>NC_061169.1:31264066-31354066 GCF_022113875.1 Hydra vulgaris | reverse complement strand
AGAGTTGTTAGCAAATAGTGCTTTGGATATATATATATATATATATATATATATTATTATTATTAATATGATTTTCACTTAATTTTTAAAATATACCCTTATTTTTTAAATTATGATTACTGCAAATATTATCATTAAATTTTTATTTGTATATTTTTTATTATTATCATCAAAGTATGGTTTTTTAAATCTTTACATATTTATGTATGTTCTATGTGAGTATATTTATTATTAATCATATTATATTTAAAAACTGGTGTGACTCCTTTAATCAGAATTCTATTTGAGTGAAATCCTTATTAATCATTTAGTTATTCTTATTAAATACTTATAATTATTGTTATATTATTATTATTATTATTATTATTATTATTATTGCTATTATTATTATTATTATTATATATATATGTGTGTGTGTGTGTGTGTGTGTGTGTGTGTGTGTGTGTGTGTTGTGTGTGTGTGTGTGTGTGTGTGTGTGTGTGTGTGTGTGTCTATATATATATATATATATATATATATATATATATATATATATATATATATATATATTAATTATATATATATATATATATATATATATATATATATATATATATATATATATATATATATATATATATATATATATTAATTATATATATATTAATTATATATATATATATATATATATATATATATATATATTATTCATATATATATTATTCATATATATATATATATATATATATATATTAATCAATTATTTTTACTGACTAAAATCAATATATATATATATATATATATATATATATATATATATATATATATATATATATATATATATATATTTTTAAATTATTATTGTTATTATATTTATTATTATTATAATATTATTGTATGATTTTATAAAGGAGAATAAATATCTTGTTGTTGTTTTGTTATAAATGAATTAAAATATTTTTTTATTATTTCTTGAAAATTGCGACTTTGTAAATTGTGATTTTTTACTTTTAAAAAGTTATTAACAAACAAAAAGTATTACTTTTTGCAAAGAAAAAAACTCCAGTTAATTACTTTATCAGAAAAAAAGGTTTAAGTTTCCAAGTACTATTTATTAAAAAATATATACCATTGTGCTTCACTTGCCTTAAGGCAAAAAAGTTAAACATACGCTTTACAAATATTTTTATGCAGTGTTATAAGTTATAACATGTTTTAAATAACTTTTTTATTCAAAATTCTTTCTAAATGATAAGGAAATTATTGTTTTCACTTTTTTGATATTGCACAATCTGTTAATAATATTAGGCTGATGTAACTTTTTATTTTAGAACACAAATTTAAAAGATTTTATATATAATGTACCTTGCCCTAGTATTTTATGTTTTTCCATATAAAAATATAAACTCGCAAGAGAAACATAAACTATAATAACCCTTATGAAATCTGCTTATGAAATGTTATAATAACATTTCATAAGCAAGCAATAACTATAAAAATTAATAAACAATATTTATTTGTTTCTTTTATATATCCTAAAAAGATTTATTACATAGCGTATTTATTTCATAACAAGGTCAATTCTTTCAAAGTTTTAATTAGTTCATTCAAAAGTTAATAACTCTTGTTGTTAAGCTCTTACTTTTTAAATCAAGTTTTTTTGCATGGTTATTATAATGTTATTATGTTTTAAAAGACTTTTATTTTGTTATTTAAAATATTTTTAATGCAATATGTATTGCATTAAAAATATTTTAAATAACAAAATAAATAAAATGTAATGTGTTATTTGAAAACAAAAAAATTAAATCTTAGAGAGTTTTAATTGCATTGTACGTTATAGATATGAAAATGTAGGCAGAGGAGAAACTCGATTAAAGATTGTTTTAAAAAAGTTAATGTTTTTATTTTAAAATATAAAATGCTAAGCATTTTATATTTTAATCCAATCAAAAGGTGCATTTTACATTTTAATTAAATTGGAACATATTCCATATTTTATCCACGTGAATTCAGATTAAGGATTCTGATTGACTTAAAATGTACTTAAAATGTTTATAATCTGTTTTAAGTCATTTTTCAAATTTGCTTTTTTTAAACAACATTAATAACAATTTTGTAAATATCATAACAAGTTTTATCACATAACAGCAAAACAATAAAGTTAATAAAAAGTTGTTGTTTTTTTTAGTTTTTTTTTATGACAAACTTGATGCTAATATAAAATTGTTTCAGAGTTTGGGCAGAAATTTAGGGCCCATACCAGTATACCGGTATGACCCCGGTACATCATGGTCATATGTCATACCCCGATTCTGGATACATCACTGCAAACATAATTTTTATGCAAACTTTTTTCAAAATTTATAAGAGGTTTTTATAACGTTAATTATATCTTTTATCTTACCGCTTAAACAATATCTTTAGACTTGTTTAAATATTATAAATGATAAAAAATGGCTAACATGAAATGGCTTTGCACTTACGTTAAATGGCTTAGCGTGTGTATAAATAAATAAATCAATAAATATATATATATATCAATAAATATATATATATATATATATATATTTATTGATTTATTTATTTATACACACGTTAAGCCATTTAACATAAGTACAAAGCCATTTCATGTTAGCCATTTTTTATCATTTATAATATTTAAACAAGTCTAAAGATATTGTTTAAGCGGTAAGATAAAAGATATATTTAACGTTATAAAAACCTTATAAATTTTGTATATATAAATGTATGTATATGTATGTATATTTTATATATATATATATATAATATATATATATATATATATATATATATATATATATATATATATATATATATATATATATATATATATATATATATATATATATATAAATGTATATATATATATATATATATATATTTATATATATATATATATATATATATATATATATATATATATATATATATATATATAAATGTATATATAAATGTATATATATATATAAATGTATATATATATATATATATATATATATATATATATATATATATATATATATATACATAAAAACCTAAACACAGATTTTGGTGTCATTGAAAAAGTTTAGGTGTCATTGAGAGTTTCTTGTTTAAATTAGGTTTTTTTAAAAGGCCAAATTACCCCATTTTTGTATCTTTCAAAAATGATTTTCATTAATATGTTGTGTATTAATAATTTGTTCATTAATATGTTGTGATAAAAGTTTTAAAGCTACATTTCTAAAGTTTACAACTTGTAGAAGTAATTTTTGAATAAAATCTACAAATTTGTAGGTCTTGCATTAGCAAATATATATACATATATATTTTTTTTTATATGGTTTTTTTATATGGTTTTTAAATCGATGTTTTCATTAATTTTCTTTATTAAATATAAAAATAAAAAAAAATAAAAAATTGATTTAATAAATCGAATTATTTTTCCCCAAGTTAAAAAATATGCTTAAAAACGTTAAAGCAAAAAAGGTGCTGGTTTCTATCAGCATTTAATAACTATTAGACAAAAATAATAAAAAAAACAAATTAATGTGTATTTTGATATACTTAAAGTAGTAAAATTATATAAAATTGTTGATAAAATAATTATTTAAACTATTGATAAGTTAGTTTGGTGCAACATTTTATGAAACAAAGATAAAAACCAGGCTGTTTTGTTAAAAAAAAGAGTGGAGCAAAAATTTGCATTAACGGCTTTAACTATCATTTAAATATTTTGGCTTCCACGCAGAGATTTAAAGTAATTTAAATTGAAAAGTGTTTTACGTTGAATGAGCTAATGAGCGAAAGAGCTAATGATCATCTATTCAGAAGATAAATTTAGCGACACGAACTTAATGACAAAACATGTTTTTTAAGAATTGCTAAAAAAAAAGTAAATAAAATAAAAAAAGTAAAACAACCAAAAAAAAAAAAAAAAAATCGCAAAAATATTTTTGTTAAGAAAAAACTAATCGCGAAGGTGTGAAAAGCATTCGCGGTTCGCGATACGCTTAATTCGAGCCCTGTTATATATATATATATATATATATATATATATATATATATATATATATATATATATATATATATATATATATATATATATAGCTAAATTTGAAAACATTTGAAAAATACGCTAAATAAAGTATAAGGTAGTTACGCGAAAAATTGCTTTTAAGATTGTTTACTATAAAAAAAAATTATTTAAATTATCAAATGATATTGTTAAAAAGTGAATTTATTAGAATGAATATAAATGTTTTAAAAAACTTTGTACAATTAAATTTATAAACAACAACGAAAACGATTTTTTTAAAATAAACTTTTTGCAGAATCCATAAATTTAATAGTTTGGAAACATAAAAAGTTTTTTTTTTTTTTTTTTTTTTAATGTTATGTTATGTAAACTTTCTAATAAAATTTATTTACACTAAGCTAAACGTTTTTATGTAAGTTATAAAATGTCGTTAGAGTATTAAAAACTTTTATTTCATAAGTATTTTTTTAATGATGAATGTAATATTTCTAAAACACTTTGTATTGTTACTATAATAAACAACGACGACAGTGAATGCGTTTCAATAAACTTATTTTATATATACTTTTTGATAATTTAAATGTTTATTTTTTATTAAAATAAAGTTGTAATTTTTTTTTTAAGGGTTCGCATTATAAAATAAAAATATTAGAAAAGATCAGAGTTTTATAGTTTGTCGCTTTTAATAGGTTAATAACTTTGTTAGGAGAATTTAAAAAAAATCTTTATTTTTTTCAATATTTAATTAAAGTTATATATATTGTTATTATTTTAATTTGTTTATGTATGCTTTTTTTGATTGATATATAATATAATTAAATAAATAAATTTTTTTCAGCGCTTTTTTAATTATCTAAAAATCTGTGGTCAAGCTTTCAAAAAAAACAATTACATGCGTGGTCAAGATTGGACTAAATAAAAAAAAAGTTATGTTTAGAAAAACCTAAACACAGATTTTAGTGTCATTGAATATATATATATATATATATATATATATATATATATATATATATATATATATATATATATATATATATATATATATATATATATATATATGATATATATATATATATATATATATATATATATATATATATATATATATATATATATATATATATATATATATATATATATATATATATTAAACACAGATTTTAGTGTCATTAAATATATATATATATATATATATATATATATATATATATATATATATATATATATATATATATATATATATTCAATGACACTAAAATCTGTGTTTAGGTTTTTCTAAACATAACATTTTTTATTATTTAGTACATTGACTGTTTTGATGATAACTTTTGTTACAGCTTTATTTATGCAAAAAATTATATTTGTTAAAATATGTATATCATTGAAAATATAAACTGCGAAATTTTAGTATTATAATATATAGTTGTATAATATTTATAATAAAAAGAACACTTTATTATAAATATTATATAACTATATTGTTTATTCTCTTGTAATTTTCATTTTTTATGTTTAGATCGTTCTACTCCTGTGCAACTTACAATAAAACATAAATCTTCTGATAGCATTACAATAGGTTGGAAAAATGACCAGTCACATGTTACTAAATTTTATTCGATATCTTACAAGCTATTAAATAGTTTAAATTTTACATATGTTAATGCTTCTTTTGAGAGTACAAACTACACAATAAGCAACTTAGTTCCATATTCCAATTATACTGTTAATGTAAACCAAGTGTTTGAAGGAGGTGTTAATGGTCAAGTAAGCAGTATTACAGTTGAAACAGATCAGTCAGGTTTTTTTTTATATTAAAAGTTTAACTTTTTTTTTTTTCAGTATTTTTATCAAAAGTTTAGTGTAATATTTTCATAATGAAATGAAGATCATCATTAGGTATTTTGAAGGTCATCAGGTGACCTGGTGTCATCATTAGACGACCTGGTGTCATCATTAGGTTTTTTTTTTTTTTTTTTAGCAGTATTTTTATTAAAAGTTTAATGTACTATTTTCATAATGAAATAAAGGTCATCATTAGGTGTTTTAAAGGTCATCAGGTGACCTGGTGTCATCATTAGATGTTTTGTATTTTTTGGGCTCTATTGTTAGTGTTGTCCAGACAAGTAAATAAATGAAGGGTTAGGGTTAGGGTTAGGGTGCATTTGAAATTGTGCATATGAAAATAAATGCAAGATAATATAACATAAAAATTCATAGTAAACAGTAATAATATAAAAATCAGCAGATAAATAATATATAAATGAATATTGCAATAACACTAACTAAATACTGTAACAAAGCCAGATAAATTTAAGCTAAATAAGTGGTTAAAAATTTGTGATAGATATAGGCCTCAGCAGGAAGTGAAATTTTTAGCTTTCGCGCTCTCTTTTTACATATATGTATATATATATATATATATATATATATATATATATATATATATATATATATATATATATATATATATATATATATATATATAATACATATATACATATATACATATATATACATATACATATACATATACATATATATATATATATATATATATATATATATATATATATATATATATATATATATATATATATATATATATATATATATATATATATATATATATATATATATATATATATATATATATATAAAGATTAAAAAACCATTTCAATCTTTGTTTTAACATTTGTATTTTTTTTCATTTTTATTTAATATGTTTGAAAAGATAAACATTTTTCATAAAAAATACATAATTATATGAATTAAAAAAAAAAGCAGTTTATTAATACTTATTTTAAAAATTAATTAGAAGTGTATTGTTACTTTATTGAAAATGTTTTGATAATATAAAAGCATTTAAGATCAAACTTATTTAACTGTAACCGCTTTCTAAAACTTTTTTTTTTCAACAAAATTTTGTTTATCTTTTTAAATGTATTAACTTTAATTATTCTTATTTTAAAATTCGATAAAGAGACTTTCATAGTCGTAGAATGTCATCGTTTATAAAAACATAACAGTTTTTTATTTTTTTATAACGTTTATTTTAGGAATGCACAGTTGAAAAATTTATATATTATAAATTAAAAAGATATACACAACTGTTAATTATATTTTTTAAAAAAACCATTATCAGTGAGTTGTTACTTTATTTAAAAGCGTTTCGCTAATATAAAAACATTTGTTTAGAAGTTTTGATGTAATTAATTTCACTTTTTTAGAATATTTTTCATTTAGCACATTTTTAAAATGTTTTTTGAATTAGCTGCAGTCAAATCGTCATAGCAAAATGTAATTTGCCTGGTCATATAAAGATGCCTTCCTGTGAAAGCGAGAGATAAAGAGTCGATCTCCGCAAATATTTTTAGTATCATACAATGTAACCAGCATATATACTAATCTTATACTTCAAGAAATTAATGAAATTGCAGTTAATTTAGTTTTTCTCCATAATAAAAACATTAAAATTACTAAAAATGATTTAAAAAGATTATTCCAATTTCCCACTTTGCAAACAGACTTTCTTTTTAAAGGACAAACTTATGATCAAATCGATGGTGTATCAATGGGTTCTCCACTGGCACCTGTTCTTGCCAATTAGATATATAAATAGTAGACACAATTCCATTTCTTTTATTATGGAGGAAGAAATAAATTTAAAAATATCTTTTTTAGACGTACCTCTACACAAAATTCTTCAGTTATCACTACTGTTTTTCATAAAAAAGCTTATTTTGGTTTTCACACTAATTTTTATTGTTTCATTCCATTTTCATACAGAGTTAGTCTAATCAAATGCTTAATCGATAGAACATTTAAAATTAATAGTACTAAACATGGGTTTCACTCTGGCATAAGCTGAATATTACAAGAGGGACAAAAAGTCTCACATCTACAAGCATCTCCATGCTAATAAAAATTGTGACACAAGTGTGGAACTAGTGACACAAAGTGTGGAACTATGGGTGAATAGTTTTAACACATAAAAAAATGAGTTGATTAACCCTAACAAAAATTTTCATTATCATAATGGAAACACTTTATACAATAAAGATTATGTAGCTAAAATCCATTCAACTGAAGAGTTAGCAGAAGCTGCTGCTGTATATGCAAAATCAAGTCCTAAAAAATCAGTTTTGTGAATCAGTATTAAAATATTTTACGCAATACGTAAACCAAAAAAAAGTTATAAACATCAGCCATGTTTATCACTTTTTTATGATGTCTGCAGATCAAGCTTTGTCACTTAAAGTTTATTATGGTTTGAGTGATTTGCAATATAAATATATTCGAAACTCAACTCTGATGCAAAATGCTGACTATAAAATTTATCCCACTAAAAACAATCCTAAAATCAAAAGTAGATTGTTATCTAGAGGGTTTGGATATTACAGAAACATCTGCAAAGTGTAGTTTACAGAGCATGATTATCCCTACTTTATCCTGAATTTTGAAACTAAATTCTGAACAGCTTCAGAATTTAGATGAAACTGGACAAGTGTAGTATTTAATTTGAAATGTGGCATGGAATAGGCATCTTCAAAAAGTATTTACAATCAAAGATTTAATGATACTGATCTTGCTACTTGAATGCAGAATGAACAATCTGTATTTCAAACTGCAGTAGTTCTTTTGAAGTTAAGAATATAAACATCTGGAATAATCCAAAACTATACAGCCCTCATTTCTGTAGATGTTTTCAACTACGATACCAAAAGGAAACAAATGAACTCATTGCAGAAGAAGAATTAAGTCTTAAAAAACAAATTGAAAATCTTAAGGATTATATTTTAAATCTAAATCTATTTAGTAATGAAAAGCATGGTTTCATAAAAATTAAAATTGTCAATGACTTAACTATGGTTGATGGAATATGGGTGTAATATAAATATGGAATATGTAATAGCCTCTATACCTGTTTGGATTTAGTAGGTTAAGTAAGATGCACATTTATGCATATATAATATAGATATATATGGATATAAACATATATGTTTGCTATTTATGTAGATGGAAAATATTACAACATACTAAATTCCTAATTTTATATAAACATGTTTATATAAACTTTAATATTTATATGTTGTAGTATTGTTGAAAAAGAAGATTGACTTGTGGTATGACTCTAACAAGACAAGAATAGGAGCCATAATCTTAAAAATAGATTGAAAAATTTTTGTATCAAACACCATTTGTCAGAGAAGATTAAAGTAGTTTCGGTATTAACATATAGAGAGGTAGCAGCTTAAAGTAGTTTCCGTATTAACATATAGAGAGGTAGCAGCTTAAAGTAGTTTCGGTATTAGCATATAGAGAGGTAGCAGTTTAAGGTAAAAATGGAAGAGATAGAAGTAAGAAATCTTGGAGAGGGTTTGTTACATAATTTGTATGAACAAACTTCAGCTGAGGAAAGAAGATGGTTTAGTTAAGGAAAGAAGATTATTTATATTAGAACAACCGCATAAAATAAAAAGACTAAAGTTTGATGATGGTGATGATGATTATTGATCATGATTATGTTTACATATCAATATACATGCATATTTATATAAAATATAACATGAGTTTAGAATAAAAAATTATACTTTAGGATGTATGATTCTTTATGTAGGTCCAGTCACAAACCTGGCCCCTTTTTTAGGTAATTTTTATCAAACCTGGCCCCGGCCAAATTTCAAACCCCATTGCTTTCTACTATTTTCCCAGTATCATCTATCATCTTTCTTGTTTCTATTATTAGAACCTTTGAGTCTTTAATCGATAAATTTCTAACACCCTTTAAACCCTTCTAACACCCTTTAAACCCTTCTAACACCCATTTGACTTTAATAACTTGTTCTCTGATAATCAATACTGTTTTTGATTTTTTTTGCATCATATATTTGTCCTTTCATGCTCTAAAAACTTTTATTCAGCTAGTTTTTTTTTCTATGCATATCAATGCTTTGGAACTATTCCTATTTTGTATTTATAAATGCTTTATTTGATTGTAACCTAGTACTTTTCAAACTTTACAGTGGAAAAGAACTTCAACTTTAAAAACAGTAATAGCCATGTTTCTTTCTTATTTTTATAAAAATGGTCAAATGCTAAAATTAACAGCTAAAGGTGAGCAAATTGCAATTATTCAAGAAATGTTTACCTTTCTAAGTGGGTTTACTTTTGTATTTTTTTCGTATTAAGTATATTAAAAAAAACTCTAATAAAAAAAGAGTGATTTTAAAGTTTAATTTTTATGCTCCTGGATCCTACATTCTGTTAATGGACCCAAGAATCTGGTTAATTAATCAAAGCCCAACATACAAAAAAAAAAAGATTACTTATATAGTTGTTTTTATTTAAAAACTTTGGCATATAAAGTTCACCGAATGGTCACACATGAGCAGTGAATGCCTGAGGGAAGAAATGAAGTACATTAGAATAAAGGAGAATTGTTTATTGAACAAAGCATATTTTGACAGTTGTCAAGATAAAAATAAAGATTAATAGAGAAATATTTAAAAATAAATAAGACAGACAATGCACCTAAAACAGTACTTAACAATAATAATAATAATTACAAAAAAATAAAAAATAAAAATTGTTTTATAAACACCAGCATGAACAAAGATATACAACAAATATATAACCAAACAAAAACTTATAAAACAAAATATTGATTACAAAATAAAAAGTATGCTAACAACAATGGAAGGACTCAGAATGGAAAAAGAACATTAATGTTAATGTGTAAACATAATTTGTGTAAACATAATTAGTGATTAAGTAATAAACATCTCCTCAGAGTCGCGTCTATTATTACTGGCATTTCGATGAGGATCAGCATTTATAACTAGTTTATCCCGTCAAACAAACGTCATCGCTACTTATGCTTTACCCCATGACTTACGCCTTATCCATGCTGCAGTAAAAAAAGGCTCACTACAAATAGCCAAAACCCAACCATACCCAATTTGTAAAACACTAATATTTTTTTATGATATGATGTAAAAAGTGTAGATCTACTTTACAATATAAATAAAAAAAACTAAATAAATCACTTACCATACCACTGAAAGAAAACATGAAAACATAACAAATTAAAATTCTAATAGAAACATAAAAATGTTAACAAATTTATTTTAAGATATAAAACCAAATAGGTATTTTTTTTTTTTTTTTAATTTTAATTCACCTCCTCAAGGTCGAGAAGGCCACTACAGACGAGGAGGCTACTTATTTGTGGCTATAACCCTCTCTCAACTCTATAACTCCGAAACACGAACCTTGACAAACAAGGCCGCTGCGCGGAGAAACGAGTTGAGCGCGGTACTACCAGGGTATTATTAGCATAAGCAAGCCAAAGATAAGCAGAAAGCAGATCCAACATTCTGTTAATGGACCCAAGAATCTGGTTAATCAATCAAAGCCCAGCATACAAAAAAAATACTTATATACTTGTTTTTAAATACCCTTTTAAATTAGTATTAAGTAATTCTGTATTTACTTTAGTTTTTACTTAACTTGTTATTGTTCCAAAGTTTAATTTTTTTTTCAAAAAAGCTCGTAAAAGGCATTTTCAATTTTTTCTTTGAGGCCTTTTTAACCCATATAAATGTTTCACAATAAATGAGATTTGTAGGCAAAATATGTAAAATGTTTTACTAGAATAGCCAGCCTGATTGTAAACGTCTGGTTAGCGCTTTTGTTTGTTACTTAAAAAAAGCAACAAACAAAAAGAATTTAGAATCATTAAAAGTTTAGAATCACCAATAAAACAAAGAACAAAAAGTTTGTTGCTTTTTTTGTTCGTTGGTTTTGTGCATTGGTGATTCTTATGGTGATTTTTTGTTCGTTGGTTTTGTGCATTGGTAATTCTTATGGTGATTTTTTGTTCGTTGGTTTTGTGTATTGGTGAAACTGATAAGACTGCATAATAGAAATAATTTTGTTTATAAAGTTGTAATTTTTGTGTTTTATATAATTTTTATATTTACACTTTCTTTCTTTGTTTCAGCTCCAGATGCACCAGAATATCTTGAAGTAAAAAAATCATCCACATCTATCATTGTGGAGTGGAAAAGACCGAAAGTTTTAAATGGAGTTATCACAAAAGTTCTTCTCATTTATATGTTTAACATTAGTAACAATTTAAGTAATATCACTAAAAAAGAAATAAATGATTCTTCTCCATACGAAATAGTTGGTTTGCTTCCTAATACATTGTATAAAATCAGTATAAAATACAAAACAGTAGTTTATGGAAATGCAGCTACCATATTTGCTAAAACTGAATTTGGAGGTTTGTATTTTTTGACACAATAAAATACAAAAGCATAAATACAAATCAACAACAAAAACAGCAACAATAACAAAAAATTGTAAAAAGACTTTAAAATTTCTATTTTATTTTAGGTAATTTATCAGTTAATACTTATAATGTGGTTGGAGGAAATATTTATTAACAGTTTAGAGGCAATATTTTTATAAGGTTCTATGAATTATTTACAATCAAAAAGATAGTTACCTACAGCTAAGTTTCTATATTGTTGGACATACATTATACACGTCTAAAATATGTATTAAGACATTGATATCTTTGTTAGACTAAAACATTTTTATTATTATCAGGTCTTATACTGTGTTATATAAGCTACAATATATAGAGCTTGTATTATGTTAAATGGAGTTGAGTTGATAATACCTTTTATGGCATTATCAACAATGCTTCATTCAACTTTTGGGATGAAGGCAGACTACATCTTGTTGAGACATGTTTGGTTTCTGTCTCTTCAATGGTGGTAGCTACCAGAATTTTTTTTTAACTATTGTAAAAAAAGTTTTTTTCACTTTTTAAAATTTAAACAAAACAATAAAACATTATACTTTTTTTTTTTTTTAACATCTTCGCTTCCAACAAGGCTGCAAGCAACCACTAATTAGTGTTGGAAGTTACTGGAAGAGAAAAGATGAAGGTTGTAGAGCAAGATAACGATTGACAGATGACTTAAAAGATTGCAAATTATATGAATCAGGAAAGAAAGATGAAGGAAGCGAATTCCAAAGAACTGATGTGCGAGGAAAAAAACTAGACAAATAAGAGTTTTTGGAGCACTTAGGAACAGTAACAGAAAAAGGATGAGACTTCATTGAATGATGAGTAACACAAGAATGAATTTTAGTAGATGGCACAAGAGACGCTAAAAAGAAAAAAAACTTTTTTTTTTTTTTTAAAGGGACTACCAAGTCCCAAGACATGTTGTGTTCATATTAAAGAGAATATTAAAAAAAAAAAAGTCTGAACAAATTTTTTTGATTAAAACAAATTAATAAATGTATACCAAGAAAAACAAATCTTGTCGTTTTAGTCGAAGCTCGTCTTCTCCTTTTTCTCTGGATTTTGAGTATGTAAAATAAACGCGATTTTCCAGGCGCATTATACAGACTTGATAATTTATTCAAGCGTGTTTAATTCATAGGAGTTTTAGTGCATGACGTCATAGATTTTTTTTTTTGTTTGTTTAAAACACCGATTGTTATTTTTTACATACAATTTTCAAATCATATTCATTTTTATTATATTTTAAAGTTCTAAAATGTGTTTGTAAAACAAAATTAAAAACAAAATAAAATTAAAAACAAAATAAAAATAAAAACAAAAATTAAATAAAAAACAAAATAGTATTTTATTTGCGCAAACAAATAAAATACTATTTTGTAGTATTTTATTTGTTTTTTGAACCAATAGAATTTGTTTGAACAAACTAATTCTATTGGTTCAAAAAACACGCTGACTAAGCGAAATAAAGTTATAGAGTATTCTGTTGAAATGTTTTAGGAATTGTGTTATTTACGGTTTGTTGCGTTTTGAGATATCTAGCATAAATTTTTTTAAGAATATATTATCAAATGAACTATTACTTTAATATTATGGCTTATCACCACATCTGTAAAGTTATAAAACTTTTAAACTATTATCATTTGTTTACAAAAATAAACGTTTTATAATATATCTTTTTTAAATTGTCAAAATTTTAAAAGTTAATTACAAATTACATATTTTATTAGTATATTCTTAATTTTTATATCTTTTCTTAGTGCTTGGTTTAATTAATTGTTCGTTAGATTTGTAAAAAACTAACGAACAATTAATAAAATAAACTTTTAATAAAATAAGTAACTATAGTTAGCTATTTGAGTAAAATTTAATAGTAAAATTTTTAAAGAATTTCTAGAATGTTTCCAATGACGTCATGCTCTAAAACTCCTATGAATTAAACGCGCTCGAATAAATTATCAAGTCTGTATAATGCGCCTAGAAAATCGCGTTTATTTTACATACTCAAAATACCAGAAAAAACAGAGAAGACGAGCTTCGACTAAAACAACAACATTTGTTTTTCTTGGTATACATTTATTAATTAGTTTTAATCAAAAAAAATTTGCTTAGACGTTTTTTTTTAACATTCTCTTTAATATGAACACAACATGTCTCGGGACTTGGTAGTCCCTTTAAATACTACTTCTTAAAAAAAGTTTTAAAAAAAAAAACTTAAAAAGTTTAAAATGGAATAAATATTAAAATGTATTTTTTATCTCGATTTCAATTATCAACTACTACCACTGTTAATTGATTATTTTTCAATCACAATGTTTACTTTATAATGTTTAATTATATTTATTTTAAAATATTTATATATATATATATATATATATATATATATATATATATATATATATATATATATATATATATATATATATATATATATATATATATATATATATATATATATACATATATATATACACACATTTTAAATTGTTTATCAAATGTTTACTTTAATCCTGATGGTAGTTTTAACATAAATATTTTTTAAAATATTTTTAAAATACAGAATTACTTTAATATAAATGTGTTCAGAAAGAAAGATAAACAACAAGAACAAAAAAGAGATTTTAAAGTATTTAAATTTTTAAATACTTTAATTTTTAAATACCTCATATTTATAGAATATTTTAATTTCAGATGTTTTAATTACAGAATTTCAAGTTCTTTAACAAGTAAATAATGAATTAATTCTTATTTTTAGAGCCTCAAATAGCACCTGAAGGGTTTTCAATTTATAATCGAACAGCTTCAACAGTTTATCTCAAATGGCAAGAAGTTCCTCTGTATTTGAGTGGAGGAGGTCTTACTGGTTACTCTCTTGTTTTCCAACCATTCAAAACTTTATTTGTTAACACCTCTTTTTCTTTTCTTATTGAAAATGAAATAGGAACTTTAGCGACAAATTTAAATCCTTTTACTAACTATTCTGTTATATTGAGAGCTGTCACTAATCAATTTAAAGGACCACCTGCTCAGCTATCGTTTTCTACACTCGAAGGAGGTGAATTTTTTTTATTTTACAATTTTACTTTATATTACTTACATTTTTACTACTGCATTTCTTTTAAATATTTTTAGATATAAAGATTTTTTTTTTTGTTGCTTTTTTCAAAGATAAATAAGTGAAAAATAATTTTTCTTTTTCTTATTTTATCTAATTTAATTATATATATTTTTTGATTTATATGGAAATGTTAACAATGAATTTTCTTTAAAAAGCAAACAGAAATTTTTATCACTTAAATAATGACATTAGAAAAGAATAATTCATTTTTTTTCAAGGTACACCATGAAACAATAAAGGTGCAAAAGTTTATCATTTAAACTCAAAATTTTGATGTAAAATAATGGCCTGGGCTTTTAGTATTGATTAGGGTGTACCGGATTGTAAATTTTGAATTCCGGCAGGAACTGGATTTGCTAGAATTGTTAAGAAAATTCTTGTTTCAGCCAGAGTTCGGGCCGGAACGAGATTTATATTTATGTAGTTTTTACCTTCAAGATTAAAAGTGAAAGCCTGGATGTCAGCATCGTGGCTACATAATATATTTGTAACCTATAATATAATAATCTATAATACATTTTTGATGAAAAAAGAATTTGTTTGTTGCCCAAAACTGCATAATATTGTGCTGCAACACTTTTTGCACCACAATATTCCTAAACTTTTAGTAATCTTTACAAAAGTGATTACTGCAAATAAAATGAGGTAAAGCTTCAGATAGCGGTCTAAAATAATTTTATTTTATCGCTTGTTGCAGCTTTCATGTGGAGACTTGTCAGGGGTAGCCAGGCTTTTATGGATACAGGCAAAAGTTAAAAACAATTTTGCAGGCAAAATATATTTATTTCTATGAAAATATAGATGGCTAATAACTATTATAATCATTTGTATCAAAGCAATATATTTATTAAGAATGGTGAACTTGAACGTCTGAAACTAGTGTTTTGATGTCTGGATTGATTTTTGAGTTAGAAGTATCAAATTACCAAGATGGTTGTCTCCTAAATATCCAAATTATTTTTTGAATATATATATATATATATATATATATATATATATATATATATATATATATATATATACAGGGTTCAAAGTAAGCGTCGGACATCGGACATTGTCCAGCACTTGTCTGGTAAAAAATGACATCTATCGGTCATTTTGTCTGAAATTTTTTATTTGCATTTCTTTTCTAATCATTTTCTAATCAAATTTATAGATAAGTATTTATTATCTTTTTTCTCCGATAATTTATATAAATTTCAAACAAACTCTTTAGCTTTTAAAACCTCTTTTAAATTTAGTTTTATAAAAATTTTAACATGATAGATATTTTATTAATTTAATAGTTACGCTTTATAGAAACCAGTACTTTTTATTACACTATTAAATTTGAGTTGTAACACAAATTTTGTTTTTGTTCCAGAAAAGTTTACTATTAAAAGTATTATAAAATTAATCCTAGACAAGGTTTGAAAAGATTTATAAAAAAGTACATATTTATATAAATGTAATTACGTATAATATTCTTGATAATTTAAATGAGTTTATTTTATACATTATAGTTAATTTGTTACTTTATTTCATAAAGCATTATAGTTTTTATATATTTAAATAGTAATTTATGTATTTAATAATTTTGTATTTTTATTATACATTTTTATTACATATTTAAATATGCATGTAATAATTACATAGTTTATGTATTTAATATATTTACGTAATAATTTATTTATTCAATAATTTACAAAGCATTTTGCATAGTATAGTATTTTAAAAAAATGTCCATTTCAAATTTTAGTTTTTTGAGCTTTAATTTTTCTTTTTCTTTTTGTTTTTTGAGCTTTTTCTTTTTGTTAGATAATTTATCTTAGATATTTACATTTTATTTTCAACGTATTTCAGTTAAACAAAATAATGTGTAAAAACAAAATGCTCTATGCGTGTTCAGGAATGGCGTTCAATCGCATTTCTTTAATATTTATTGGGCATGTCCGGGAAACTTAAGCCTTTATCGGACAAATTGTCCGATAGAAAAAAATTCGTTATTTCGAATTCTGTATATATATATATATATATATATATATATATATATATATATATATATATATATATATATATATATATATATATATATATATATATATCATGGCTTACTATAGTAACAGGCAAAAAAAATACAGCGATGTATCTACAATGTGTATACAATGTTATATGTATATATGATGTATGGATATATATACCATCTATTATATTACCTTGCAATATAAAGATAACATTAATTGTTGAAAATTGGCAAATGAATATATGCCACAACGATTACTTTCTGACAAAATAAAAACAGATAATTTGCTTTCAACAGCCCTAAGATTTTGAAGTACATTGAAAAGAATATTGTTGTAATACATTTAAATGTTGCATTATATACATTTATCACATAAATGAAACCTCTAAATCATTAGCAATGATACTAATAGTCAAACTTTTTTTTTTTTTTATAATTTAATGTTAATTTTTTGCAATATTTTCTGAATATTTATAAAAATGGTCCCACCTGATCTTTGTCGAAGTTTTTTTATATGCTATTTCAATAGTTTCAATAGGTAATGTCGGTATCCAAACATGTAATTAATAAACATAATTATAATCTTATAAATACATTTCAAGCATGTAATTAATAGACTTGTAATTAATAAACGTTTACTAGTTCAACATTCTACAACTTGTATCAGAAAAATTTAATTAAGTTTTTATTTTATGACCTTTTTTTCAGGAGCCATTATTTTGACTATATTTGTCAAATTTAAAAAGAAGTTCATTCATATATTATTGTTTGATGAAAAAACAACATGATTTCTACCTCTATTACAAATCTATTATATATAAAATGATTTAAAAAATTGGAATTGCTAAAAAATTTTAACAGAATTACATCCTTGATATGTTAACTACTTAACATAAATTTTATTTATTAGTAGAGTATACTGTCTTTGAGAACTAGAACATTTATCAAAATAAAACTTTTAAAAATCATTATCCCCAACAATTTCTAACTTTAAAAGTCAGTTTTGTCATCAGTGATATACTTGGTTTTGTCATCAGTGATATGCTTGGTTTTGTCATCAGTGATATACTTGGTTTTGTCATCAGTGGTATACTTGGTTTTTATCATCTGTGATATACTTGATTTTGTCATCAGTGATATACTTGGTTTTGTCATCAGTGATACACTTGGTTTTGTCATCAGTGATATATTTGGTTTTGTCATCAGTGACTCAGTTGTTCAAAGTTCTTATGTAATCAAGATTTCTTGACAATGAAACTCAAATGACAATTAATTAAGAGATAATATTTTTTTTTTATACAATATACATTTAGGATTTCATACTTAATTATTTGTAATTTTTTTGTAATCAATTGGTAAAGTATTTGGATAGTGTATTGCAGCATGGAGATAAATAATACATATAATAATATTCATATGTTTGTAAAAAAAATGTTTTATGGTGCACTTAACTTTATAGTGATAAATGATTATCTAAGGAAAATCATTTTTTAACGCTTTGGAACACCTAATGTCACCTAATGCAGTAAGATGTAAACATTTTTCATAGATATTTGTTATTATTAAAATAGACATAGTTTTAGGAAATTTTTTTTTTAAAAAAAAACCTTGGAAGAATGAAATATTATCTTTTTCCAAAAAATCCTTCATTTTATTAGGCACACTTGAATATGGTAATGATTTAGTAATTGGTCTTGGTGGTGCCTGTGGTGTTGGAATTTAAATTAAATTTACACAAGAAAATACAAATAATGGATGTTTTGGTTTTAACTTTCCGTAAACTAAAACTTTTTTTATAGTCTTTAAGACAATGATCTTTCAAATAAAAGTATTTTGGATGGAGTATTATGTTGGCTATCTGTAGTATTATGTCGAGATATAGCACTTCCATCTTTCCATATTATCGTGTTTATCTTTTTTGTTTATCCACATCTTTTTATTTGGAAGGCTACAGACTTTGTAACATCGTAGTTACCTCTGCATCTAATGGTGCAACACTTAAATCCATATTCTATCAATTTAATTATTTAGCTCCAAAAAGAAAGCAAAATTGTTGTGCATTAAAACTCATCAAATTAAAAGACCATGTTTTTTTTCTGCAATGCGCTATATTGCAAATTATTAATTTGAAGAAAATTATTAATTTATATTGCAAATTATTGATTTAATAAAAAAAAAACTTACCTACAGTTTTTTTTAAAGCCGTACATTTACTTGGTCTGTCATTATACTAGACAATGGTCTAAATCCAGTGCTGATGCTAATAGGTTTGTCGAAGGCTTTCTAAAGTAGAAGGCCCGCTCATGAGTAGAAAAAACTCTTGTGACGTCACTTTAGTAGTCCAACATTAATTTTTTTGACTTACTATTTGGTTCGAAATTTCTCAAGTTGTAAATATTTAAGATTAAGTTTTCATATTTTCAGATCAGTTTGTTACTAATTTAGTTTTTTTTATTGTTTTTAACAAAGTCTCTTGCTGAAAGAACAAAACTTTTATCAACGGTAAAATTTTCTTCTCAACTTGATTCAAGTAACTTAATCGATGTTGCAACTTAATTAGTTGCAGCACTAATTTGTAATTATATATTATTTCCTATTTATCAATTTTTTTACATAAAAATAATTATAAATAATCTATTTTTTTAACACTTCATAGGTTTCAAAATGCCTCGACACTGTTGTGTCCCTGGTTGTAGAGTTAACTATTTAGCATCAATCAATCATCTGTGTGAAAAAATTAGTGTTTTTAAATTTCCAACAAATCCAAAGATGATAGAATTATGGATTCGTCAAATTCCTCAAGAAAATTTTATTCCTTCAAATAAAATTGATGTGTGTGAAAATCATTTCATTCCTTCATTTATCGTATTGATACAATAAAACGAGATGATGGTTCTGTAATACATGTTGAGAGAAAAAGACCAAAGTTAACTCCAGATGCTTACCCATTATTATTTCCTAACATTCCTTTTTATTTATCAAGCAAACCGCCCTTCAAACGCAAAAATCCAGAATGTCATTGTGCTGAGTTTATTAATCGGGACAAGGAAAGATTTGAAAAATGGATGGAAATGGACAAAATTATCAATTTTGATGAGTTTTCTAATAAAATTAATGGTTATATGAGTAATAAATCTGAATGGGTTATTTTGCATAAACCAAACTATATTTGTATTTATATGATTGATATAGATATACCAACCATCTTACTATCTTTAAAAATTTATAATAACTTGTTAAATTTTTTGCTAGTAATTTGAAAATAGGCAGCAGTTTGGTGGCCAAGGTACTTAACAATAAATGTAAACTTTCTTATTGGACTCAGTTATCCATTATGTTAACACAACTTCTTCCTGGTAATAAAAATATCATTTCAGATTATGTTTTAACAATTCAATGTAATTTAAATATTTAAATGAGTTAGAGACAGTGATGAATATTCTACTGATGTTCATAAGGGTTTAGTATTTTTATGCGAACAAATAAACTGTTAATTTATTTAAATTATGTTAATTTAGTTAAATTATTTCTCAACCTCGATATACTCCTGATACTCTTGCTTTTAGTTTTTATCTAAAATGCATGTCAGAATCAGTTTATAACATGGTACATGATAAAGCTTTGTTGTTCTCTAATGTGTCTTATCTTCAAAAATCAAAAATCTACTGCTTTTTCAATGAATAATGAATCATTAGATGATAATAGTTATGTCACTTATTTGAAAAGCAAGTGTAATTTATTGGAAGATTGTCAGCGAATCGTTATCCTTCTTCTAGAGGAAATTTATGTAAATGGAAAAATGACTTATACAGGAGGTTGTTTGACTGGTATGTCAAAATATAAACCTGATGAAGAACAACTACAGTAAAAATATTTATGATATGTTCTTTACTATCATCATACAAAGATGTGGCTGCAATGTTACCAATAAAAAATATGACTGCTGTCTATCTAAAAGACATTACTATAAAAGTGGTTGAAATGATAAAAAAATTGTGGTTACAAAGTGCTTTCTTTAATTTCAGACAATAGTTGGATTAATAGAAACATGTTTAGTGCCTTATGTGGTGGTGATTTTAAGTCATTTATTCAACATCCTTATGATTCTAAAAGAAAACTGTTTTTTCTATTTGATAGTGTACATTTATTGAAATGTTTTCACAATAACTGGCTGAAACAACTTGACAGTGATCATTCATTCCTATTCCTGGTTTTACCGACGATTCTAAATATAATGCATGTTATGAACATATTCGACATTGCACAACTTTGAAAAAGATAATACTGTTAAATTGGCTCCAAATTAGATAAATAAAGCTCTGTACCCAACTACTATTGAAAAACAAAATGTTAAATTAGCTTTAAAAATTTTTGATGATAAAACTGCAGTAGCCTTAATACAATTTGGAAAAGAAAAAAGCAAAGATATAACAGGAGTTTATTTCTTTAATTATAAAACTCTGGAAAATATTAAATGTTAAGGTAAGTGAGATAAGGATTGTAATCCTATCAACAACTTGACAATGATCGTTTATTTTTTTAAAAAGATTTCTTCTTATGGCTTGAAAGATGGGAAAATTTTAAACAAAATAGCAGACTGCTATGACTGCCTAACTAAACAAACTATTTTTACTTCAAAACACACTGTGATAACTTTTGTTGAACTGATTCAATACATGCTAATTGATTTGAATTTTTCCTATGTGTTTACAGGAAAATTCTAAACAGACTGTTTGGAAGCACGTTTTTAATTCTGACTGTTTTGGAACCACATTTGGTTCTTATCGACAGTTTTCAGGTGGAAATTATCATGTATCAGTTCAAGAGATAAGAGAATCAAAAAAAATAAAATTATTAGTGCTTTAAATATTGTTTCTACATAACATGGCAGTATATGATTCTTTATTTCTGAATGTAATCGTGTCAATGCAACTGAATCTACAGACAATTCTGAAGAAAATGTTTTTATCAATGAATTTTCTGAGTTAGTTACAACATCAGATAATGCACATATTTCATCTTTTGAATGTAATTCTCTTGTGTATAATGCTGGTTATGTTGCTTTTAAGCTAATACATGGAAAAATATTTTGCGAGCTTTGCAAAAATGAACTTGTATCAGAACATTCATTAAAATTTGATGTTGCTTCAGAGTATGAATATCTATTTAATTTAGATCGTGGTGGGTTGAAATGGACTTTTTTGATATCTTCTCAATATGAATCTAAATATTTGTTGATGTCAAAGCAAAAACAAATCCTAATTTCCTTATCAATTAAGCATTTAGAGTTTCTTGAGATGGTTAATGGTGTATGCTGTTGTGGTATTTCAATACTTTATTTTGCAAAACTTGCCATACGTACACTAGCAAATGTTTTAGTACACTACCAAATACTAATTATTATACCTACACTAGCAAATGTTTTTCTAAACAGTTATTGCAAAAGAGCTGATAACCTTCAAAATGTAGAAAAAAATAGTATAACAGAAGTTCCAAAAGCATTGCGGAAGCTGGCAACATTTCATAAAGTATAACAGAAGTTCCAAAAGCATTGAGGAAGCTGGCAACATTTCATAAAGTATAACAGAAGTTCCAAAAGCATTGAGGAAGCTGGCAACATTTCATAAAGTATAACAGAAGTTCCAAAAGCATTGAGGAAGCTGGCAACATTTCATAATTAGTTATTTAGGAATATTTCTAAAGTTAGTTTAATAATAAAAAAAAACAAGAATTTATTAGTCCTAATGAGACTTGATGTATTTTATAAAATTTAATTCATAAGAAAATTCTTGTTAACTAATCTGTGAAAATATAAAAAAAATTTTAAAACAAATAATAGCTTATTATTTATTTTTTTTATTCAGATTTTTTTTGTTATCAGATAATTTTAATCGAATGAAATATAAAACATTTAACATTTGTTTGCAATATCTATTTACAAATAAAACAAATAAAACATAGATTTGCAAAATCTTTTCATAAAAACATATCTTTTTAAAACAAAACAAATATCAATGGACTACTAATGTGATATCACATTCTGCATGAGAGGGCTTCTACTTTAGAAGACCTTGGTTTGTCACACTTTTTTCCAGTTTTTCAACTTTTTTTCTTTCTATATCTTAATTTGTCATGTTTTACTTACATTTTTGAGAGGAAATATTCTCTACTAAGACACACTCTTATTCAAAACTGTTTTATGAATGTCTGAACAACTATAATCGTGTTCATTATCAAATTTATATTTACCTTTTCTTTTACACAAGCAATATATATAAAAAAGTTATAAATATTCATTAAATACAAGAGTTTAACTTCAAAACAAATATATATAAATATATATGTATAGATAAACCAATATTTATATAAACCCTAAAATCATGTTATAGATATTTAAAATTAACAAACATAAAATGATAATATAACTTATGCTTTTGTTTAATTATAATTTACATAGTGGTGGCATTTGGAAGAGGCTCCATTTTTACATTTATTTACTACACCATACTTATACTTTATTTATTATTAAAATAATATATATTAATAAAATAATATATTATTATTGATTCACATTTTCTGTAATCTGTTCAAATTTGAGTTCATTCAAACAGTTAATGCAAAGTTTTTGACTAGGTTTTATGTTACGTTGACTTGCTGTTGAAATTTTAGATTTACACAATCCTCTGAGGATTTTTTTTTGTTGACTATGAATCAGAGATTTTTTTTTGTTGACTATGGATTTTTTTTTGTTGACTATGGATCAGAGATTTTTGCAGTGCTTCATACCTAGAAATATTCATGGTGAAAACATATCTCTTCATTTGGTTCAAAAAGTGCTATCTTTTGATTTTTTGATTTTGTACACATCTGTGTTCCCAAAATTTTTAGCTTTAATCTTTTTGTCATTTTATATTTCAATAAAATATTTTGTCACAATCTTCATTTAAAACATTCCCCACACAACATTTCTGTAACATTTTTTACTAATCAATAAAGTTTAAAACGAAGAGTCGTAAATGTTAAATTATAATTAAAAAGAAAAATACAATTATAATGTTTTCTACTTGAATCATAATCATGTAAATTATATTATAAAAACTATACTTACATAAGTTAAAAAAATAAAAATATATATCTAAGGCTGCAATGTACATCTAAGGCTACAATCATGTTTTAAGACAAAGTATAGGTCTTTTAATTTTTTTGTTGATTGTCTATATTTAGAACCTCCGCAGTAAAAAGTTTCATAATTTATTTTAACTGTTTACACTATTTTCTATACTTGCAAAGTGAATGTAGTTCAATGTTTTTAAGAAAGTGATATTTTAACAGGCTGCTGCAAGTGTTAAATTAACTTTTAATGTAAAATTTCAGTTTTTACACGAGTCATTTATACACTAAGTACACAAAAGTAACAAATATAAATGACACTGCGTGTGTAGGTATTGAACTGTTCAATACCTATATACAACTCATAAAGGTTCTTAATGTATAGCTTATAAAAGTTTTTAATGTTATTCCTAATATTGCATTATTTTGCAACTTTGAGGTACTTAAAAGCCTGCAAAAATGGATTGCTTAGAAAAAACACTACTAATATACAAAATTTCAGGTGATCACTTTTTTTTATTTCAAAATTTTGGTCTGTCAAAAATCAAAAAAATCTGCTGTAAGTTCCAGATTCCAAGGTCTTCAAATTTTTCTGATTTTGCTCAATATTGATTCAATCATAACTATTGAATAGTTTGGTCAATCAAGCTGAAGTCTTTGTGATTGTGTTTTTTTTTGTTTTTTTTTTTCATAAAATCTTTGGGTGGTCAAAATTTGAAGCAATACTGAGGTGGTACTCTTGGGCACTTTTGAATACCAAAGTGATTTCATATAAAATAACCCACTAAGGGGCTGTTTATAAACAGCCATAGTAAAAAAATTTTCTAGGTAAAATTTACATTTTTTTTTTTTTTACTATTACAAATTTACTCAAATATTACAAAATATTACAAATATTACAAATATTACAAAATTACAAATATTACAAATATACAAATATTACAAAATATTACAAAATATTACAAATATTACAAATATTACAAAATTACTCAAATTTGAAACTTTTGTTGTAAAATATATATTATAAATTATGCTTTAAATACTATTATTGTTTGTTTACTTAACATTTGTTGATTAAAAAAAAATTATTAACTCTCTTATGCTTTTTATTATATGTGTTTGTAATTACTAGCAGTAAGCAACCCGCAATATGGTTGTTAGTAATAAAATCATTGATGACAATATAACTTGATATATCATCTAAAAAAATATAATTAAATACAAATTTATCTATAAATATTATTTTAAGTTACACTCCCTATCAGCAGCGTCATTGCTTATAGTTAGCAACATAAAAAGACTACATTAACATCAGTTAAGTTCTTTTTAAAATCTATTAAAACACAGCAGGTACCAGATAAGAAAAGTCAAGTAAAGCCTTCCAATGCCTTAAAAAAGAAATAAAATAAAAAATTACAGTTTTTAATTACAAAAGTATTAATTGCATTTTATTGTTAATAGAATCAGAATAATAATAATATATATGAAAATATCAAGAATAAAAAAAATAACTTTAACATCTAGCTCTATCAACACAAAACACAGTAACAATAGTACATAACATTAAATATTTTTAGGCACATATTACAGACATTACTGTGTCTCCAGGATAATTAAAAAAGGCTAAAAAACACTAACTAATAACACTGCTTGGTGCTGCCAAATAACACTACAACTTAGTAAGATATTTTGTTTACTAAAATACTTGAGCTAAAGGGATTTTTTCTATTACAATGTTTGAACAATCGAGGGATACTTATAGTTAAACAATTTGAACAATTGTTTCATAAAGTAACCAGCAACTCAAAAATGTTTCTCATACATGGTCATTATTAATTGTGGTATTAAGAAATATCGTAAGAGCTCAGTAATTACATAAATTTCATTAATGCTCCCTTTATTAATTCTCATTCAGCTCTCATTTAAGACAGAGAGGGAGAGAAAGAAAGTGTTTCTAAAGCAGCTTGTTAAAAAATATGCAAAAAAAATGGATGAAAAAAAAATTAGGGCTCATCAATATTTTCCTAAATAAGAAAGTATAAAAACAAATAAATTTGAAGAAAAGAAAAAACAAACAAAATGTAAACGATTTAAAGAGTTAAAAAGTTTTTTTTTTAAAAAAAAAAAAAAAAAAAGGTTTTCCTTTCTGTTTTTTATCTAATAAAAGTGTAATATATAAGTTGCTAAACTATTTTCTTTACTTCTATTATATTATGATGTTTCTATTATAATTCCTCTAATATTTCTACACTAACAAATGATAATTAAATTCCAAAAAGTAAAAAGTTTTAACTTCCTTGGTAGATCTTTCCAGAATAACCACATTTTGAGAATGCAATTTTTCAAGTTTAGAAAAGCCTAGTAACTAATTAAAACTAATTTAAAAATGAAAGTGAAACAGGGTTAAATGTTGTAGTATTAATATTTAGATAAATATAGTTTAGTTTTTAATGGTAGAATAATACAAATTTTTAAAATAATATGTTCATGTATGATTTAATTATGTATATGTTCATGTTTGATATATTTATATATGTTCATGTATGATATATTTATGCATGTTCATGTATATTTATGTATTTATGTTCTCTCAGTATAATTAACATAATTTTTTGTTTGTTGTTGTTTTAACAAGTACCCTCTGCTCCACAAAAACTCGAATTTTCATCAGAGGTTAACGAGGATGATATATTTACTCCAAAAGTTATTATTACGTGGCATCCTCCAACATTTTGTAATGGAATCCTAACAGAATATCTAATTAGCTTTTGGAAAAAATATTTATGCACAAAACGTTTGTGCACACGTGAAAAACATTTTTCTAAAAAGAACACTGAAAATGGTACAATTAACGATGCTAAAGCAATCCGTCATCATCTTATTCTTCAAAAGTTAGATTCATACAGTGTGTATGAGTTTGAAGTTCAAGAAAAAACTGGGGGAGGTTGGGGTGAATCATCCACAACATTAATACGAACAAAACCAGGCAGTAAGTATGTTTTTTTTTTTACTGTGTTAGTTTATTATTTGAAGTTACTTTTGAAATTTTAAATTAACTTATTAGAGAATGTTATTTCTAGATGGTCTTAAAGTTTGTTTTATTTAGCCTGATTTATATAGTATATAATAAAAATGAAAAACCAAGGTTTATAATTTCCTAAAAAAAAAATTGCATCACTAAAGTATGCCCCAAAATATAAATTCATTTTACTCTAAAGTTTAATAATTATTCATACAGGATCCGGCCCAGTAGGCACACAATATGTTTTAGACATCTAAAAAACAAAATAATATCTGTTCTAGACATCTTAAACATGAGCCCACTGGGAAGGTGCAATTTTTGTCAAAATCTGTCTTAAGCTCTAATTTCAGCCAGGTGAAGCATACCAAAAGTCAGTTTAAGTGAAGCAAATATGACCAAGTATAAAAACTTAATAGTTAAAATCTTGGTGGGTTTTAAAATTTTTTTTTATGTTTTAACTTTTTATTTTGTTTTGATTTTTGTTGGTTTATGTTGGGGAGCCCAAGACCTGCACTAAGCACTTCTCAGGGGTGTGTCTTTGCAACAGTGTTCACCACTTGTACTCAAAACAAATATTTTTTTATACTTATGCAATAACTACAATATATGTGCAAAACAAGAAATGTCAAGAAATATTTTCTGTTTGTTATTGTATCTCTTAAAACCCGAATTTTCTACTAGACTAAGAAATTGGTTATTAGTATTGATTATTATATCATTTTAGCAATTAGCTTTAAAATTTTTAGTGCCTTTAAATCTGTAGATGGTAAGGGCTTAGTCTTAATTTAGTCAACTTATCTAACTAATGCAAATATCACAGAACTTTCAAAAATTAAGGTATCCTCACATTAATCAAGATTGCTTAATCTTTATCATGTTTCTGATTTTTGTGTAGCAGATTTATGAAAAGTTCTTAAATACTTTAGCATGTTCAATGTTGTGTATGACTGTGAAATTCTACCACCACCCCTGGATATGATTGAGTCATTTCACTAGATTGGAGATACCTGTCATTTCACTAGGTTTTAAAATAGTTCCTTATTATTATTATTTTTTGATTCATCATTGCAATAAAGCAATTTGAATAAGTTGTTGATTGTTGTTGTTACAGTTCAATATAAATTTTGTTACAAAAATAATGTAAAATTACTAATATAAAGTAAACTTCTAATGATAATTATGAAAAAATGAAGTAAACTTCTAATGATAATTTAGAAAATAAAAAAAGGTTATAAGAATAAAAATAACACAATTAAATTTGTTTTTATGCTTTTAATTATTATTGTTATTTTTAATATTACATTAAAAATTTTAGCAATAACAATATAACAATCACAATTATTTTTTTATAAAATAAAAAAATAATTGTGATTGTTAAAAACAATAAAAATAACAAGTATAAAAATATGTTACATGTTAAAAAAAAGAATTACATTAACAAACTAACTTTACAAACGCTATAACAGTTAAGTCACACACAAAAAAAAAGGTCTATACTTATAAAAACATTGTGTATGCATTTGTGTGTATGTTTTTTGCTTGTGCAACATATAAAACTATATATTGTTTTTAAATATTCAGAAGCAACTCCACCTGTTGGTTTAACCATGACTACATCGAGTCACAATTCAATTACATTATCATGGTCTCCACCTGAACATGTTAATGGAGATATATTGTTTTATGAAGTTAATTTATTTTCCAGTAACAATGAATTAGTTAGAACAATCCGGCATCGTGTTTCTGAGCTGCTAGAAAACTCAGAAGAAAAAACCATTCTTGATATAACACAGCTAAAAAGTGAAACTCAATATATTGTGAAGGTTATTTTTTTGTTTTTAATTTTAATAGCTATATTGTGTGTTGTGTGTGTTCATACCTGTGTAAGTTAGTTAGCATTGTTGAAAAACTTAAACAAAAGTAAAAATGAAACAAAAGTTTAATTTTTATTTAAAAGTAAATTCTTGTTTTTCAAGTTAACTTTTGGTTTTTAAATTTGAAATTTAAACTAAGTTTAAATTTTAAATTTAAAAACCAAAAATTTAAAAAGTAGTTTAATTTTTAATAGCATTTCTTTTTTTTGTAACAATTTTCCTTGTTTTACGATTGGCACTGCTATTTTCTCTTTCATCCATAGGGTAAATATTTGAGTAATAATAATTATAAATAATTAAATTTAAATCTAGATAAATGAATATTTACATAAATAATGAATTAATCAATCGATAAATTTAATAATAAAATTAAACAAAGACCTAGTAATAATTTAGGAAAAATTACATCTCAAGACCGAGATTACCAGTTTATAAATATTGGATAAACTTATTTCAATTGTATTTGATTGGCAAAAATATTTTGGTTTAATGGTGAGATTTATAAAAAACTGATTGATTGATGAGGTTTTTAGGTTTGTATCCTAGAGGGTATATCTTCTCCAACATATAGCATTATTCTACCTCCGAGTTTTGATCGATCTAATCTATATGGTTTGGAATAGCTTTGAATTAGAAATTGTATTGAGGGGGAGAAGTGGTTGATTTTAGTTTTAGATATCATTAACAAGTATCTTAGATCTCATTAGGATATCAATTTTGCCTTGAGTTATTTCTTTTAAAGGTTCAAATTTATTTCTGATTGAACTAATGTTTTTAATAAATTAACAAATTTGTTTTAATAAATTTTAATAGTTTTTTTAATAAATGTTTTTTATAATTAAATAATTAATAAATTAGTTTAATTAAAAAATTATTTTCAGTGTTTAATTTTTGGTTTTTTATTCTTTAAATAGTTGTTTTATTTAATTTATGAATTTCAAAACTAATAAATGTTTTTTGATTAACTCATTTTTTGAATGCGTCTCAGCTAAAAAGTCTGTTATTGAAAATTTTTTCCAATAACAAACAGCGTAATAGAGTGGAATATTTTTTATTTTTTTATGAAAATAAAAACATTCTAAATGTTTTTTTGTTTGTTTTTTTACTGTTTACATGCATCAATTGAAAAATAGGTAGAACATGCAAAGCTGTTGGATTGATTGACAAACAGGTAGAGCATGCAAGAAATGCTTCTACATGAACCAACAAATTAAGTCACACACATAGATAGATTGTGCAGGCAATTTGTTTACAAAATATATATATATAGGTAGAATTTCACATATAAAATATTAATAGTGAAATTCTACCATTATATATTTTTATTTGTTTTTTTTTTCTTTTCTAATTTAAATTTTTTTTGGCTGCTCTAAAAAATATATAATGTTTTTGTGTGTGGTTTTTATTAGCGGTCATCCATTAGGTATGTCATTAGGTATGTCATGCTAAATTTAACTTTTTAATAGAAGTATGATCATTTGATTTTTTGTGCGGATTTCATTTAACATAAAGCACTTTTGAATTTAAATTTAAATTTCTGCATTAAAACAGATAATATCCTACTTTTATTTTAAATTTAAAATAATTAAAAATTATTAGTACCCGGCACTGGCCATTTAAAAAAAAAAAATTTCAATAAACAATAATCTTAAGTGTTATAACTATTTATTTACATGATACTTTATATTGTATCAAAATATTTTTTTGATAAAATTAAAAGTATCATGTAAATAAATAGTTATACAGGATTGCTTTTAGTTTAAATTTCAACCAATAAATTTCTTGATATAAGTCTAAGTGTGTTATAGAGTTAATAACCACAAAGCCCTATTTGTTCAAAATAGATGTGTCTAACTTGAAATATTTTTTTAAGTATATATTTTTTTCAAAATAGTCAGAATATATATTAAAGAGGAACGTGATTCATACTATATTTGAATATCTTCTTTTTATTGTGTGATTTTTTCACAAGATAATTTTTAGTAATTAAACTTTTGAATACTTAATATTTGTTCATTCTAATCTGTTAATTAAACAATTAAAATAATACACTGCAAATAATTGCAGTCTAGATTATTTTTTATTTATTCATTTTAATAAGTTAATTAAACAATTAAAATAATACACTGCAAATAATTGCAGTCTAGATTATTTTTTATTTATTCATTTTAATAAGTTAATTAAACAATTAAAATAATACACTGCAAATGATTGCAGTCTAGATTATTTTTTATTTGTTTTGAATTTTTTTCACTAAATTTTTAAATTTTTTTGCAAATAATTTTTTTTACACATTTGTTTTAATTTTTATTCACACTACAGACATTTATTTTATTTTATTTTTTTGCAATCCTTTGTCTCTCAATCTTTTATTTTCCATAACATAACTTTTGATTAATTAGCACTTTTTAGCGATTATTTAACGATAAATTACAAAAAAGTATGTATTATATAAAAAAAAGCCACAATTATAAAACCAAAATTAATTAGCCTTAGGGCCGACAACACAGGTTTCTAAGTGGGTGGCGTCAATTCTTTAAAAAAATTGTCAATATCGAGAATTTTCTTATATATTTTTTTTTTTAAAAAAAAAGTTCTTTTAGAAAAAAGTGTGAATTGGGGAGCACATGCCCACCTGCCAAAGTGTTGTTGGCCCTGAGCTGAACAGTGTTTTTAGAAGTTGATAGAGTTAATTTTAATTTTAAAGCTCTTGATGTTTTTAGCATTAATGACATCAGGCATTAAGTTGTTCCATATATTAACATCCCTGAAGAAGAAAGAATATTTACATACATCAAGTTTACACTTTAGTTTGCGTAATTTTAATTTTTGACCTCGAGTGTAAATATAGTTGTTTATTAAAAAGAAACTTGATTTTAAGTATTAAGTTTTTTGTAAATTTAATCATAATTAGTGCAAATCAACGTTTTATTGTGAAAACAATTCAGCGCTAGAGATTTCACAAGCTTTTATTCCAACATTTTTAAAATGGAAACAGCACCGGGTACCCAGACTTGGACCCGGTATTTTCTTATGGGTACCTGGAATTTGGGGCTCAGCATAAAGTGGTTTTTGCATATCTCTAATATGTGTGTGTGTATATATGTATATATATATATATATATATATATATATATATATATATATATATATATATATATATATATATATATATATATATATATATATATACATACATATATATATATATATATATATATATATATATATATATATATATATATATATATATATATATATATATATATATATATATATATATATATATATATATGTATATATATATATATATATATAAACATGTTGTTGAGACTGAAAAAATTTGTAATATTTATTAGATTTATTTTTGCTATTACAACCATGCTTGCATCTCTATTTTTATGACTAATCTATTATAAATAATTAACTCATTCTATCATTTTCTAATAAAGGTATAGCTCTAAAACTTAGTTTTATGGTTTTAAGCCTGGTTGGTGGAGAGGTTTCCTGTGCTCTGTGGTAACTCAGATAGGGTGGTTCGATTAACAGCTGTAAAATATCAGAATATTAACAGAGACATGTTGCACATGGATGGAATCCCTGTTCCTACATTTGGTATGCATTGTCAAGACCACATTTAGAGCTCTTTGTTATGGCTTAGGGTTTGTTATAGTAATGAGGTAGTTGCTTGGAGTATTAAATAGTGTACTGAGTACTATCTGTGCTATGAGTCAAGTTCTTTAACAAAACTAAAAAGTGACTAAAGTACCAAAAACTATGAAACACAAAATACGATCATCATCACCAAGTTCTTTAAATCTATCATTTAATAATATTCATTTATAGTAACTTTTCTTATGATGAGTCTCTTTCAAAGTTTATCAGACCTACTTGCTTTTTGTGAGACTAATTTGAGTTTGGCTGTCTTATTCGTGATCTTAGTGTTGATAGTTATCTTCCTTTAATTCGTAAAGACTCCAATAGTCACATGTTTGGCCTGGGCATTTACATTCCTAAGAATTCTCCTATTTGTTGGGAAACTAGGTTTGAATCCACAGACTATTCTTTTATGTGCTTTTGTCTAGCTTCACTTCACTAAATTTTGTTTAGCCTTTCTTTTTGTTTTATATCACTCTCTTTCATCTCAAGTACTCTTTTCGATGTTATTTCTGATCAAATTGAATAAGTCCTTTCTCCTTATCCGTCATCTATATCATTTTTATTGGTGACTTTAATGCTCATCACACTGAATGGCTTGATGATCATTAAAAACACTAGTGTCATTGACTTTGCAGGTGTTAAGTCCCACAACTTTTTCCTCTCTCAATCTTCAACATAAATAGTCAATTTTCCAACTTGCTTTCCAGAAAATCCAAATCATTTACCTTCTATACTTGACTAATATCTTGTTTCTAATCCTAGTCAGTGCCCTTAAGTGTCTTTGATCACAGTTTGATCTCTCTAAAACTATTATATCATTCTTCTTCATCATCAGAATCCCTCCATCATTGTACTTCTAAAAACTCTCTTTTTAAGCTGACTGGGACTCTTTCTGTGATTTTTTTTCATGATGGCCCCATGGGTAGAAATTTTCCTACTGATAAACATGCTTCTTTTTTAACTTCTTGGTTTCAGGGTGGCATGCATTCCTTTATTATTTCTTGACGATTCCAAGTCAAACCTTACTCTTTTCTATGGTTTTCTTCACATTATGCTGCTGCAATTTCCAATTGTAATCATTACTTCCTTATCTATTAGCAAAACAATTCTTTAGAAAACAGACATCTATTGCTAGAAACCATTGTAAAAAGTTTACAAAAAATGCCAAAGCCCGCTAAACTCAGGTCACAAAATTTTGTATTTCATCTCAATAATTAGGCTCCGAAGACTTCTAAAGAGTCTTTATAATTTTTATAATAAGGGCAAATTTCTTATTCCACCTCTCTTACATTGTTCAGATTTGTTACTTCACCTAAAGACAAAGCTGAATTGTTTGCTAAGAAATTTTTATTAATCTTAACTTTGAGTCCACTAATCACATCCTTCCTGATATAGTTGACAAACAGGTTGATGCATTGATTGATATTCGTATCACTCCAGCTTTTGTATTTTTTTTTATTTTATTTTTTTTTACAGAAGTGAGATCAGATTCAAGATTAGCATTTTCTAAGCAATTCAAAAGAGAAGACTTTTTTTCAAGAAAAGAGTATAAAGTTGAGTCATCAGCTAAAAGAGCTACTTTAGATGTAAAGTTGCCAAGAAGATCATTAATCTAGATAAGAAAAAAACAGGCCCAAGGATAGAACCTTGAGGTACCCCAGAAGTTACTGAAATTAAAGAAAAGTGATGGCATTCTAAGATGACTTTAATAAAGCGGTTTAAAAGAAACAATTTAATTATCTCAGATACACAAACTTATGGAGAAAACCAGCATGCCAAACTTTGTTGAAAACTTCTGATATAATTCGAGAGCTATAGCCATAGCCTCACCTCCTATATCTAATGCACTATAAACTCTTTCAGTCACAGCAGTTAGCAAGTCAGCCATAGAGCAAGAGGATCAAAAACTGTATTGATTGTCTTAAAGCGAGTTATTTGACTCAAGATGGGATGTGAGAAATTTGTTGATAAAAGACTCAAAGACCTTGCTAATAACAGAACTGATTGAACAATAATTGGAGGGGATTGGAACTGATTTGACAATAACTAGAAGGGTTAGAATATTCTCTGGAGTTTTTGAAAATTGGAACAACAGATGTCATTTTCCAGCAGGCAAGAAAACAAGACTCAGTCAAATATTTATTAAATAGTTGAGAGAGAACTAAAGAGAGTTTTGGAGAACAATTTTGTGAGACTAACAGGAATGTTGTCTGAATAACAAGCCATAAAAGAGTTTAATTGAGATATGACTTTAGCAACAGAAGCTGGAGTGGTTTAAATGTCTAACAATGGGTTGACCTGTTTAATTAAAATGGAAGGAAGAGAATGGCTATAAGATTCAAAAGTCGAATTAGAACAACAGTTCTTTGCAAATAGATCTGCCTTTTCCTTGGGAGAGGTAATAAGATCAGTCCCATGAATAAGAGATAGAATGTTAGTCCCACCCTTGTTAATGACTCTGTTGAAGCCTAATTTGTAAAATAAGATACAAGGTTTAGTGAACTGAAAATAATAGAGCTTAGCATCAGACATCACATTTTTACATCAATTTCTTGCAATAAAAAATAGCCATTTGTTCTCAAGAAAATTGTTCTTTTGAAAAAGATTAAAAAAATGATTACAGTTAGATATTTATTTCATTTTGCTGCTCAAAAATTTGAAATTTCTGCACAAGAATGTGAAACCATGGAGTAGAATGAAACTTGACATTGAACTGACAAAAAGGAATAAAAGCTTCCATTCCTGTCTGATTACAGGAGGTTGCGTAGTAAGGGCATTTATCAGCTGAGAGAGAAAAGACATCAGCCCAAGGACCGTCACAAAGTAAATCACAAAAGGAATCTCAGTCAGCTTTAGGGTAGTTGTAAGTAGGGCCATGATAGTGTGAGCTTGTACAAAATGAAAGATTTATAGAGATCATTGCATGGTCAGAATCACCAAAGGGAGAAAAAGGAAAAACTAAATGCAAGCTAGGGTCAGGTACAAGACATAAATCAAGGAATGAAGATAAATGATAAGTGTTATCAGGAAAATGAATCTGAAAGTCAACTATCTGAGTAAGCGATTGGGAAATGCAGAAGATTTAGGCTTTAGTGCCAGAAGGGTCAGTGGCGTTAGAGCCAAGCTATTCAGTGTAATAAGCATTAAAGTCACCAATAACAAAAATATTGGCAGAGAGTGCCATCTTAAGTGTATGAATGCATATGTATACCCCAAGACAAGCATTTGATTATTTGAGTCTTTGCGAATCAAAGGATAGTACCCATCAACACTGAGATCTGAAAAAGGAATAGTAAAATTTAAATTAGTCTTACTAAGAGCATCAAGTCTGGTGAATTTTGAAAGAGGTAAGATTCAACTTATGGAATTTTGCTTTGCAGATCACAATTATATTTGTAAAAGATATTAAATCAGTTAGGTGGCAACCCTTGGCAATTAGGGTTGGCATTCTGCAAATCTGACTTAACTGCCCACCTCAAATTGTCGGTAAAAAGTTGTAAGGTCGCTAAAAAATTGCCAACCTCGTTTCTATGATTTACGGTGAGACCTTTTTATCAAATTTTATTTGCTGACCTGATGCTGACCTCTAAAAGACTGAGGTTGGCAAATTATTGCCGACCTCATTTTTCCTAATTCTGAGGGTTGAGGTGAGAAGGATGGTTTTTTATGTTTTATATTTTAGGTTACCTTTGGCATGATTTAAGTTTAAAGAGAACTTGACTCATTCATAACTCATTCACACCTTCTAAGCAATGAGCTATGCTGTTGTCTCAGTCCAGGTAATTAACCCAAAGTCGCAGTTTAGGGCTCCTTATGTGGACTGGACAATGCGCACCAAAAGCATTAATAGGGACACAATCCATGCACAACATGGTACTGTTAATACTCTGATATTTTTTTATATTTTACAGATGTTGATGGAATTTATCTCTCTGAGTGCTACCACAGATTTCAGGAAACCTAACTACCAGCTGGACTAAAAACCATTAAACTGAGTTTTAGAGCTGTACCCCTGTTAGGATAATCAGGAAGAGATGTATAGCCACTATCAAGAAGGTACAAGCCAAAATCTATGAGTAAAGTCCAGAAGATTCAGCATTCATCATCCTAGACAGGAAACAATTTAATATAGATTTACATTTAGGCCAGCAAAAAAGATGAAGAAGAGGTTCAAGGCTGGTTAGTAGAATTATTTTGCTTACCCCTTAAGTCTTTGCCGAAGAGGCCTTCTACAACATAGTAGTTAAATGCAGTTAACATCTGCCCCCAGATGATTGTTTTATCAAGACACCATCTCCAGCCTTTACTTAACCAAGAGCTTCAAGGCAGGGGATCTTGAAAAAGTTCTTTGGAGCTGTTGTCTATACTTTCAAAATTATTTAACAAGTGCTTATCAGAGTCTTGTTTTCCAGCCTGCTGGAAAGTGGCATCTGTTATCCCTATTTGAAAAAACTCTGGAGAGAGATCTGACTATTAATTTTATTAATCCTATTAGTCTTCTTACTATCATAAGCATAGTTTTTGAATCTTTGATTAACAAATACTTAATCTCATACCTTGAATCAAATATCTTACTATCTGATCATGAATATGGATTTCAATCTTGTTGTTCTACTGTTGATTTTTTAAGGGTAATAACAAATAGGATTTATTGTTTATTAAATAGATGTGAAGAGGTTTGGACTATTGCCATCCCAAAGGAAGGGAGGGTAATGGTTGTCTAACCCCCCTAGGAAAATTATATATCAAAAATTAGCCCGCAAATATGGACACTGGAGTTGGAAAAATTTGATCTGTTGTTGGCAATGGTAGGACTTTTTTTTTTTAAAGTCTCAACAAATTTTTTTTAGGCCTTAGTTGGCAAAAAACAGGTATGTCAATTACTTGGAGGAGGTATTTGAGCTTGAAAAGGATCTCACTTCTGCTACATCATAGGGCTAAGAAGTGACCAGGGCCCCAGCTAAAAATGAGGCTTTTTGCAAACTCAGTCCTTGCAAAATTTCAAGATTTAGCAAGAGTTGAAAGCCGGAGCTAGAAAAAAATTTATTTTATTTTATAATATAAAGTAATATATTTTTTTCTAGCCCCGGCTTATAATAATTATTTATACCATTTTTACATTCATGTAAGATGAACATTATGAATCAAATGTTTGAAAAGTTCATTGATTCAATTTGATAATCATTAGATTAATTAATTTTTTTAAAATTTTTTTAAAAGAAAGTTACACTTGTTTACCACACTTTTTCATCAGTGTATAAATCTTTATAAAGTTAGCATAATGACTATCTGTGGCAACTTTTATGAAAGGAAGTTTAATTTTAAAATTTAGCAAAGCATCTGACATTTTGACTATTCATCTATTACTTATATAACTAAATTATACATTATAAAAATTTCATCCAAATCTAAAATGTTTTATATATATTTAAAAATATTTACATATTAGGGAATTCCAAACCAAATAATTAGGCAAAAAAAGACTCTGCATACCTGACAAAAAATACTAATAAAAAACTCAGATATCAAATTTGCTATAACAAAAATAAATATCTAAACTTGTATTTCAAATGTCTTCTATGTGCATTGTTACAAGCTACACATCAAGCAATTCTTAAAATTTTTATTTCAAATCTCCCATGTCTTCTTTCTATAGTTTTAAAATTACACTGGTTTTATCCTGAAGGAAGGAATGTTAAGGTAAGTTCATCCTGAAGTTCTCTTTAAGCATCAATACACACACACACACACACACACACACACACACACACACACACACACACACACACACACACACACACACACACACACCCACACACACAATATACTGAACCTTTTCTAACCAACGCTAATTTTTTAAATGATAAACCACAGTTTAAAAATTTTGGACCCTAATACCAAAAACAACTCCTATGAAAACCCTTTTGAGGGGTGTTAGTACATATCATAGGGATCTCATAACAAGTAATTTTTAAATCCGGGATTATCGTCTGCAAGACTTATTCAACATTGAAGTTTTTGCTTTTAAATTACGAAACCTGAAAAATTGCAAAATTCCTCCAAAAATATTTGGCTGCCCTAAATTACCATATTATGAAGTAAAAAGGTAACAAATGATAAAAATACATCTTAAAACATTTATTTATTACAAAATAAATACATTCTAAAGATAAACTAATAAATTCTCAAAAATGCATCATGTTCATTGATGGTCAGTGCCTCATAGCAAGCTACTCTACATTTTCTTGCTGTTATAATCAATGACACACTTCAGGAGTTGACTGGAGTAGTCTGGATGGGTGTTCAATCTTTTGTATTGCTCCCAATGCTTGCCAAAATCCGAATGCAGTGCTTCAGTGGTTTGTTCACTGTATAGACCAAGGCTTTTCTTTTTCAGCTTGATGAACTGTGTCACATGGTGGAAAATAGTGTGAACTTTTGGAGTAACAGAAATTCCCAAACTCATGTAACTGTTTTTGAAGATGGTGATTTTTTCCTCATAGTTGGGATGTAGAGTTTTTCCAAAGCATGCAGAGACAACTTTGAATGTCTTTGAATGTCTGAATGAATTGAGACATTGAAAAGTCTTTGAATGTCTGAATGAATTAAGATGGCTCAGAAGTGCTCTCGATTTCAGCCTCTTCAGCCAATTTGTCAATTTTCCTCAGAAGCTTCATGCAGTCATTGCCATTGAAGTGCCCTCCATGAAATAGCTGAATCTTGATGTGCAATGAAGTTGGCCATTCTGTGGCCTTTGGCCATTTTTGCACTAAGCATTTGAACAGGTGGTTGACCACCCCTAGCAGAAGATGAAGCTCCATAGGTGGGATGAACTTCAAAATCAGTGCTTGATCAGGACCAAAGATTAAAGAACTGTGGACAGCATTTTGGAACTCCTTGGATCTTCTTACATCTCCACCACTACCCACAAAGCTTTGATGTTGAGCTCTTATAGCTCCAAAGGAGCGGAGATTCCCACACAGAAGAAGCTTTGAAGACTCATCACACCAACAGCAAGGGTGCTTGCTGCTATGAGACTGGATGCCACAAATAATGTTTGCAAGTTTCTTATCGCAAGAAATTACTGCAGCTTCTGATGGGATTAGTTCTTAAAACTTGATAAGTCGAAAAATCTCTTGCACATTCCAATAATTTTCAGGAGTGTCATCAGCAACAGCCACAAGAAATTGCTTTTTCACACTAGTTTGCTTTGAGACTTGTGTCGTGAGTTTGGCAGATTTTTGGACAGGATTGTGGGGCTCTAGGTTGTTTTCTTGTGATGAGAAAGGCCTTGTGAGAGAACAGACAAACATTTTGCACAACGTTTTTCTGAAATTTTAGGTGGCTGACTGGTTGTTACAGGCTTGTCTTTTTGCTCAAGTGGGTGAGTTTCTTTACCTTTGAGCCTCCCAATTTGGCAGATCAAACAATCACAGGTGTTTGAACTTCGAGTTGCCGGTTTTATTTGGATGTCTTCAAACCTGTACAATCTTGGTTTACACGTCTTAGGATCCCCATCTTCAAGCTTTTTCAGATTAAAACAACATGTCTGACATGAGGCAAGAGGAACTCTGCAGTCATTGAAGCTCAGATCATTCTTGATGAGGCGCTGAATCTTTTGCTTTAAAAAGTCTGTCAGAACTTGGTCTCCTTTCTTCATGCAGATAATGCACACAGATTTTCGACAATCCTTATGGGTTGTTGCTGAATTGGGCATTTTTGATGCACATTCTACCAATTTTTCTTCAAAACTATGATATTTATGCAGCCCTTTCCCGGAAAACAATCGCCGTAATTTTGTTGACATTTATTTGGTGATAAGAATTTAAAAAAATCACACTGGTGTTTTAAAATATACCAAATACCATCAAGTAACACTTTCTTAACCTTTTGATACTTGTTATATTTAGAAAAGTTGTGTAAACTTGTGTCAGAAAAATTTTTCAGTAAAAGTCACAGCATTTCATTAAGATAAAACTAATAAAGTCAAATAAATCTTGCAGACGGTAATCCCTGATTTCAAAATTACTTGATATGAGATCCCTATCATATGTACTAACACCCCTCAAAAGGGTTTTCATAGGAGTTGTTTTTGGTATTAGGGTCCAAAATTTTCAAACTGTGAAACGTTCTTTATTTGCAAACTTTCTCTGCTTTACTCTAACTAATTAAAAAATTAGCGCCATGTTTATTAATTAAAAAATTAGTGTCTAGGCTTAATTGTTTATTTTTTAGATGTTGCTACATCAATTTCCTGATTTGTACAGTGATTACCTTTTCCAGATATATCTGGAATTCTGGATATTTTTTTAACTTTTAGTTTTTCTAGAAGTCCAAAAATTTTTCTGTAAATGTTGATATAAATATATATTTTGGTGATATATTTGTTAACTTCTTCATACATCACCCTTACAAAATTTAAGGAATGTATCAAAAAAAAGTTAAGGAACGCACTACAAAAATTAAAGTAAAAAAATTAAATTAAAGAGAAAACAAGAGGAAATGTATTTGCGCAATGTTTAATATTCTAGGTTTTTTTTGCGCCATATTTAAAGAATTTTTAAAGTATAAAAAAAAAGCAACAACATCTCACGAAGAGTTCAATTTTTGTTTTATTATATTAAAACATTGTTAACTGCAATGGAATAATACTTTTTCAAGCAATATTGAAATCTAGAAAAAAATATGCTTGATGTGCATTTTTTGTGTTATGTTGTTTATTAGTCTTAAGTATCTATATCTGTTCTAATTTATTTATATTTAAGTCTAGAAACCAGTAGTTTCTAGACTTCAATAAAAGTCTAGAAACCAGTAGTTTTTTAAGTCTAGAAACCAGTAGACTGAATTTAAGTTTTTGGTGAGTATCAACATGAATACAATATAATAAAACCCATTATACAATAGAACATACATAATAGTAATAATATGTAACAAAGGTAATAATAATTATTCTTAAATAATCTTTTTGCTGAATTTTTCTTGCCTTGGGTATTTTATGCTTGTCTTTATGTCTAATTTGTTTATAAAAATCTAATTTGCTTATAAAAGATAATTTTTGGTTATTTAAATATAATTTTGCTTATTTAAATCTTATCTTGTTTATTCAAATCTAATTTTGTTTATTAATATCTTCTCTTAGTTGTTAAATTTATAAGATTCAAGTAGGATCGTGATAAAAAATCTATAAAAACATAGCCATTTTCTTATTTTAGGTTGCTGCTAACAATGAATACACTGGTTCTTATAGTGAGCTGATTATTTCTACCCAAAAAACTCCTTCAAGTAAATTATTCTTAAAACTGTTTATTGTATATTACACTATTGTCACTAAGTTCTTAAGAGATGGCATTTTTATATCTTCTATGTTTATGTCTTATGTTTTTATGTGGCATTTAGCTTAGTTTACCTCGGAGGCAGAATCTAAATTATTTAATTAAAAGTTTTTAATTTTAAAAGAGTTTAATTAAAAGAATTTAATTAAAAGAATTTAATTAAAAGTTAATTTTGAATTAAAAGTTTAAATTTATTAAATTAAGAAACAGTTTTGTGATTGAATGGCAACAACATTGGGTTATATTTACATGCAGATATTTTCTTTAATATTCAAAAATTTATTTTTTAAAAGTTTTTTTCAAATCAGTTGATTTCAAAATTAGTTTGTTCAATAAATATTTTTGAAAAGTTTTTATTATAACTACTTTTTTCAGTCTTAGATAAACCATGGATGTTTGCTTTGATTGGTTTCTTAGCCATTGTTTTACTGGCCGCCCTCATTATGATTGTTATACTTGTATCAAGGTATATAATTATTATAATGAAAATATTAAAGCTAACTAGATTAAGTAGTATGACTTTTACACTTTTATTAACATGTTATCATGATTATTGTGCTTGTATTAAAGTATTATTATTTCGTAATAATTTTTTGAAAATTATTAAAAATATTATTGATATCAAGATATCAACTTTAAAGTTCTATCATGGTATAATAAACTTTTTGCGTCACGGTAAGAAAGGAGGCGTTAACTTCCTGGTTAAATGTACTTCCGCGTGCTCTGTGACAATACCATTAGGTGCTCCGTGACAAGACCATTAGGACTTCTTGGAGCACCTAAATAACAAATTAAAAAAAATTAAAAAGTTCTTTCAAGGTATCAATATTTATAGGTTCAAGTGTGACAAGAAATGTAGTTTTAACTATTTTTTTTTGTGGATAATTTTGCTCTGCGAATTTATTGGTTAAATTTGTAATCACTCTGCAATTGTATTGGTTAAATTTGTAATCTCTCTGCAATTGTATTGGTTAAATTTGTAATCTCTTTATCTGTATTATAATTGTTTTATAATTTTGTTTACAAGATAATGCAATTTCAAAAAAATTTTAGTTTTCCCATTCAACTTAAAATTATGTTTAAAAATGAGAAAATAAAAGATGTTAGAGAAAAAGTTTTGCATAAATATTTGGAAAATCCTAAAAAAAACTAGAATTTAATAGAAAGTAAGTTGAAAATACAACCCTTTTAATGAAATAAAACTGGTTAAAGAACTGGTTAACAATTTTAAGATTAATCAAGCTTCTCCATAAAGTAACACACAAAAAGAGGTTTTCTCATAAAGTAACACACAAAAAGATACAGGTTTTTTCATAATTTATTGTAAAAAATTTAAATAAACGTGGTCTTCATTCTTTTAAATTGCAAAAAGTGCCCAACAATTCTGAAACTCACAAATAATGTGCAAGAACCTGCAGTAGAAAGTTGTGTAACAATTATATTTCAAATATTGTCATCAATAAATTTCTGATGTCTATTACATTGCCAAGTATGAAGAAAAATATATAAAAAATGTAAATTTACAAAATGATAAGATTGCTAAAAAAGCATTGATTTGGCAAGCCATTTGCAGGTATTGTAAAAAGTGAACACCTTGTATTTCTGATTCTACATTTTCTGGTCAAGTGTATGCTTAGGAGTATATATAAAAATGTCTTTTACCTCTCATTAAATAACATGATATGTGTTCTGAACACATATCATGTTATTTAATTTAGCTATAAGTTATTATTGTAAACTGACATGGTTTAATGGAATGGTTTAAACAAAATGATGTGAAAGTTGTACTTAAAACAGCAAATCCTCTAAACTGCAAAGAATTGAGAGTTATTGAAAAGTAGTTATTAAACAATTTTTGAATTTATTAAACTTTATTACAATTGTTAAACAAAAAATTTTAAAAAAAAAATTCCGGAATTATTAAATGTCATTTAAAAAAGGTAATTTAAAAAAACATCAAAAGATTTTATATTGAAGAAATAAACATAAAAAATTTTTAAATATACCATAGAGTTATATTGTAAAATTAAATATATCTTAAAAAAAAAAACCTGAACAAAATCTTATTTAAGGTTTATTAAAATATCTTTGAAGTTCAACTTAACATTTATAATTAGTAAATGAAATTTAAATGTTTTACACTATATCTTCAATAGTTAGTTTTAACAACTGTCAAGATCATTGACAGTTGTTAAAACTAAAAGTTTATGATTATTTGTTGAATATTTTCATTATTATTTTAATAAAAGTAATAACAAAACATAAATACTAATATATGTAGTTAATTATTATTATATTAAACATAAATAAATATATTATAAAACATAAATACTAATATATATGTATTTATTTTTGGTATCATTAATATATGAGTGTTATAATATTTTTTATTGTAGAAGACAGAATAAATACAAAAATGTACGAACAGATGATATTGAAATTGATATGTGCATACGTAGTAAACCAATTATGAAAGATTTTCTGAAAGAATATTGCGTTCAGCAACATGCAAACAGTGATCATGGTTTTCAACAAGAATACGAGGTAAACAGTGTTTTTTTAATAAAATTGTTAATATTTGCTAGTTTGAGTTGTTCAACACCTTTCCTCTATTAAACCTTAGCATTTTTTATTGTTAAAAACAATTTCATTGTGGTTTTTTGCATGATAAAAACTGTTGTGATGAACACGCACTAATCTTAAATTTAGTTGTTATTTAAATACATACATATATTTATATATAAATCAGTAGAAAATCACTTATCAAAATTTTATATTTTACGCTGTATTTCATTAATTAAGACTCAACATAAATTAATGTTCAAATTAGTAAAACTTCAATTTATATCAAAACTTAAACTTTATTAACTGCGGTTATTTAGTTACTACAATTACTATAAATATACCATAATATTTTTAAAATTACTGTATATGAATGGTAACCATGGTAACCAAATATGTGCATATATAGGAATTTTGTTAGGATGGCTTGAAAAATTAGTAGTCTTTATTTTAGAGCCTCTCATTTGGTGTTTTAAGTATTTAAAACAAATACTGTTAGTGATATATTGTGCTGTTAATGATGATTAAAAAATTAGAGTTATATTATTATTTTTTAATGCGCTAGCATGTAAAATGAAAATGATAAATAATACAAGCAAAATTTTTACATTGTTACTTTTATATAATTTTTTTTTTACATGTATTTACTTTTTGTATAGTTGAGGGGGCTGGTACAATTGAGAACGTGTTGTTAAAATTCGTTTTGTTACAGACCTTTAATAACTTTATGGATAAAAAGTTGATACATATATGTTTAAGAAATAAGGTTATACATGCAAAGAGTTAAATTCATATAGTTATATGTACAGTTACATCTGCATAATTAAAACTCTATAGCTATTATCACATAATAATATTTATTGAACTCTTTTAGTGAAATTAGTGAATTGAACTGTGACAGCATTATCATAGTTTAATTTAATATATTTTTTATTTATTTTTCACAGTTGTTAAAATCATATCCACATAATTTTACATGGGAACACAGCCAGATGCCTTATAATCAACCCAAAAACAGATACAGCAATATAGTAGCATGTAAGAATTTTTGATTATCTATTTGAATTTTTTGTTTTCAATTTTTTTTATACCGACAATTTTTTTGTAGAATGGTACCTGTCTTGTAATACTTTCTATAATCAGGATTTGAAGTACATCTTTGGTTTCATTTAAGTATATCTTCAGTTTCATATAAGTATATCTTAAGTTTCATTTAAGATATCTGAGGTTTCACTTAAGTATATCTGAGGTTTCAATTAAGTTTAGGGTACATTAGTGTATTATGAGTACCTTAAGCAAAAATTGTTGTTTTTTCAAAAACAATTATGCTCGATCAAAATTTTTTGTGAATAAGCATTTTTTACAGTCACTTTTTACGGTTCACAATCTGTTTTCTTAAAAACACTGAGGTTTTAAATAAGCAGCAAAAGTGCTCATATTACCCAGGCCACTTGGTAATATGAGGGCTTTAAATTAGCTCAAAAAAGTAACATTATTTAAGTAAAAAAATACCAACCTAACAATTAGAATTAATTTGTGGATTTTTATGATTCATTATCAACAAAACTTATCAATGAGAGATCAAGTTTTTATGAAAGATCAAATTTTTATGAAAGATTTTAAGCCACTTTTTATTGAAGCACACTACTTAGTTTTATGGAAGAAGACAAAAAAAAATTAGTCTGTTATTTTTTTTTAATTTTCTTATCTCAAGCCTCTAAATGATAAAATTACAAATTTTTTGAATTTAAATTTCAGAAAGACATTTAGTATTGTTAAAGGATAAAAAAAAATTTACTTTGTTTTTATTCAAAAAGCAATTAAAACTACTGCAATTAAAACTTTAAATTAGGTAATTTCAATAAAAAACGCTGGGTAATTTGAGCATGCTCATATTACATAAAAATGTTTTCTTTTAATAAAGTCAAAACAAAATGTTTTTATGCATTGTTTTTTGAGCCGAAATGGAACGGATTTCTAGCTAACATATTTTTCTTTACAAAAAATTAAATTTCTTTATTTTAGCATCAAAATTTGGGTTCAAAATTGGGTTCAAAATTTGGCACCACAGATTTATGCGTAACTTTAACTTCACTGCTTACATCTTAGAAATCTTTAAGTATGCTCATATTACCATGATGCTCATATTACCCTAATCCACCATAACTAAGGTTGCTTTCAAGTAAATATGAAGTTTCTTTTAAGTATATCTGAGATTTGTTTTAAGTATGTCTAAGGTTTCTTTTAAGTATATTTGATGTTTTTTTAAAGTATATCTGAGGTTTGTTTTAGGTGGTTATTTTTTAAAATGAGTTATGCTAAATAAAAATTTTAAAAATAATTTTGTTAGAGAAATTTTGAGAGTTGAGTTTTTCAATAAACTCTTAATATCTTTTACCTAATCTTTATATAGATATCTTGATATCTATTTGTTTACTTTTTTTTTTTTTGTCCAAAGATTTAGGATATAAATTGCTAACCCTCTAGATTAGGATATATTTCCTAACCCACTAGATTAGGATATAACTGCTAACCCAAGATTATAACTCAACTATAAAATAACTTACATTTAAGATTATAACTCAACTAGTTTGTTTGTTTTGTTTAGATTAATTTTTACTAAATTTAATTCATTCAGATAAAAAAAGTTAATTTTTATTTATATATTAAAACTAATAAATATAAATATTTTCTTTAGATGATCACTCAAGAGTTATATTGTCTGAACTGAATAATGATGCAAGTACAACATATATCAATGCAAGTTATATTGATGTAGGTTCTTTTTTTTTGCATTTGTTTCCTTTTTTAGTTAAAAATATACAATAAACACAAGTGATTTTTAAAATGTTTTATTGAAACCAATTATTGGAGTATTTTTATTAAACCATAAAACCATAGTGTGCGACATATATAAAGGCTTTAAGTCTTGTCAATTATATTTTATTTGTCAAAAAATAACATTAAAAAGAATTTTTAGGGTGTTTAACCTATTGTTTAAATCAAAAGTGGTTTTAAATAAACATTAACTTTTGATTGAAAAATGGAGTTTAACATAAAACTATAATTTTGTTATAACACTATTTATCAAACCTTGACGAACAAGGCCGCTGCGCGGAGAAACGAGTTGAGCGCGGTACTACCAGGGACGTGGTGGGGATCGAACTCGGAACCACTCGTTTATGAAGCGAGCGCTCTACCACTACACCACTACCGCATTAAACTTGAAGCCAGCACTGGCTTCACATGTCTTTTTAGTTCCTAAAAACTTAATAACAGCAATTGATCCTGTTCATCATAGAGTAGAAATAAAATTCTTAGATTTGAGATAAAAATAGTTTCTATGAAAAATGGGTAGAGTAATAACTTAATTTTAGCCCCTCTGTAAAACTCTTAGCATTATCAATTTAAAACATTTGGAATATTAAACTTAAAGACGTTAGAAATTTAAGAGTATTGTAATTAATTTAAACATGCTTAGATTCTTAATTACAGTTTTTATTGTAAAATCAAACTTTACAGTTTCATTTTATAACCTGATCTAATTCCATGGTCAAACACTTAAACATAAATTTCTTCAAACATAATCTAATTTCACAATCAAACACTTAAACATAAATTTGTTCAGACGTAGTCTAATTCCATGGTCAAACACTTAAACATAAATTTCTTCATCAAGAAGTTTTTGATTGCACTATTTTTATTTGAGTTAGTTGATAAAATACAATTATCAATACCTCCTACTTAAAATTTTCCTTTAGTTCAGATCTTCTCTCTTTGGTCTTTTATATTAGTTTTGCTCTTCCAAAAGAAACCTATATAATTTGTTGTGCTTTTAAGTTTTAATTTTAATTAACATTTAATTAATATCATGTTAAACACATGATATTAATTATAAAAAGTTATAAAAAAAAGCCATCAAAAAAAAAGTTAAATAAAAAATTAATTTTAAATTTTTGTAATTGATATCAAATTAATTAATTTTAAATTTACATAATAAAATAAATTCAAGTTAGTTTATTTTATTATATAAATTCTAATTTGAAATAAGTTACCTTCAGTTTTTATAACTTAGCTTTTTACTAACAATACAATTGAAGTATGCACATTTGAATAGTTAACCATTTGATATTCTTGTCATCACTGGGAAGAGCTTTCAGACTGCAATTGTGCAGGCAGATCAAACAGATTTCTTCCAGATTATCCAATAATATTGCATAGTCTGAAGAGCTTTCATCATACGAGCTTATGTATACAAGAGTATTTGTAATGGAATTATCCCAGAAAAGCTTGAAAAAAGTCAATGGAGTCATTGCATCAAAATTATGGGGAGGATGACTAAAACTAGCCCCAGAAAAATCAGATTTTGATTGAGGAGATTCTTTTTCCCCCCATCGAAAGGTATTTTTCACCTGTGTACAATCATCAACTTTGTCATTATCACTTTTTAAATCATCATCTGTATCATCACAATCGTCTGCAACTGCATTTTTCATAAAAACACTTTCCACTTGAAAATCAGGTTCTTCATTGCCATTGTCCTCCAAATCAGATAACTCAAAATCAGAACAAGAGGATAATATATAATGCTTCAACATTGTATCTAGTTTTATAATTTTTTTCTATCTGTAATATATATGTATATGTGTGTGTATATATATATATATATATATATATATATATATATATATATATATATATATATATATATATATATATATATATATATATATATATATATATGTATATAGGGTTTAAAATAAGCGCCGGACATCGAACATTGTCAGGCACTTGTCCGGTAAAAAATGACATCTATCGGTCATTTTGTCTAACATTTTTTATTTGCATTTCTTTTCCAATTATTTTAGTTGTTCCAAAAGTTATTAATAAATTCAGTATTGTATATAAACTTTATTTTTTGAACTTTTTATTTTTATACAAAAAAAAATTGAAGTTGAACACACGGCTAGTTAATAAATACTTCATTTTATTGGCGTTGATTCATTTTTTAAAAGGAGCTAAAGCATTACATTTTTATGATTTAAGTAGCCCAGTTTTTATCATTCATATTAAAACGTTGCAATTAGTTACAAATTTAAATATATAGTTTAGTATTTATTTTATTTTTTGTTTAATGGTTTTTATAAATTTCAAACAAACACTTTAGGTTTTAAAACCTCTTTTAAATTTTGTTTTATAAAAACTTTAACATAATAGATATTTTAATAGTTTAATAGTTACGCTTATAGAAACCAGTACTTTTTATTACACTATAGAAACCAGTACTTTTTATTACACTATTAAATTCGAGTTGTTACCTAAATTTTGTTTTTGTTCCAGAAAAGTTTGCTATTAAAAGTATTATAAAATTAATCCTAGACAAGGTTTGAAAAGATTTATAAAAAAATACATATTTATATAAATGTAATTATGTATAATATTCTTTGATAATTTAAATAAAAAAGGGTTGTTTTTTTTAAACATAATTAATTTGTTACTTTATTTAATAAAGTATTATAGTTTTTATATATTTACATAGTAATTTATGTATTTAATAATTTTGTATTATACATTTTTATTACATATTTAATTATGTAAATAATAAATAATTACATAGTTAATGTATTTAATATATTTACGTAATAATTTATTTAATAACTTACAAAGCATTTCGCATAATATAGTATTTTTAAAAATTGTAATATAAATATTTATTTTTTTTCAAATTTTAGTTTTTTGAGCTTTGATTTTTCTAGTTATTTAGTTTTTTGAGCTTTTTCTTTTTATTAGATAATTTATCTTACATATTTACATTTCATTTTCAGCATATTTCAGTTGTCATGCATACATACATACATACATACATACATACATACATACATACATACATACATACATACATACATACATACATACATACATACATACATAAATACATACATACATACATACATACATACATACATACATACATACATACATACATACATACATACATACATACATACATACATACATACATAAATACATACATACATACATACATACATACATACATACATACATACATACATACATACATACATACATACATACATACATACATACATACATACATAAATACATACATACATACATACATACATACATACATACATACATACATACATACATACATACATACATAAATACATAAATACATACATACATACATACATACATACATACATACATACATACATACATACATACATACATACATACATACATGCATACATACATATGTACTTCATATCAATCATTTATCATTGTCAATATCAGTATTATCAAGCCCATGCATATTTAAACAGTTTATTGTAATTTTGTTCAAATAATATTGACAATATATTGTAGTTTTTTCAAATATTTGAATAAAACTACAATATATTGTCAATAATATTTGAACAAAATTACAATAAATTGTTGAAACATATCTTAATGAAAAGTACACAAGATTTTACCAACGAAGTCCGTTGTTGCCAAACGGCAACAAATATTTTTAAAAAAGTTTTTAGAAAAAAGTAAATGAGAAAAACAATAACAATTGTGGAATTTTAAAAACTAGATACATATTGACATGATAAAAAAATAATAATAATTTATTTTATAATAAACTCATATTGTAGATTTATAAAACAACAATATCAGAGTCTAAAGCCCAAGCACAAGTATGAGGACTTAAAAGTAATTTGAATGTGTATTGCATTCATTTTTTTTTTTTTTTTGCATTTTTTTTAGTGCTGAATAATCATAAAATAAAATGACGCATTAAAATTAAACAAATTAAAGACCAGACACAGAGGTGATTGATATTAATCTTTTGTTGCCATACAGCAACAGTGGCCCATAAAGGGTTAAAATAAAAAATCTTCTATTATACTTTAAAAACTATTTTTAAAAAAACTGTTATTTTTTTTAGAAATTAATTATTTCACCTCAGTGATAAATTCCCAGAAATTACTGGTGCCTAATATATAATTTTATTTTTTTAATGAAATTATTTTTATAAATGCTTTTTTTTATTGAACTATATATTGAAATCATTTAAAATGTCTTTTTAATGTTTTAAATATGTATTTTGAAATTTTTATAAAAATTGTTTTTTTATTTCGATTTTTTTTAAATTGAATTGCATATTGAAATTACTATTGATAATGTTTTGTTTTCAGGGTTATAAAAAACCAAAGGCTTTTATTGCTACCCAAGGTTTTATATTTTTTTTAAAGTATTTTTTTTTTTAATATTTATGTTTTTGTTTTAAATAGTTTTGATATTTAATAATCTTTTAAAATTATATAAAATACAAATTTTAATACATATTTTTATATAATTTACATATTTTTAGTAATATTTATATATTATAAATTTATTTATTTACTTATTATTTTTTTGTTGTTGTTGTCTTTGAAGTTTACTGCTGTTTTTTAGGTCCATTGCCAGAGACTGTGATTGACTTTTGGAGAATGATATGGGAAACAGAAAGTTCAATAATAGTTATGCTTACGAACCTTGTTGAAGATAGCAGGGTAAACAGTTTTATTTGTGTTGAATTTATATATGACATGCTTAAATTAATTCAATTAAATTTATCGATGATTTTAATTGAATTAATTAAAATCATTGATGATTTGAATCAACCATTTTGAAACAAATATGTTTTGTTCAAAGCAAAAAAATTCTTTCTTTTTTTTTTCTTTTTTTTTTTTTTTGTTTAAATAAATAAATTGTTTATTTTTTTTTTAATTATTTTAGATAAAGTGTGAGCAATATTGGCCAGAAGGAAAAGGACTTCAATATAAAGACATTGTTGTTACTGTTGATTCAGTTCGTGAAATGACTGACTACACTGTCAGAATATTTACTTTGCAAAAGGTAAAAAAGAGATGTGACAACTTTAAAATTCAATAAAAAAAATATATAATAAATTACAAGTAGTCAGAAATTTTTTTAACTGAAAAAACTGAAAAATAATAAAAAAATACTTTTAAAGAAAATTAAACCAAAATACTTTACAACTAAACTTTAAAAGTTATATATTTATTTTAAATAAACACTTTATGATTTGTGTTATATAAGTTAATTAAAAGGAAAAGTGAATTATTAAAGGTAAATAATCAAAATTAAATAAAATAAATTACATTGCCCAACAGTGGTATTGTTTTGAAACTAAAATTAGTCATTTCTAATTTATTTCCACCTGCTGAATTCAAAAATGACATATTAGCTTTAGTTTAAGAAATAAAAGCAAATATTTTCTCTCAAGGGTTTAAACTTTAATTTTTTGAAACAAAAAAAATTTTGTTTTTTGACTATCCATGTTTTATTCATGTTTAAAACTTGTGATATTAGCTATGTGAGTTTGATAAAGTTTCTGGTCTAATCTATTTTTAATTGTTGTTTATTTTCATTTACTAGTGTAAAATTTGACAAATCAAAGTGTCAAGGAAGTGAGTAAATTTAGTGGAAAATTTTTGTTACATTTGTGGTGAAATAACATTTTCCTCATAGAAAAGAACTCTTGTAAAGACCAGCATTACTTCAATATGAAGGTAGGGGCTTCACATATATGCTATAGCTTTTGTTTGGTTACACTACGAGAATGGTTGAAAAATAAAATAAGATCTTTGGCTTTTGCTGTTCCTTTGGTATGGAGAGAACCTAAAAATCATACAGATGACTGCTATTTCTGTTTGACCCCACCCATTAAGGCAGGTTTGTCAATGAAAATAGGAACAGTCAAACTTCCTGGTTAAATGCACTTCTGCGGCGCTCTGTGAATATGTAAATTATATGTCATGTTGCTCTGTTTCAAATTAACTGAAATAAAAATTTATTGCTGTTGTATATCTCAGAAACTAGAGCTAATAAAAAAATTTTGTTGTCATTTTCTTTTTTCTCAGCCCAAAATTAGAATAATTTGAATAAAATTGCTAAAGATACAAAGAAAAAAATTTTTTTTGTTGCCAAGTGCTATTTGACATTGTAATTTCTTGAAAATAAAATGATATAATAAATAAAATAATAGTATAAATAGAATAATTATTCTTATCTTATACGATCCTTTTTGTTATAATGATTTTATAAAATATAAATTACTTCTACATTTTAATTATCTCATTATAATTATCATTATAGTAATGTGGTTTTAACATGACAAAACAGTGTTTTAAGTTTAACAACCTTTAAAAAAAACTTTCATTATGAATAAGAGTTTATTTTTATTAATTTTTTTACTAACTGATAGAAAAACATCTTTTCAGTTTAGTTTAATGTCCAAATTTTATTATGTTACCTTAAAATTCAGTTTTTTTTGAAAAATTAAAATAAGACAAATCTAGTAATGGTTAGATTATAAAATTTAAATGTAAAATGAATGAAAATTAAAAATAAATGAAACATATTTTGTATATTATTTACATTATTCAATATATTTTAAATGTTTTAATATAGTTTAAATGTCCAGAACTTGGTACACGTCAAGTGCGACAGTATCATTTTACCACATGGCCTGACCATGGTGTTCCATCTCATCCTACATCAGTTCTTTCCTTTACACGTCATGTAATGAGTTACATGGATACTTTGCCTCGTGCTGAATGTGTTGTTCATTGCTCGTAATTTTTTTACTTTTTTGTGCCTTTCATTTGTTGTTGTTTGTAAGTGTATTTGTTGTTAATTTTATTTTTTAATTCGTTTAATAAAAAGATTTATGATCAACTTTTTCCAGGGCTGGTGTTGGGCGTACTGGAACATTTATTGCTATTGAAATAGGTTTACGCCAACTTGAAGCAGAAAATAAAGTTGATGTATTTGGCTCAGTATTTGCAATGAGAGCACAACGAAATTTTATGGTGCAGACAGAGGTAATTTATATTGAATTCAAAACTTTACAAAAATTTTAAAATGGCTGATTTTTTTCTTTGATTTTTTTTTGTTTATTTAGCTTCAATACACTTTTATATACGATGCCTTGTTAGACAGTGTTGTATGCGGAAATACAGAGATTGCTCCAGCTGATCTGCCTGCCAAAATAAGGTTTCTTAATGAACAAGATCCTGAAACTAATGCATCAAATTTTGCTTCTGAGTTTAAAGTAGGTCTACTTGAACAGATTTTTGTTGAAATTTTATATGCTTTAATTTTTAAATTTAATATCTGAGATATTATTGCTTCATATATACAGTGTATAATATATAATGATTAAAGTATATATTTTTATTCATTACAAACACAACATCAAGGTTTTTATACATTCATAATTGAAAATAGTTAAAAAGCTTTCACTTATAAGTGATAGAACTATAAAAATTGCTTTCATTTTTCCAACTATTCTTCGAACCCCTAACTTAATTAGTGTTTTTCTGCAGCGTTTTTAAGAGTGAATTAGTGTGTGTGTGTGTATATATATATATATATATATATATATATATATATATATATATATATATATATATATATATATATATATATATATATATCTACCTGTCAAAATAAGGTTTCTTAATGAACAAGATCCTGAAACTAATGCATCAAATTTTGCTTCTGAGTTTAAAGTAGGTCTACTTAAATAGATTCTTGTTAAAATTTTATATGTTTATTTATTTTAAGCGATTAGAATCTGGAATTGCACCAGGTGATTCTAACCAATATACTGATGCTGCTCATCATGAAAATAAGCAGAAAAACAGATACCTAAATATATTACCATATGACAAAAACAGAGTTAGACTTATTCCAATTGCTGGCAGTCGACAATCTGATTATATCAATGCAAGCGTAATCGATGGTTTTCAGCAAAAAAATGCTTTTATTGCAGCTCAAGCTCCCCTTGAGAATACAGTGAAAGACTTTTGGCGAATGATTTTAGAGAAGAAAATTCAAACTATTGTTATGCTTACAAAACTGGAAGAAAAGGGACAGGTATTTTTTGTTCTGTTATAATAATTTAAAAAATAAAAGTTAAGAATATAAAGTTTAGCCATAAATATAAATTAAAAATATTTACATTGATAAAGTTCAAAATTTATTTTAAATCCTTTTGATATTTGAGAAAGTTTTTAAGATTTTCATAAAACTAAAACTTCACTCAAAGAAGGTTATGGCATGTTGAAGCTGCGTCATTTTTTACATTCCTAACTTGCTGTACCTTTCTATAGCTGGTTTAAGAGTATTGTTTGCTTTTTTGCAACAGATAAATGGAATGGTCAGTCCCATTGATTCAATATTAAAAGATTTATTTAAACATTTAGCTAAATTTTAAAACGAAGTGTTGAAAAATCTCTCTTAATTATTCTCAAGACATTTCTAATCTAATTTGAGTTAGAATATACATGTCAGTTTTATTAGAAGGTTTTCAGCCGATTTGAAGGAAAAACTACTAAGTTACTTTTCCATCCCAATAAACTGCATAATTTTTTTTTCTCAAATATTTTTTAATATCATTTTTTTATCTTTTAACTACTTTGCTTTTTTTATTTGGTTATTTTCAATTTAAGATGTCCTTACAATATTTTCACAAAGCACTGGGAAAGAGCAATATGAGGCTAGAACTAGGAAGTTTACACATTCCTTAGCAATCTCACAAATATGGCCAGAGCTGGCATTATACCTTGAACTTTCTGAAGCATGTTCTCTAATCACTGTGCAATGACTGCTCACACTGAGAAACATGAAATATTTATTTTTAACTTAGTCTAAATTTGCTTGTTTTTTTAACAATTTCTGTCTTATACAACTCATAAACAAAATGATGACAACTAAATTTTGCAATTAAGGTTCATGCCATTTTTAGCCAAACATAATTACTGATTTTTGTCAAAAACCAGAAAAATATAAATTTTATATAATATATTGCTTAGAAGTTAAAAACTTTAATCCTTTTAAAATTGTAAAGAACCAACTATTTCACTCAATAATATAAGCTTATTTCAAATGTGATGCAATAATGAGTTTTTTTATAACCATTGAATATTTTTCAATGCTTTTTACTTATTTTTTTTTAAGATTTTTAAAAATATCTTCATATTTGTTATTTTCTAAAATATATCTAACAACTTGGTTTTATTTTTCAATTTCTTAGCATGTAATTCTTTTGCTTATGTATATATATATATATATATATATATATATATATATATATATATATATATATATATATATATATATATATATTACAATTATATATAAGGCCACAGTTGTAAACAAAAACTTGTTAGCCGGAGCAGTATTTTTTAAAGTCAATAGAGTTAATTTTAATTTTGAAGTTCTTGATATTTTTGGCATTCATGACATCAGGCGTCAAGTTATTCCAAATATTAACAACTCTGAGTGAGAACGAGTATTTTAGTTTGCGTCATTTGAATTAGTATCCTTGAGTGTAAATATAGTTGTTAATTAAAAAGAAACTTGATTTATTTAGGTAAACTAAATTGCTCAGAATTTTGTAACATGTAATCATGTCTTGCTTAAGGCGGCAAATTTCTAGTAGTTCCAAACCAAGAATTTTAAGTCTATTTAAATATGAAATGTTATTTAGATAATTAGCAATTATCTTTGTACTCATTCCACTGTTTTGTTCATTTCAGTGTGGTTTGGCTACCAAACCGGAAAGCAATATTCTAGGATCGGTTTTATATAGGTAGTGTAGGCTTTTACAATAACACGTGGATCACAACTTTTAAAACATATAAGGATTACATATCCTCAAGTGTTTGAAATATGGTTATTGTAATTTAAATAAGAATCCATGGTTACACCAAGATTTTTTGGATTTGTAGACCAGGTTAAATTATGATCTCCTAATTGATAGTTGTAATTTATATCTTTACAAAATAAAGTAGGTACTATTCTATGAGTAAAGCATTTATTATTGGCTGCTTTTAACTGCCATTTTTTACAATGGCTTATCAAAGTTATGTAATTGCCCAACATTTTATTTATTTCAAGGAAAAATGTCTTTGATAAAAATATTTTTTTATATATTTTTGTGTGTGTGTGTTTATATATATATATATATATATATATATATATATATATATATATATATATATATATATATATATATATATATATATATATATATACATATATATATATATATATATATAATATATATATATATATATATATATATATATATATATATATATATATATATATATATATATATATATATAAATTTTGCCTTCAAAATTTGATCATTTACCATTTTCTTTAAAATAGAGTTTATTTATTTAAAGGAAAAGTGTTATTTGTACTGGCCTCAGGCTGGCTCAGTTGCTTATGGCTCAGTAAGTGTCGAGCTCTTGAATGTGAAAAAAGATGATGATTATTTGGTGACTCATGAGTTGCGGCTAACTAATCAAGAGGTTTTTCATTATAAAATTGTTTTTTTTATTTGTAACTTTTATTAATTATTATTTAATCATTTGAAATTGTTTTCATTATTGTTTCTTTATATTTGTTTAATTGCTTTGTTTAATTTTTTATTTATTTTAAATTTTCAATTTTTTTATTTTTCAAATTAATTATTTTATTTATTTTAAATTTTCAAATTAATTATTTATTTTTTTTATAAAAATAAGAACATTCAAATTATTTTACTTTTAGGTGGAAAACTGGGAAATTTTGATTATATATATTTTTTTTTAATTTAAGAAATGATCAATCAAATTATCAAAATTAAATTATTTGTTTAAGAAATTAAGTGAAATTATTTTGTTTTTAAAATGAATTAAATAATTTGAAACTACTACAGAGCAAAAAACAAAGATTCAGATCATTACAGTCTGGATAGTTATAATATAATAAAAATCTTTTTGAATACAAATAACATAGCAATTTGTGAAATTATTCTTGTTGTATCTATTTTATTTTGTATTTTTGTATAGACTGGTCGATCTTGGATCATTACACATTTTTGGTTCTTGGGATGGCCTGACTATGGTTCTCCAGAATCTGGCTCAGAGCTTATACAACTTATCGGCTCAGTTCAAAAATCAAAAAAATCAACTTTAGAATCTGGACCCATACTTGTACATTGCAGGTACTTAAAAATGTGTTATTTGATTCTGAAAAAAAGATAAAAATAGTTCTAGTATTGTATTACTGATACATTATTTTAGTGGTGGAGTTGGGCGTACAGGTGTTCTCATGGCTGTTATGAATTCTATTGAACGGCTAAAAGTAAAGGGTGTTGTTGACATTTTTCAAACTATTCGAGCTTTAAGATTACAAAGAACAGCAATGGTTCAAACTGTGGTATTTTTAATTTTTTTATATTTATATTAGTTATTTTAAGTTTGTTGTACGTTTTTTTTTTTTTTTTCTGTATTATTTCTTGTCGCGTTGGTTTGGTGAATTTTTTTTTTCTTTGTGTAATATTACTGTTTCTGTTGTATTCAGTTTTTATTTTTATTTTTTGTAGTGTATTGTTTTCGGTTTGTTTAAATTCCTTTCTTTTTGTCTTTTATAATAATTTTTTTTTTTTCATACTGTTATTATTGTCATCTGGTCTTATAAATGTTTTGCTGCTTTGTATGTTCTGCTTTTTAAAGCAAAAACCTATATTTTATTTAAAGAATTTTAATGCGATGTTTTACTTATGTTTATTTTCACTGCTTTTTACTATCACTATGATCAGTTGAAATTTGGACAGTTTTAAATTGAGTTTTCTCAAAGACAACTTAACCAATTGTAATGATTTTCTTTTTATTATGATGCTTACATAATTAATTTTTGTTTCAATAAAAGTAAATATAGCCTTAACTTTACGACGTGCAAGTAATTTAATTTTTTGTAAAGTACTCACCATCATTTCCACAATTTTACTTTGCATCCCTTTTTTGTAGCATTAATACATAAATCTTTTTTATGTATTAATGCTACAAAATTTCAAACACTATTTTTACATTTGCCTCTTTTCCTCAATATTCCCTTCACAATTGCCCAGTAAGGTTCGATAACTTGCTTCTCAGGACATTTTGGTGGATTAGCATCCATTAGAACAAAATGAACTCTTTTTTTCTTATACCACTGAATTACTTTTTTGAAATAGTGGATCGATACCAGATCTGGCCAAAATAAGATTGATTGTTTGTGCTTTTTAATTAGAGGAAGAAGTCGTTTTTTCAAACATTCACTTACATATAGATCTGGTGTCAAAGCTTTTATTTGTTATGAAAGGAGAGCTTTGAAAACCTCAGCTGCAAATTGCCTGCCATACAAGGAACTCGAAAGTGATTTTCTTACTTAAATGTGCTTTAATTTGTCAGAAGCATTATAATGTTTTGACTGATAATAGTATTGATTACCTAGAAGCATCAAGTGATCTTTTTTATAGTAAGTTTTATCATCTTCTAAAATGCATAATTTTTTTTTTGTAATTTAAGCTAATTTTTAGCTAATCCAATTGCCTTGATTTCTCCATCAAGCAACATTTTTGATATTTTTTTCTTGAAATATTCTTTCAGTTTTCTTTTTTGAATACTCTTTGAATGAAAGCTTTATTGCATTTAAACGTCATAGCTAAATCTTGTTGTGACTGAATCAGATTTTGATAGAATCAACTATTGATTTTGCCTTCTTTTTGGAAATCCTGATTTCCCACCACTTTCCGATTTTATTTTACAGTTTTTTTTTCTTTATAACATTTTATAATTATTTCAACAGTTAATTTTGGAACTTTACATGCTTTTGAAATCATGGAATATGAGAACAATGGATTTTCTATATAAAATTTCAAATTTTTATTCCTAAGAAAAGAACTAAAATTTCAAATTTTCACACTCTTTACTCCACATTGCAAAAACTAATGAGGAGTAAACAAAATTACACTCTCACACAAGAAAACTAATTATATTAGCATCATTATAAAAAAAAATCATAACAATTGATTAAGTAGTTTTTAAGAAAACTCAATTTAAAATAGTCCAAATTTCAATCGATTATGGTGATAATGGAAAAGGAAAAGAAAATTCCTTCAATAATCTGTGTATTTTTAAAGTGTGTTGTTATGGGATAAGTTTTCTTCTGGAACCAATTAAATTTCTAGGATCTTTAAGAAATTTTGAAATGAATGATTGTTGAGATCTTACGTAATTTGGATTTGCTTCAAATCTGGCTGGAATCAAATCAACATTTTTTATGTGTTTTTCCTAAATTATATGTTTCATTCTAAATGGACATCTCCTAAATAATATGTTTCATATTTGATGGACATCTTCTAAGCTTTTGTTTAAGTTTAAAGCTTTTTTTTAATCTTAATGCTAAAATTAGTCATCTATTTGTATGATGTAAACAACATCCTTTATTGTATTCATGTGAAGACGGTTTAAAAATGTGTCTACATTTTTAAACCGTCTTCTGGCAGGCAAATGCAAATTTGAACTTTTTTAAATTAAAACTTTTTACTATGTTTCCTGTTTAGGGAGGTTAATCATCTTTAATTTTTGACTTATTTTGACTGCTAAGTTGGCTCACTCTTTTTGAATCGCGAATTTGTTCATTTTTTGAATCGCGAGTTCGTTCATTTTTTGAATTGCTGGGTTGGCTTCATATCAAATTTGATTTTCAATTTTAACTTAAAACATAAAGAACATCATTAAAAATATATCCAGGGGGTATTAAAGGGAGGGGGAGGAAATGATCTATCGACTGTTTTTAGATATACTTCTGTATTGTATTGCTGAAAAAAGATTTTTTAGAAGCTAGAAATCCTCATTGCCAATTTGTTGTCCTTATTACGACAAGTTGGTAAGTTGCTAATTACGTTATAATTGTCACTATCTAGTCGTCAATTTACCTCCAAGTAATCTAAATATTCTATATCTGTGTTATGTTATGTCTGTGATGAAATATTCCTCATATTGAGTCATAATATAATATAATGAGTCCTTTAGTTTTATTTTCTTGGATCTTTTTGTTTTCTTTTTCTTATCACTAAACATTTGAAGTTGTAGACAAACTTTAGAATCTACAATTATGTAATAAAATATTTGATTGGTTTGATTAATAAAATATTTGATTGGTTTATTTAATAAAATATTTGATTGGTTTGTTTAATAAAATATTTGATTGGTTTGATTAATAAAATATTTGATTTGTTTGATTAATAAAATATTTGATTGGTTTGATTAATAAATCTGATTAATAAAAAAGACTGGTTTGAGAAGAAAAAAAGTAAAATCAAAATGAGCTCCTAATTTTATTTCGCAACCTTTTATATGTGGAGTTTTATGTGGCAAAATTAAAATTAAAAAATTGCGAATTTTTATTTATCAAATCAGTTAATAGGAGAACTGAATTGAAACATAAGGAAATTCAATTTGCATTTGTTACAAGGTTTCCAAAAATCCGGTTATTTATGTAAGAGAGCGCGTTACTGATCTTAATGAAAAATAATTTTAATCTTAAAATTAAAAATCTTGAAAAAAATTAGTCGTAGTTTTTGTTTTATCATATTTGTTTATCAAAAAAATACGTAACGTTTTCTGTATTTTCACTTTTTATAACTACTTTATTTTCAAACGTGATCAATATATTTGTCGAGTTGTTGGTGATGTAATCACATGCGATCAATATATATATATATATATATATATATATATATATATATATATATATATATATATATATATATATATATATATATATATATATATATATATATATATATATATATATATATATATTATACACGTGATCTATATATATATATATATATATATATATATATATATTTGTTGAGTTATTGGTTATGTAATCACACGTGGTCAATATATTTGTTGAGATATTAATTTATTTTTATTGAAAAATAATTATATTTTTTATGTTTCTTTCTAGGATCAATACATGTTTTGTTATCAAGCTTTAAAAGATTACCTTGACTCGTTTGATTTGATTGCTGTTGCTAAATGTTAATTTTTAATATACTTAATAAAATTAAAAAAAAAAAAACTGATTACAAAAGAATTTACCACTATCGTTGAACTAATGGTCAGAATAATGTAAGAATGAATTCAATGTTGAATAATCTTGTCCTATATTATTTTACAAACTTTAATTACGACAAGGTATTTAAGTACTGCTAAAAAAAAAGGAACACAGAAGATTAAGAACTAGACGATATGTTTGGTTAGTTAGAAATCGATAAAAGATTATAAAATAACTAAATAATTTATTCATACCTTAGCGTTAAAGTTTTAGAGGACCTTCAGGATTTTTGTCAAGGTATAAACGATCAGCGGTTTTTACCAAGTTTTGATTTGAAACGGTTTCGAAATGATAATTTTGAGTTTATTTTCACTTGAGCTAAGTGAAATAAACTGAAAAAGTAAAAATACCATTTAATGAGTTTCCTAACTTTTTACAAAGGTTTGGTAGTGTAAATTGTTTACACCTTTTCAAAACATTAAATAAAATTTGTTCCTAAGATAAATAGTGTATATATATATATATATATATATATATATATATATATATATATATATATATATATATATATATATATATATATATGTATATATATGCATGTTTTGTGATTATGTTAATTGTGAAAATGATAGCATTTAAAATTAAAACTTTCAGTTTTTCTTCATTTAATTATAATTAATCTTAAGGACATCATTCTTCCTAAAATGTTTTCTTTCTGTTGTCTTGCAAAAAAAAAGCGTAATATCTTTTTTATTTGCTATCCTTAAAATGGATATTTATTTAATAAAACTTATGTTGAGTTGAAAATCTTGTATATAATGTCAATATATATATACATATATAAAAATTTTTCTACGTACATACTATTAAGTATAAAAGCGTTTTTTTTTTGTTTTGTTGTTTTTTTTGTTGTTTTTTTTTTCTGTTAGCGCTGCTATGTTCCTTTTTTTTTTAATTATTTTTTGTTTGTTTTTTGATTTTATCTATCAATTAAAAATTGTTTATAAAAAAAGATTTGCTTTAAGTGGTTGTCGCATTTATCAATATAACTTTACAGAATGCATTAATATCACAATAGTCAGTTTATCCATGAGTATAATTATTACGCGTTTTTTTAATTATAGGGTTTAAAGTTTTACATTGCGTCCGTTGTAAAGGGATTTTTTGTTTTTCTTTTGACATAAAGATTTTTGCTGACCATTTAAACACAAATTTAAAATTTATTTTTAAAAGGTATTTTAATGCTAAATTAGCTAGTTATTTTATTTGTTAAGTGAATATTTTTATACGTCTCAACTATTTTTATGTCAACATTGTATATTTTACTGTTTCAAATAAAATAGAATTACGATTTTTTTTGCTTATTTTGAATAATTTAAAAAAAAAAAAAGAAGGGTAGAAAATGAATAGATTTTTAGGTATTATTGTTAATGTTGCTTTCGTAAAATATTTTTCCTTTTGTAGGTATTTGAACTTTTTCTTTATGTAGGTTCAATTATTAGAAGTATTTATTAAAATTACGCTTTTTAGAAGTACTTATTAGAAGTACGCTGTAACGGGGAAAGGTAAAAAAGCGGATGTCTGTAAACAATATAAAGTACATTTAGTGTATATAAAACAAGCTAACTTTTTAAAATTTATCTAAATCATTTAAATTATAAATTTATATTTACATATTACCCTACCCAAACCATACCCTACCATAACATAACCATACCCTACCCAACAAATATAATCACTTAATGACAAAAATATCCAAGAGCCATTTTGCCTAATTAAAAACGACAGTTTCGCGTTTCTTATCGTAGTTCTTTTCTTAGGAATAAAAATGTAGTACCTGGTTTTGGTTTTATTTAGTATATAGAATATAAAGAGTATTTATATTAATGGTAATAAACCAAAAGTTATACACCATATACGAGTTTTAGAGGACTGTACAAGTTGATAAACAAGCATAGTTAATGAGGAGGAAATATGTCGAATTTTAAATAATTACTTTCGATCGGTTTCGTAATCGAGCCGCAAGGTCCGATGTCAGATTATAAACCAAAGACGGAAGTGAAATGTACAACGCAGTTTATTACGTCGTGATAAAGTACAGTATAGATTTGAAAATCTTAACGGGAACAAGACGATGGGCATCAACGGCGTCCTCTCAGGTTTACTCAAAATGTGTGCAAAAGCGTTTTTCGTTTTTCAGACTTCACTTTCTAAAGGTAAGGTAACAATAATTTATAAAGTTGTAAAAAATCATCAAGGTAAAAAAAAAAAAAAGGTGCCAGACGACTGGAAGTGCTCAAGTATTACACCGATTGTTTTTAAAAAATCGTGTTTTACAAACCTTCTGGAAACACTTGATCTTTTAACAGAAACTATGTGTCAGAGAACGCTACAGACGTAATTTTCACGGATCTGGCAAAGGCCTTTGGCAGAGATCCACACAATAAAAAATTTACACAAAATTCAAAACTATGCAACCAAATAGGAGCTTCACGCATGGATTAAAGCATGGCTCTCAGGAAGGCAGCAGAGAGTCGTAATCGAAGAGCGTGCATCAAATTGGAAAAATATTATTAGCGGCGAACCGCAAGGTTTAGTCTTAGGTCCATTACTGGTTGTTCTGTACATTAATGATCTTCCAAACAAATTGGAACATCTGATTAAGCTCTATGCTGATGACAAAATTATTGGAGTCATAAAATCTGACCGGGACGCAAAGAATTTGTAAGCAGACTTAGACAAAACCATTGCTATCTCATAACCTTCAATACTGAAAAGTGTAAAGTCGTGCATACTTGCCGAGAGAAAAAAATATCAAAACGAGACTATATCATGCCAGGACCAGTCGGCCTGCCACTTGCAATCGAAGTTATTCAATTAGAGAGAGATCTTGGAGTTCTATAGTTTGGATGATCTTAAACTTAATGCTCAAGTTTCATATGCTGAGGTAAAAGCTAATCACTCCTTAGGGAGGCTTTTTGCAGCCGTAGTTTTTTACTGTGGAAAGTACTGTACACTACGTATGTTTGTCCTCACCTCGAGTGCGCTAACCAAGCGTGGTCACCGTACAAATGGGCAGATATAGAAGCGCTAGAAAAAGTTCAAAACCGTGCTATAAAAACCATTTCTGAGATTAAGCATTGCAATTTTTGCATTAAAATTAAGCATTAATCTTCGCTGCTCGGCGGTGCGATGTTAGAATTTATGACACTTGAAGAAAGAAGAAAAAGAGGTGATTTTATTTTGATGTTCAAGTTCATGCGTAAAATCGATGAAATATATTTTCACCATTCAATATTCTTGGTTGTCAAAGTATCTTATGCGTGGTTATAATTGACGACTTGTACAGCAAAGAGTACTCAGTTGCATGCCAAGAGAGAAGTTCCTCACGAACCGTGTTGTATTGGAATACCCTGCCACAAATAGTAATTGACGCGACTTCGGTCAACGTGTTCAAAAATCTAAATGAAAATTTAAATCAGTTAAAAGAGATTTTTAAATGATAACTTGAAATAAAATTTCTTCACATATGTTTCTAGTATTCTGTTATGTTTTTAAAGTATGGTACTTGTATTGCAGATGTGCACGAGTATCTTAAGACTGTTAGTGTAGTTATATTATATTATTATTATTATTATTATTATTATATATATATATATATATATATATATATATATATATATATATATATATATATATATATATATATATATAATTCTAAAGCAATCTTAGTAATCATAAGCAGTTAGTTAATACCCAAGGCTCTTCTTTGTCGTTATTAATGATTGTAACATGTAGTTACATTAATTTATTACCTATTATTTTTAAATATATAAATAACCTTAACAAAGCCTCTAACTTAACCATTATAACTTTTGCTGATGACACAAACTTATTCCAATCTCATGAAAATATAAATAGTTAACAAAATTTAAATAAAAATGATGACACAAAAATTAAATAAAATGACACAAAAATTAAATAAAATCTCATATTGATTTAAGAAAAACAGAATTTTCCTCAATACTGATAAAAAAAAACAGACACTTTTTACCTAATATCCAGAAAAAAATTCTTGCCAAATACGCGACCTCTTTATTGATAATACAATACTAAAGAGGGAAAAAGTTAAAATACTTCTTGGAGTTATTGTTAACGAATTTTTATCCTGGAAACAACAAATCAATAACATCTCTGTGAAAGTTGCTGAAAGTATTGGAATAATATATAAAGTTTGACATATGTTAAATAAACAACAATTAAAACAACTTTATTATTCGTTTATCCACTGCCATTTAAATTATGCAAATATTGAATGGGGAAACGCGCACAAAACTAAACCTAAATCTTTTTATCAGCAAGCTTAGTTAATTTTGTAAATCGTTTTTCAAATTTAAAACCACTTCTGAGAGAAATAAAAGCCTAAATGTATACGAACTAAGTGTCTATAATATTTTATGTTCCATGTTCAAATTTAAATATCACTTATCTCCGGATGTATTTATAAACTTTTATAATGTAAAACCCATAAACAAATACAATCTTCGTAATGGAAAAAATCTCTAAGAACCTTTCTGCCATAATAAATTTGAACAACTATTTATTTCTAATCGCGGTCCTTATTTATGGAATAAAATAGTTTTGCCTAATTTTAATTTGTCTTTGAAATGGACTTCAACTTCTTTCAAACGAAAATTAAAATTAGTTCTTTTTAACAGAAAATATTTTTTCTTCTTTTTAATTCATATATTTTATCTAATATATTTATATTTTAAATGATCGATTTACTTTTATTGGTTAATTTGATGTTGTTATTATTATATTTGATATTGTAAAGGGCTTCATGATAAGATCGTATAATCTTTTTTTTTTTTTTTTTTTTACAACAATCATTATTATATATTTCAAAAACAAATAACATTTACATCTCTCCAGTTTATATAAATATCCACCACAAATATTTACAATTTATAAAGAGCGTTAACATGTTACAATATATAAAGAGCGTTAGTTAGAGCAGTAATATTTTACTATATTTGCTAACTATATGTATTTATTATATATTTTTTTTAATTTAGCTTTCATTTCTTTTTTTTTCTTTATTTATTTTTATGGCTTAAATTGTTCTTTTTACATTTTATTATATAAATTGTTCTTTTATATTTAATACATATCGATAAAATTGGTTTTGTTAATTATGAGATCTTTTAGTTTTTTCTTCAGGGCAATAAGATTATCCAGTTTAGTAAGTTCTATATTTTGAGGTATTATTTTATTGTATAAATAGGGGCCACGATATATAATTGAAAATCTCGAAAGATTTGTTTTTTTAAGGTAAAGTTTCCAGTTCCTCGTGTGATATATCTGTTGGCGTTGGTTCGAAATAAGTTATTAGTAAAATGAGTTCGGACAAGTCCCAGCTTATATTTGAGCATAAATAAATTATTTTGGTAGATGTTAATTTGATAGATATTTAAAGCATAGAAATTTTTAAGTAAAGGATCGGCATGAGCGAATTTATTTTTATTACAAATCAATCTTGATACGTGTTTTTGGTGTATACATAGAGAACTTAATTTAGATTTATTTGTATTTCCCCAGGCAATATTAAAGAACAAATTTATAAGAAAAATAGAGGATTTTTAGATTCTCCTGGGAAAGTATAGATTTGACTTTGTAAAGTATACCGATACTTTTTGATACTTTTGTATTTAATTTTTTTATATGGGCTTTCCAAGAAATCGTTTCGTCAATAATTATCCCAAGAAATTTAATAGTTTCAGTTCTTTCGATGTTTATGTTATCAATTTTTAATAATGGTAGAATGCTTGGTATTTTATTTTTTTGCTGGTTGGAATAAATCAAGATGTATTTTGTTTTTTCTGAATTTAAAGATAATTTATTTACTTTAAACCAAATGTTCTCTCAAGGTCGTCGTTCGCAGATTTAAAGAGATTTTCAATTGATGCTGAGATGCTGGCCCAGTTCCGCTCGCGACTACGGCGCGATGACGGCTGTCGATCACGGGCCTGCATCAGGACCTGCTGTTGATCACGGGCCAGCACTGGCCTGCTGCCATGGGCCAGCATTGGCCCGCAATCATTCGGCCTGCGATCGTTTGCCAGCGCTGGCCCGGGATCATTTGCCAGCACTGGCCCGCGATCGCTTATCAGCATTGGCCCATTATCTATTACTAGGTACTGATCCGTGATCATTTTCAAACATTTGTTCGTGGTCGCGTGTGATTACTAAAGCGTTACTTTTTACTAATACATTAGGACGTTATTATTAGCTGTTTAAAGTTGTACTGTTTAAAGTTGTAGCTGTTGTACAAATGTATTATCCCGCATGAATCATCCAAATAAGTACTTTTCGAAATTTATTCCAACTTAAATCGGAAAAAATAAATAAGTATTTTCGAAATTTATTCCCAACCAAGAGTGTGTTAAAAAATAATGAAAAAAAAAATTAAAAAATGTTATTAAAAGTTAAAATTGTTATTTATGTAAATAACTTTTTATACAAAGAACGTGCCTCTCGAGTTTTTCGTCCGTCATTTCGATCCCCAAAAAGCAAAAAATATTTTTTTAGTTAATGTTTAAATTCTTCTCCTGATGCTCCTGAGGTTAAAGCTTTTATTTTCACAGCATCTAAATAAAACAAAGTTAAACTATGTGTGAAAAATAGTAAACAATTAAACTAAAATGTATGATTAAAATGTACATTACACTTACATATATAAACGTTAGGATAATTAAAAAAACTTTTTTTAAAATATTGTATTTAATAAAACAACACTAGATATAAAATTTAAAACAATATTTAAATATAAGACAAGTTCATATTATTATTGAAAAAAAGAATTATATAAAAATAACTTCAAGAACAAATTGCGAGATTACTATTAACCAATGCAATGAAGTGTTTTTTTGCTCACATTCGCAAGAAACCATCTCACAGATAAACATCCATTGGATGTCACTTAAGACCCCAAAAACTAAAATAACAAAAAATTAACAATAATGAAACAGTTAAATTCAGTTTACTAATGCTTACTATGTGCTTCAATTTTAGCATTAGATGCAACTGATGATGCAATACTGATTTATGGAGCTATGAGAGCTTTAATTCATCCAGCAACTGATCAGCACAAAACTAAGTTGATATCATCTCAATAGGCAAAAATAAAATATTTTCATTTTTCTTCAAAGCACATTTTTTAGAACAAAAGAGCTATAAAAAAATTAAGAAATTGTCACCTTAAAAAGCACTTTTTTAAATAAATTCTTCATTAAAAAAAAACTTTCTAGTCAATAAAATACAATACCATAGAAGTAGACGGGTCTCCATCCCATAAGTTGTCTAACTAATTGCTTTCGAAAAAAGTATGTCTATCAATTTAACTTAATAAATTTTCATGCATATTTGTATCCTATTTACATAAACTAATTAAAAGATTGTTTCAGAACATTTTGGAATTTAGTTACAAAAAGAAAAAAGAATATTCAAACGAAAAAAGTTTAAAAATACATCCTCTTCTAAAACTTCAGAAAAAGAGCCTTGTTTAAAAAAGTTATTTATTTTTAAATGATCTGAAAAAGTCAAATTTTCAATACATAAAAATGTCAAAGGAGGAATAGCACGGGCTGGAGCAAGTGTCTTTTTTATTATTTACAACTTTTTTTTTTTTCAGTAACTGTGGAGTGTTAGTTTCTGAACTTAAATATACAATTTTGCGATAATATACATTTCTATAAAATACTGAAAATGAATCAACATCATGATATGATGATCACCATCTAAATTACATATGCTCATCATTATTATGTATACCATATCATCATCACAATCATTAGATCATCATATCATAGGACAAAGACTTTTCTGAAATCTGTTGACTTCTAAATTTATCAGGTCTTACTGTCGTTAATTGAAAAAAAGTCTGAATAAACTTTTGCCATTGGCAATTTTATTCTTGTTTAGTCATGTTACTAACAAAATCAAAATAGTAAAAAAATGTTAGAAAACTACTTCAAAAAAAAAAACAAACAAAAAAATATACTATAGAAAAAATATATATTTCTAAAAATATACATAAAACAACTAACCAGAGTTAATCTAATCAATCTAATCATTCATATAATCTTTACATTTTTTAATGGTAAATGTGGCGAGTCTTAAAGGACCATCCACAAATACTATTTTGTTATCTAACTAAAAAAAAATAAAAATAAAAATTATCAAAAGAAAAAAAAATCAGAAAAGAAAAAGGAAAAAAAAAATTAAAAGAAAAAATACTTGAAACTTGATAATGATAATTTGTTATGTAAATATTACATGTAAATATTTATTGCTATATAAATATTACATGTAAATATTTATTGCTATATAAATATTACATGTAAATATTACATGGTAAGTTATTTTATCAAGTTTTATTTGAAGATTTTCAAATTGGTTTATTATTATGAACAGATAAGCTTTATTAAGACATGATATATTTAATACTACACTGTGATATTGATGCTCTTTTGAAAAATAAGAAACCTATAATTCTAATATGGAATTTTTATGAGAAAGTTATACGAGAAACCTATAATTCTAATATGGAATTTTTAAAAATAATGTTTAAAGTTTAAATACACACATATGTATGCATGTATATATATATACATATATATATATATATATATATATATATATATATATATATATATATATATATATATATATATATATATATATATATATATATATATATATGCATACATACATAGTATCTATGTATATATATGTATAAATGTATGTATTTACATACATTTATACATAAATACATGATGTATGTATGTATATAGACACATCAACTCATAAAATCAAAACAGATTGTTAAAAGAAAAACATAAAGGCATTTTTTAATAATTATCAATATTGAAGTTTTTTTTTATTTCCTTTACATAGATCATGTACAGCCGAATAATAGACAAAATTCTTGTTCTGACAAATATGCAAACTTTTTTTTTTATTGTAAGTAAAAAGCATGTTAAAAGCAATCTTTAAATAAAACGTCAAAAGTACAGAATTCTATGATTTTAAACATTATCTAAAAGCTAGGTTTTTAGTACGAAGCCACTTTTCAATAAACTCCATGAACAATGTTAAATAAAATATAACAAATCAATAATATAGATAAAGATTTTGGTGAATAATTTTGGTTGTTTGTTTTCATATTGGTCTCTAAACCGTGCCTAATATCCAACGCTTCACCAAAAAGTATTACCACACACTGTTGACACAGTCAGACCCCTTTTTTAACAAGCTAGAAAAATCTGCATGCATTGTACAATAGTTTTATTTATAAGAATTGATTTTTTTTTGTCAGCAAAAAATAGGCAATATTGTTTATTTAGTTTTTTAAGTGTAAATGTTTAAATAAAGCATTTATATGCAGTACAACGCTTAAATCTATTTCTTTAAGACAATTGTTTTTAAAGCTGCTAGTTTATAATGACAACAACAACAATATATTCAGGTAAGCTAATCCAGATTGTTCAAAAGTCTTTCAATTGAACCCTTTTTGCTCTGAATAGTTCTAATCTAACTTTCTAAATAATTTTGCTTAAAGTGAGATGTGAAAATACTGCTTAACTTTTTTTCGAGTTAAAAGCTAAACTTTTTTTAAAAGCTCCTGACACCATTTTAACATACTAGTTATTGTAACATTTATTCTCTAATGAGGTAGAGCATTTAAAATACAAAACATTATTTTCTTAATTCGAAGTTGAAATACCCTTAACAGTAACATGTTACTTTCCTTTGTAACATGTTACTTTGTTTTGATGTTACATCACATAGAGCAGGTTTATCAGCCTGAAACTTCTTTGAATTTATTAGATTAAAATGAGTATTATTTTGATCAACAAATTGGTTGGTCAATAAGAAGTCAGTATAACAGTTGACAATAATAATTAATTCAAATAATGCTCCAAGAATTTTGGTGCATGACAGATAGAACTGCATTTACGTCTTTCTATTCTATAGATCGTCTGAATGTGATGCCATGAGACTATATTTAAAACATAAATACTGTAGAAATGGCATTATGAAGAAGACATTTTCCCTTAGTGTTTGTTAAATAAAAATTAAACTTTTAAAATAATTGATGCACAAATTCCACTCGTATTTGCGCAGTTAGTTGCAGCACAATTTGAAGGTATTTCTGAACAACAAAGAGTATTATTTATTAAAGAATAACGCAATATAAAACAGAAAACTACAGAGTTTCAGCCAAGTTTGTTAATTCTATACTACTATGACATCCCAGAATGCCTTGCGCTTACGATTACACTCTTAACTATGTAATAAATATTAAAGAGTCGATAGCCCTTGCTTACGACTATTCGCCAGAGCTCTGGCATTTCGTCGCACGCCGCTGCGACTTCTTGCGATGATTTACCGTATAAAAAAAGTTGCTTTAATCGCTTGCCAGACTCGCGCCAGTAATGGCCCGTTACTAATATAGTCGCAACGGCGTGCGATGATTTGCCAGAGTACTGGCCCGGTACATTAAAAGTTGCTTAACTCGCTTGCCAGACTCGCGCCAGTAATGGCCCGTTACTAATATAGTCGCAACGGCGTGTGATGATTTGCCAGAGTACTGGCCCGGAGTCGTGTGCTGTCTGGGTATACTGTTTATGAACAATTAGGTTTACCTCATTTCTATTTTTTAAGTATTTAATATAAAGTTTTTGCCTTTTTTTTTGAGGATTTTTTAATACCTTTGGTGGTCCATGGACATTTTAAGTGTTTTTCTTTTGTTAATTTTACTTTATTTGGAAGTGCATATTATAGTTTTTTAGGAAAATTTTTTCAAAGTTATAATAAGCAGAGTTAGTGTGCCCAAGATTGCATTCATGGTATACCTTATCCCACTCTTCTTCCTTAAAGTACTTAAATTGTTGAATAGCAAATTTGTTGATTTTTCTTTATAAGTTTTAATTTTACAACTTTTATTAGACTTTGTATCTTGCGTCAAGGAGAAGAAAATAGGAAAATGATCTGGTATATCTGTCTTTATTATTCCTGCCTTTAGAGAAGTATCAAAGATTGAATTAGTTAATACATTGTCTATTGCGGTGATTGAAGTTGGAGTTACTCGAGTTGGTTTGTTAATAATTGGGAAGATGTAATTTTGAAGCGTTTCGTCAAAAATAAGTTTAGTATTAGCACGATTATTTTATTTTTACAATACAGAATATTTTTTAGCTCATTGTTGTTTTTTATAAAAATTTGTTTTAAATGATTGTAAAATTTAAATAAATAACCTTCAGGTGGCCGGTAACATGTGGAGACCAGTATGTTTTTTGATTTGTTGCTAGTTATTTCAATCGTAAAAAGCTCACTCTCGGCATCTGAGACCGAAAGGTCATCTCTTATTTTGATAAATTGATCATTCCTAATATAAGTTATAGTTACACCTCCCTATTTGTTAGTTTTCTTTCAGATTATAATAATTTGTAGTTAGGAATTTCTAAACTTGAATTTATTCTGCATAATTCGTCAGAACACTACGTTTCTATTAGGCATATCATACTGAATAAATAATCGCATTCGATAAGAAAATGTTTTAGCTTATCCATACTGCTGTTTATACTTTTTATGTAAAATTGCTCTCTAAGGTTTTTAGCTCGTTTTTTAAAGTTTTTCTTTTAAAAAAGGATGAACTAAAATTGTTTACGTTTAAAAAATCCAAATTAGCGTCAGAAATATCATTAAGTAAAACATTTGCGGATTTGAAAACATTAAAGTGTAATTTTTCAAAATCTATTGTTAAATTAATCATTATTTAAAATAGTTAAAATATCTTCTGGAAGTCCTGCCGATTATACTTGTAATAAAGCTGTTCTATTGTTAGTTAGTTAAATCACACGGAACGGGCTTGTTCCGTAAATCCATCAACAACTAGCCGTGCAAGCTTGTGCGAAGTTGCATGGAAAATGATGAGCTGTAGTAGTAATGGTAGCTGATCGAGTTTTACTTTGAAGCGGTTGACACTGACAGCACTGTGGTTAGAAGTTAGCACTAAATCTTGCAGAACGCCACTGGTAACTTTTATCCAGGTGGATAACGTATTACCTTGAAGAACGTGCTTTGATTGATTTGAAAGGAGAGCACTTATCCAGTTTAGGATGTTACTTTCAATTCCGTAGAATTCATGTTTTTGCAGTAACCTTCTGTGGGGACTTTGTTGAAGGCTTTAACTAAATCAAGAAAAATTACGTCTACTGGAAGCTTGCGAGAAACGCTGTAGATCAGAAAGTCCATGGCCTCAAGCAGATTTGTAACGCAGGCTTTTTTATTGATAAAACCGTGTTGACAATTGGCAATAAGTGTATGAGGTAGAAGGTGCATGCATAATCTGTAATTGTAATTTTTTATTAAAGACAAATAAATATATACACACAAAAAAAAATGAACTTAAGCATTTATTAGTATAGAGGTGCCTGATGCAGCACATTTTCGTTGATGATTTAAACCAGAGTTTTTAACTAAGCCATAAGTAACAAGGCCAAGGCCCAGGGTCATCCCGAAGAGATTTTAAAGGGGGGGGGGGTGCCGAGTCTGTTTTTTGCCGACTAAAGCCAAAAAAATATTTTTTTTGCCCACTAACTTATCTAATAAAAAAAAAAAAAAAAATCCTTGTTTTCCGACATTTGCCGACTGCCAACGATAATTCCCATTTTGCCGACTCGTGTGTCCGATTTGCCGACTAAGTGTCCTAATTCGTAGGGAGGCTAGACACGCCCCCCCCCTCGGGACGGCCCCGCCAAGGCCGAGGTTAAGACCAAGGCTAAAAGTTACAAGGTTAAAAACAAGGCCAAGAGTTTTAAGACCACAGCCAAAATTAAAGGGTTTCAAGGTCAAGGCCTACGCAAACATATTCGAGACCAAAGATTTTAATTTTGCCTTACGTTAAAGGCCGATTGTTAAAAAAACTGTAAGTAGCAAAAGCTCTGACAATAAAACCACATTTTGTAAAAATAGACCAAGGTTATGCGCTAAATTCAACGAAATCAATAAGAAAATTTGTATTTTTTTTAAATCTAAGGCCAAAGCAATTAAGGCTAAGGACTAAATTTTCAAGACCAAGGCTAACAGTTTCAAGACCATGGCCAAGGACTCAATTTTTGGCCTTTAGGCCAGGCCTTTAAACAAAGCGAACATTTATAATTTTTCAAAAGTCTATAAATTTATTTTTAAGACAAAGGCTAGAAGTAACAAAATCTGACATAAAAATCCCCTGTATTTAGACTCTTGGTTGAAAAACGGCTATAAATGGTGTCTCAACAATAATACTTAATCTTGTGCAATGGTTGACTGCATCCAGCTATTTGTTTTTGTTTTTTTTGTTATTTAGGTGCCCCAAGAAGACCTAACGGTCTTGTCACAGAGCACCGCGGAAGCGAAAATATGTCCAGAACTCGTTTCGAACCACTACGCCAAGGCCGCAAACTGTTTTAAAGATTACATGCAAAAATTATTAATACCTTACTTTAGACATGTTGACCACGACATATTAGAACTACTTTTGGGTGATAATTTAGCATATATTTCTTTTTTGAAAGAAACTTTTAGCGACTTATATATGCGTTAACATTTTATTAGCGTGTTTCATACATTTTTTGTTATATACTATAAGTTATTTTAACTTATAGTATATAACAATGTCTTGCCTCATAAATTTTATTATAAAGTAAAATAAAATTTATGAGGCAAGACACTTTCATTTACTTATTTTATATATATAAAAAAAGTAACTTTCAGATTTTGGCAAACTGCAAACTTTTATAATTCCTTGTTTATCAAAAAGATAAAAAGGTACTCGCTTATCCGAAATCGTGGGGTAAACGCGCACTGGTGTATTTTGTAAAATAAATTCTTCTCTCTTTATTCATTTTTATTCAATTCCTATAAAATAGGTTTAATATAAATGTTCTAAAAGAATATATCTCACTTTTTTAAATTTTCTACAAGTTTTCTTTTTATTTTGAAAAAAACTTCATAAAAGAAAAAAGTGTTAAAAAGCAGCAAGAAGTAAAAAGTTTCCTCCTACTAATTCACGGCAGTATTAAAAATAGTCTGAAGGTATTACTTTTTTTTTTTAAATTTGAATTCTCATGCTATTTTCTACATAATGTTCTTATATCCGAAGATATTGTTGGCTTAGCATAGGAACAGCCACAAATAGTCATTAAGACTAATCCAAATTAGCGTCCGTTATTGACCAACATTTTTGCGTAACAAAGTACTACTAAAGCGCTGAGTTAGCGGTGGCAGGATTTGAACTCGTATCTTACAACAGCCCGGGTTTAAACTTTTTTATTTAACCTATTCATTCAGATTTTATTATCTCTGTTATACCAGACTGACCAAGTTAAAAATTTTAATGTATACTTGACTAGTTTAAAGCTTTTCAATCCAAATGAATTTTATCTTTAGCAAGCTCTATAATTTTAGTTTTTACTAAATCATCTTCCCATGGGTGAGTTATCACTTCTATTGAGAAGGCAATTAGTTTTTTCCCATCTGTTTTAAGCTTTGATTAACGAATTATTGAGACTATAGGTATTGTAAATAGTTCAGGGAGCTTCAAAGGGAAGTCAAGCACCGAGAATGTTTCAGAGAAAAGGCTGACTGTCAGAGACAGAGGTGGCATTTAGTTTCTTACTAACCTTTTTAATTATTTTTTTTTTAATTTTTATTTAGGTACCCCAAGAAGTCCATACGTTCTTATCACAGAGCACCGTGGATGAGAATTTAATTGGAAGTTCACGCCTCCTTCCTAACCGATATCGCAAAACTTGCCCAGAGGTGGGGTTTGAACCACGTATCTTTTGCTTTAGAGGCAAGTGCCCTACCACTTCGCCATGGCTGCTCACCTTGTTAAAAACCTTTGTAACAACCTTGTTAAACACTTTTTAAATGTTGTGCCAAATAATGTTTAAAATAGTTTTTCTTAACTAAATTGTTAAGAAAATAATTTTCAACCTATTTATGTTTCTATTTATTTATTGTATTAAAAAACCATGTAGTAAACCTTCATTAATAAAAATAATCAAATTTTTGAATATTTTGTTTATCTTTTTTTTTTTTTTTTTTTTTTTAAAAAAAAAAACGCACTCTAAAACAATATTTAGCTTTAAAAAAAACTAAAACAACATTTAAAAAAACAAAAACATTAGTAATGAAACTAAGTTCAGTTTTAATTATTTAGACGAATCTTGTATTATTAACTTTAGAAAAATCTTTATCTCTGGACATGTATTTATAGCAAAGTATGTCTTTTTCCATTAGAAGCATAATTTCATGCAGATTGCCTATAAAAAAAAAGCGACTAAATTCAAAAAGTTGGGCAAAAAAGTTACCTGTTAATTTACATATCTATGTGTAAAAAGGTTAGCTGGTAATGTGTAAAGGTTAAACTACCTAAAGTTAAATAATATACTTTGATTTTTTTTTCTTTTGTTTAAATTTCCTTTATGTGACTCTCCACAAGAAAATCGGGTTTGACGCTCATAAATGTTTTCTAAAACAAATGAACAATTTAAACAAGAATAACATAATATTAAATAATAATAATAAGTATAAGTATAAAATAAAATTCTATAAAAAATAATTAAAAAATAGCAAACGAATTTTTTTTAATCAATCAAATTCTTATAACTTACATTTTTTTTCCGCGTTGGAGAGCGGCGTTAAACCATGAAAGTATAAAACATGGTTAAACAACTTAAATAAATTTTGATTTTACTTTATTTTTCGGAAAAAAAGTGGACAATGGCAATCCTTTTTATAATAATGGTATTATATTATTAAAATGTAAAATAAAAAATAAATAAGTTTGATTTTTACACCAAGCTCCGTAAACTGAACTGAAACGTAAACTCCGGAAATCTTTACTAAATTTAATGCTAATTTGAATTACCAGTTATTTATATTTACAGATTGCTGGTATACCAACATTCTATGTTATAAATGGCATTAGTAAACCTTTATTTTATTTAATCTTCTTTTAAGAATAGTATATTTTTTCTACAACCTATATAATGTTTAAGATAATATATGGTTGTTAGACTGTTTCTAACTACCTTCCATCACACCTGGAATGTAGTTTTTTCACCTTGAGTTTATTAAACTATAGTGAAATTTATTGTTGAAAAGTCATTAAACACACTTATACACAAAAATAATTTGAATTTCTGCTTTTCAACTAAAAATTATATAACTGAAAATACAAGATTACTTGATATCAACTCCATTGCAAACAACTTTATTCAAAAATATGCACTTTGGACTCTCAAGTTTAGAACTCAAAAAATAATATAGTTTTGGCGAAAATGTTTTTATTTATAAGACAATGAAAAACGGTTTCTTATATAACGATAAATGGATGGTTTAGCCCCAAACCGGTAAATTCAACAAAACTGAAAAAAATGAGTGTAAAAAAAATTAAAATTAAAAAATGATTAGTAGTTTTTCTTTACAAAAAAAACTAAATTTTTAAGTGCACTGGATAGCAAGTTTGCTTCCTTTATTAAGAGGCTTAGTATTAAGAATACTTCTAATACAAACAAATTAAAAAAACGGATGGAAGCAAGACTGTATATAAAACTTGTATTTTTAAAAATCAGTTTTTTAAACTTTATTATTGTGATTTTATACGTATAAGTTATTTTTTAAGTTAATAAAAAGATTTTACGTTTGGAATTATCGCTATTGTGTGCTACTCGTTATGCTAGTGAGTGATACTCCATATGCAAGTGTGTGATACTCCATATGCTAGTGTGTGATACTCCATATGCTAGTATGGTACTCTATATGCTAGTGTGTGGTACTCCGTTTGTGGAATTATTTTAGATTTTTATCCCGTATGTTTATTTTCCGATGCTTTGAAAAGTACATTTGATAGTTTCCAAAATTTAATAAAATTGGGGACAAAAATTACATTGTAAGTCTTCTTGCCCCTATCACGTGACCAGATGACAAATTTAAGCATTTCATATTTTTCATTTTAAGTTTAACTTCAAATTTTTCTACTTCAAAATATGTATGCAGGTGAATTATGATGATCAAATAAACATGTTGACAAAATATTATTGTTTCTTGACTTGGAGTTTTGCAAAAAGTAAGAACTTTTAAAACATTTGCTATCTTGCCTTGTCTTCCTCTATAACTTTTATTAAACTTACTTTATTCAAAGTGAATTAAATAAAAAGTTTAGAAAAAAAACTGTCAATTTTTTTTCAAATTTTAGCATAAAAATAAAAATAGAATAAAAATTTCGTTTAAAAACATTTAGTATAATAAGGAAGAAACTTTAGAAAGGAACTATTTCTTTTCAAAAAATCCTTTTAGCATGTTTTTGGTTCGTTGTAAAGTTATCTTCCTAGATTAGTGCAATACCAATCAGTGTTTATATTGTTGTATGTAAATGTTACGTAAAGACTGGTTTAAAATTAGTTTTATAGTTTTTATAACATATATATAACATAACAGTTTTGTATAAAATACCTATATTTTTTGAAATTTTGTTTTTAATTTCATGTGATTTCTCCATATCATATTTTGATCGAGTACTACTTAAACAACTTTTCCCTTTTTTATGATATTATAATCAACAAAAGGATTATTAAGTTTCCGAGGAGTGTAGTTGTTTACAAAAAGACAATGAAATAATGTATTTATTTCATAAATATTTAAAGAGAGCTTATTGGATTTAATTTCCCTAGTGCAACAGGTTTTGTTTACTATTTAATATTTTGATTTGGATAGTAAATAATAGAGATCTCAATATTTACTAAAATATTACAATTTTCATCAGAATCAAGACAATTTAGTGTCGTCTGAAATCAGAGTCAACACAAGTTGGAAACAAAACTTAAGTTTAAAATGTTAGACAGTTTCAAGAAAAGTTGTATCATTTATTTGCATGTTTGGGCGTTCCAAAATAAAGACTTTAGTAATCCAAAATTAAACCCTAATAAATCGCTGTTTCACTCAATTGTTTAGAATTGAAAAATAATAAAAAATATATTTATATCAATTATATTGCGTTGTAAAAAAAACTAAGCAAAAACTCAAGTTCAAAAAAAAATCAATATATTTCCAAGTAGCAAACAATATTGGCGTAATATTGGCTCGATATTGGGTATCTTGGCTAATCTTGGCCAAGATTTCCGATATTGCGCAAATATTGTCTGGCAAATATTGTCTTACCAATATTGGCAAACAATAATGCGCCAATTTTATCCCATTATTGTTTTGTTGCCAATATTGGCGCTTTATATTAAATTTTACATATTGGTACGCATGCGTAACATTAAGGAATATTCATTATGTCCTTTAGTTTTGTTAAATGTGTTAAATATAAATAATAGCACTTTTTTTTAATCACAATACAAAAAAATAAGTAAGAGCATCTTTTTTTTTTTAATCACAATACAAAAAAATAAATAATAGCATCTTTTTACATAAACAGGTATCCTTATTTTATTATTTTTTTACAAAAACAAATAAGAGTTCAAAATAAAAATTTTAATTTATGAAAAGAAGAAGTAGGAAAAGTATTTTTAATACAACATTTACAGAGTGAATCAGGAGAAGAAGTGTTGGTAATTTATATTAAAAAAGGTTGTATCACGAAAAGAAGTGGTAAGAGTAATGAAATTCTTTTATTCAACATTTACGGATTAAATTATGAGAAGAAGTAGTTGCAATTGATTAAAACATATTTCATCAAGAGAAGAATAGAAAAAATATTGCTATACTCAAGTATCAAGATTAAAATATTAAGTTTACTCTTAAATTAAAACACTTTGAGAAGATTTCATCTATAAAATATAAATTTTATAGTCTATTTATTTTGTTAAAGATATTCATTTAAGGAATAAATACGTCATTATTATTGTTTCTAACTGTTATAATATATATATATATATATATATATATATATATATATATATATATATATATATATATATATATATATATATATATATATATATATATATATATATTTATGTATATATATATATATATATATATATATTTATGTTTATATATATATATATATATGTATATATATATATATTTATGTTTATATATATATATATGTGTATATATATATATATATATATATATACAGTAGCTTTCATAAATTTAGACGCATTCATTTTTTTTTTCATATATGTAAGAAAATACTCAAAATAAAAATAAAATAAAAGTGCTACCGCTATGTTTGGTATATAATTTAAAAGAGGAAATGAAACTCTATTATAGAGTACCTTAATTTTTTTTACAGGATGTTTATTACTTATTTTATACCGATTAACACAAAAAAGTTAATTGATAAACTTGATTTTATTTTGTTCATAAATTTAGACGCACAATTAAGAAAGTCTTATATCTTGTTAATTGATAGTTAATTAGTATTTTTCTTATATTTCTCATTAATAGGCCTAAATTAATTGATTTTGTCAAAAAACCTTATATAAATATGACTTACCTGGAATTATTTAATCATTATTTAATAAATAAACAAAAGTTAAGTTAGTTTTGCACTAAAAAAAACATAAAAAATGGGCAAATGACGTATCACTCAAGGTGAAAGATGGCAAATTATTGCGCACATCAAAGAAGGAACTAAAAGTAATAGAGAAATCGCCAAGTTAATTGGAGTTTCTGAGAAATGCGTTCGGACAACGAAACAAAACTTTCTTCACACTGGTAGTGCCAGTGAGAAAATGAGACCAGGTAGACCCTTGTCAACCACGAGAAAGGACAATAGTGTTCTTTTTAGAGCTGTCACAGCTAATCCAAGAATTAGTTACAAAGAATTGACCACAGAATTCAATACAACGCAAAATACATCTATTTCTCAAAGCACAGTCCGCCGAATACTTATCAAATACAAGATTGGAGTCTACACTGCTTTGAAGAAACCGCTTCTGCGTCCATATGATAAACAAAGGAGACTAAAATGGTGCCGTGAAAGAAGGTATTGGACAATAGATCAATGGGAAAACATTATGTGGAGTGATGAGAGTAACTTTGAGCTTATCAATCGCAAACATAACAGTCAAAAGAATGGCTCACGAAAAGTATTACGCCAGGTACATTAGACCAACTGTACAAAGTGGAGGAGGCTCGATAGGAATCTGGTCATGCTTCAATTACAAAGGTGTTGGTATGTGCCAAACATACACCGTAAGAATCAACTCTAGAATATGCGTAGAAGTACTGGAAAACAACCTAATTCCATCAATTGACCTGCTTATGCTCAATGATAAACCATGGAAACTTCAACAAGAAAGCGCTACTGCACATACTGCATACTATACAAAGGAGTGGTTCAACGATAATAATATTATGACAATACCGTGGCCTCCATGTTCACCTGATTTGAACCCGATTGAAAACATTTGGGCTTGGATTGATCGTGAATTAGCAAAGGATGTAGCTTGGATTGATCGTGAATTAGCAATGAATTTCCATACTTGGTCAGCTGAAGGAATTCCTTAAGGAGACCTGGTATGGGGTCCCAGAAGCGATGTGCAAAAATCTTGTTGAGTCTATGCCTAGAAGAGTTCTTAGTTGTATTAAAGCAAAAGGCGAATACACAAAATATTGATTGGTTCATAAATTACGCCTTCTAATGTATCGTGCGTCTAAATTTATGAATAATTTTTTTTGTCTAATTTTTTTAATACCACGTAGTTGTACCTAATTGTTACTTAGTATTTCATTTTTTTTGTAAACTTTTTTCAAATTTTGTATTCTGTATGTATTTATCTGATAAATAGAAAAAAAACTAAACCGAAATCTTTTTTCGTCATTGTTTTATCGTTAAAATACCTAAAATTTTCTATTCTCAAATATGAGTACGTCTACATTTATGAAAACCACTGTATATACATATATATATATATATATATATATATATATATATATATATATATATATATATATATATATATATATATATATATATATATATATATATATATATATATATATGTATATATATATATATATATATAGATATACAGAAAAAAACACATACTGAAACTTTTTAGTCCCTGTGTAATAAGTATTTGTGTTAATAAGAAGATATCAGGAGGTAATCCACTGTTATTTAGTGTGGTAGCTCTCTCATATATTTGAAAAAAATAAATAAAAAAAAGCATGAAATTCGACTATGAATGCTTAGAAGAACCAAATTGGCCAACAATTCCAAGTGTGTCTGCTGAAGTTACCAAAAACATGCATAAATGGTGTGGCAAAATATCATAGATTGTTTCAGACCTTTTAAAACGACTTAAAATTCTTGAAGATGAAAAGATAAATAACTTAACAGCAACAACAAATAAACCAACAACAATATTCACATATGCACAAGCAACATTAATTCAGAAAAATCAATTAAAACCAAAAGAAACTGAAGTGGTAATGATGACAAAAATTACAAACGAGTTTAATAATAAAAAAAGAATTGAAAACAACATCATTATAAGTGGAGTTGCTGATCATACTACTTTAGACAAACAAGTTAATGAAGAAAATGATAAACAAACCATTGAAACAATACTAAAAGCAATTAAACCAGATTTTTCAATAACAAATGCAATAAGAATAATTCGACTAACTAAAAATGCTAAAAGACCAGAAGGACCACCTGACCTTATCTTAGTTGAATTGGAGAACAAAGAAACTTAAAATTTTATAATTAAAAGTTCTAAAAAGTTAAAGGACAGTATTAACTTCAAAAATATTTTTATTAAAAAAGACTAAACAGCAAATGAGAGATTGTTCGAAAGTGAACTCAGAAAAGTTAGAAATACTAGAAATGCAGCACTTGCTCAAGAGATTGAGGGAACAAATGGGAGGTAACGATACAATGTGCACAATGGAAAAAATATTATTGGGGTATACGATCAGGTGAACTCAAATGGATCGAAATTAAATCAACATAATTTACATATAAAAATTAAAAGAACCTCTGCATTAAATTTGGGTATCCAAAATGTTCAATCTGCCATGAAAAAATCTGCTATCATTCATGATATAGTGCAAAATCATTCTCTAGATATTTTTATACTCACTGAAACTTGGATAAAGTTGGACAACTCTACTGCAATTAAAGAAGATATGGCCCCACCAGGCTTTAAAACAATTCAATACTGCCGATCAGACCATCGTGGAGGAGGCGTTGCAATAATATATAAAGACAACTTAAATATCAAGCTCTCATTATCATCTACCTGTCTGTCTTATGAACGTACATCAGCTAAACTAAATCTGGCAAATACTATCTACAATATTGTTGCTATTTATCGATCAAATCCAATCATTCCAACAAACATTTTCTTTTTCAAATTATCTGAACTCCTAGAGGAACTTCAAACATTATCTGGAGAAATACTTCTGTGTGGTGACTTTAACTGTCCAGGTACTACTTCAATAACCTGCAATTCAAGACTTAATGAGATTTTAGAGACCTACAACATGATACAACGAGTTCAATCTCCAACTCGCATATCATCTACTACTGGTATAGCCAACTTGCTTGATCTTGTAATAAATCGACATGATGATATTTTACTCAAGAGTATCCAAGTAACTGACGAGGGTATTTCAGATCACTATATGATTCGGGTAGAACTTTATCATCAACCTTCAAATATTAAAACTGTTTAGTTATCAAAACGAAACTTTAGAAAACTAAACTTGTCATGCTTTATAAAAGAATTGCAAGTGATGCCATGTTGCTTATCACCTGAAAACGATGTGGATGATTATGCTGAACAAATAAGATCAAGTATAACAACTGTTTTTGATCATTTAGCACCCATTCGAAAATATTCAATGCGAATTGGTAAACACGATGATCAGTGGTTTTCTTCAGATGCCAAGAATAAAAAAATCAGACGTCATAAACTAGAGCGTTGTTATAGAAAAACTGGTAGTTTATCAGATAAAAAATTATATCGAACTGCACGCCATGAGTCTGCAGCAGCAATTCACAAATCGAGATGTATTTTTTATAAGGCAAAACTAAATTCAGCATACGGTGATCAAAAAGAAACATGGAACATTGCCAAGAAATTACTACATTCGAATAGTTCTAAAACTAATAACACAATACCAGAAGCAAAATGCGATATAATAAGTCAATATTTCATACGAAAACTCGAAATTATAAAGAACACTATTCAGGAAAGGCTTGCAAAAACTCCAATATCTAAATTTATCTCAGAGTTATCTCCCCCTGTAGATATATTAACAACATTTGGTACAGTCACACCTAAAGATGTGTTGAAAATAATCAAAACTCTCAAACCTAAGACATCACCACTTGATATTATTCCAACAAACATCCTGAAATCTTGTTCAGAAATATTCAGTCCAATTATAGCTCGCCTTGCTGACCTCTCATTTAAATCCGGAATTTTCCCAACCTCATATAAAGTTGCTCAAATAACACCAATTCCCAAAAAATCAGGACTAGCAGAATTTGACCTAACAAATCTACGCCCCATATCAAATCTCAATACAATTTCAAATTATTGAAAAGCTTGCTTTATCTTGTCTTTATCCACATGCATCATCTGTCAACTTCAATCCTCTACAACCTGGTTTTAGATCTTATCACTCAACCAAAACAGCACACTTAAAGAAATGCAATGACATCCTGCTAAACATTAATGATGGTTTGACCACTATTCTCCTATCTCTGGACATATCTTCAGCATTTGATACAATTGATCACAGCCTGCTGATTACCCTAATTAAGAATGATTTTGGTGTCACAGATATTACATTAAAATGGCTAACATCATACTTGCACTCTCGAAAATCTTTTGTTTCTATTGGATCATCAAATTCTAGACTAATAGCAAGTTCAACAGGAGTAACACAGGGTAGTGTATTAGGCCCATTTCTATTCTTCATGTTTGTTTCACCTACATATCGTATTATAGCTAAATTTGGTACAAATCATCATCAATATGCTGATGATACCCAACTTTATACTTTCCTCAGCCTTGGCAAAGATAGCATCAACAAAATCACTGAGTGTGCTAATGCAGTAACAACATGGTTTCTAGAAAATGGACTTCTTCTTAATCCAAATAAAACAGAAGCTATTTTATTTGGATCTAGAAAACAAACTAGCAAATATAAAAATGATTTGAATATTGCGTTTTCTGGAACCACAATAACTACAATAAATTCAGTAAAAATCCTTGGAGTCATCCTAGATTCAAAGCTCTCTATGGACAAGCACATAAACATTATTATTAAATCCTGCAATTACCACATTCGTGCACTTCGCCACATTCGTCCATGTCTGACCAAAGAAGCTGCAAACATAATTGCTTGTGGCACCTCGTATTGTTTTCCATTCTCCTTTCCATTTAAAATCAGAAATATTGCTGAAATCTTTTCATTGGTTAATACATCAAACATAATCTTCATTGGTTAATACATCAAACCAATACATCAAAGAATAATCTATAATATATCAGTTATCACATATAAAATTTTATTATCAAAATCCCCTGCATATTTATTTGAGCTCCTAGAAGTCCGAACTTCAAAACAAAATACAAGATCATAAGACCGTTGCCAACTTACACGTCGTCAACAAAAAACCTCCCTAGGCTCAAAATCTTTTTGTATGACTGCACCTCCAATTTGGAATGGTTTATCTTTGAACACGCAAAACTCAACTTCTATAGAAATATTCAATATATATGTATATATATATAAATTTCATGTATATATATATAAATTCTGAATGGTATTCTTCTTTGTGTTACATTATAAAAGTTTTATAATAAAAATCAGTCCTGATCTGCAAAAAAGTTTGACCTCTGGAATTATATCTATTTATAATCAATTGCTTTTACTCTTCCATAATGTCATATTTTATTAAGAATATCACATTATGGAAACCCGTCTGACACATACATATAAGAGGAACGATTAAACTTTTAATACAACCAATTATATTACATTTTTTTTTAATTTTAGATGAACTTTTTTGCTTCGGCTAGAGGAGATGATTACAAACAACATTCAGTGGGAACCTTAATACAGCTAATGGTCAAAGAAGTATGTTTTTCGTGCTTAATGTATGGAAGGAAACAAATACGTTCTGCAAGGTCGTTTTAGGTAAAGCACAGTATTTTATTCTACATCCCATTTCCTTTTAATAAATAAATATTTTAGTAAAAGCTATTTATCTTATGTTATTTTACAATATTTATATGTGAAAAAATATATATTTCAAAATTATATTGTGATGATATTAAAAAAACATTTTGTAGAGTTGTGTTTAGTAGTTCGTCAATTTTTTATTTATCATTGTATTGGTTCAATTCAAAATCACTACTGACAAAAGTATTAAAGAAAAAATTGTCAGCATTATGGCGACTGCTATTGATAAAGATTACAGAAGAAAAATAGAACCATAACTGGGCAACGCCCAATATTGAGTAATGAAATAAATATTGGCAAAAAAAAGTCAATGCCCACTACCTGATAGTGAGAGTATAATACAGTAGTTTATAAATATATACCCAAGTAGCAAACAATACTGGCGTAATATTGGTGCGATATTGGGTATCTTAACGAATTTCGGCCTATATCTGATATTGGCCGAAATAATATTGCGCCAATATTATCCCATAATTGTTTTACTAATATTGATATGCCAATATTGGCGAAATGTTGTTTGCCAATATTGAACAGTTTGTATTGGCCAATGTTGACATTTTCACATATTGGTACGCATGCATAAAACTATGGAATATTCATAATGTCCTTTTTGTTCTGTTTAATGTGTTTAAATGTAAATAACAGCATCTTTTTACATAAATAGACATCCTTCTGTTATTAATTCCATTTTTATAATTATAACCTTAGAAAATGATAATAATAACAACATTAATAATAATAACAATATGTCATATCAAAACTCTTATAATAGTTATTTGCCTAAAGATACTTTAAAGTCCTTCAATGTCAAGTTTGTTGATATATAATATTTTAATGAAACCAACCCTATTACTTAAATAACAAATGCTGTTTATCATTTTTTTAAATCTTAAATAGTAATGTTATACAATTAACTGTATATTTACTGCAGTATGCCAGTAAACAAACTTTTTTTTTATTATAGAGTATAATTTTATTTAGTGTAGAAATAAAATTAATATGAAATTAAGTTTCAAATTAATTAAACACCGGTTAATTTTTTTGTTTATTTTAAATGTTAAAACACTTTATTTTAGTGTTCCATGGTTGAAAAAAATATTCATTCTATGTTGGGCTAACTCGTTCAATTGAGCATGAGATCTTAATCTCATGCTCATTTGAATCTTGTAATCTCGGAGTAAAAATTTGCTTAGAGCCTCAAGTTGGTTGTCTTCAGGGTGCATTTACTAGGGCTCTTTAGCCGTAGTAAATCCACCATTTCATTTCTACAATAAATAAAATTTTACTTTATAATAAAAAGCCAACCTATATTGGAGGATGAAAATACTGATAAAAATAAAATTGTAACAAATATTTTTAACTATTCTTTTATGTCATATTTAAATAGAAAATGTTATTATGGAAACATTTCCAAACCACACAAACTTTAAAATTCAGTTTTTTTAACTAACCAATTACGAAATATGAAGCAATTACAATTTACATTAAGAAATAAAACTCAATAAATTTTAGACTAATATTTTAGTTTAAAAAAAAATAATAATCTGAAAAAAAGTTAATCTGAAGTTTTTTATATTATATAATTATTTGTTGTGAATTTTCTTAGCTGTTGTACTGTTAAACTGAAGATGGCAATGAAGTTTAGAAAATTTGCTCTAGATGAATTTTTTAATAGAAAAACAACATGTGTGCAATGTATGTAACCTATTTTTCATGGCTGATCAATGAAAG
>NC_061169.1:31194066-31259066 GCF_022113875.1 Hydra vulgaris | reverse complement strand
ATCTCTTCTTTATACTTTTTTTTTGACAGTTATGAGACTGCCTTAGAACGGAATTATCTGTGCCTCCAGCTTAAAAAGATGCAGGTTACAAAAAAAGTGACACTGATGAGATTGTCTCTCAGTTTCTCAAAGATTGAATAAATCTTTAGTGTTTTAGGGTTAAGTGATTCCATCAGAGCTTAGCTTGACTATCTCTTTCGATTTATTGAATTTATTTGCCAGTTATAGAGGAAAAAAGATCTTCTAAACCTAGAAGAAAAATTATGATACCTTATGAATCAATAGTATATATCAGTGAATTGATATTAGTTAATAGTTTTTGGAAACAGTACCATGTACTATTAAAGTTTCTAATTTTTAAAATGTATGATACATTTATATGAAACATACAAACAAATGATACAATATGATACGTGATTGACTATAATTATGTTGAATATCAGAATGTTTTATATAAATGCTTATTACATTTTATTGTGATTTTTATCTTTTATGCCCAGTTAGCAGTGTATTTTGTGTAGCAATGACTACTAACCTCAGGTATCTATGACATCTGTAGGGTGCATTCACCGCTACAGATGTCATAATCTATTTATAACCAATTGCTTTTACTCTTCCATAATGTCATATTTTAATAAAAATCACATTATGGAAAAATAGGAACCATTATACTTTTAGTAGAACCAATTATATTACATTTGTTTTCTTATTTTAGATGAACTTTCTTACTTCGGTTGGAGGAGATGAGAAACAACTTACAGCGGCAATCTTAATACAGCTAATGGCCAAAGAAGTATGTTTTTCATACTAAGTGTATGGAATGAAACAAAAACGTCCTGCAAGGTCGTTATAGGTAAAGCACAATATTTGTATTCTACATCCCATTTCCTTTTAATAAATAAATATTTTAATAAAAGCTAATTATTTTACAATATTTATACGTGAAAAGTTATATATTTCAAAATTATATTGTGATGATATTTTAAAAAACATTTTGTAGAGTTGCGTTTAGTCATTTATCGTTGTATTCGTTCATTTCGAAATCGCTACTGACAAAAGTATTAAAGAAAAAATTGGCAGCTTTCTGGCGACGGCCATTAATAGAGATTACGGAAGAAAAATAGAACCGTAACTGAGCAACACCCAATATTGAGCAATGAAATAAGTATCGCCAATATAATGAAAGTCGATGCCCACTATCTCATAGTGAGAGTATAATACAGTAGTTATATATATATATATACATATTTTTTGTACGTGTATTTAAATAACATTGATTTTGTTATATTTTGGTTTTGGAAAACTCTATAACTCTTTTTTTCATTTGTATCTAATTCATATAACTTCAAATAAATTTAATGATTTCGAATTTTTTTTTCTTAAAGCGTGTTCTATGATTATTGTCATCTCCTAGACTATAACCTGTTAAACTCAAAAGAATAATGCAGCCTAGTACTATAGTATCACTTAAACAAGAAAACTGTTATAAATTTAAATTGTTACAAATTTGTAGAAGGCAATATTTTTTATTATTTTTTAATAATAAAAATTTAATCGAAAATACTCAATATATTGCCTTAATTTAGTTATATATATGTCATATATATCAGGGTAATATTGTAAACTATATTGGCCAGTATTATATCCCCATTATTGGCGCGATATTATTTACAATATTGGCGCAATACTATAATCTATATCGGGCCAATGTTGCAATATGAACATTTTGCCAATACTGACTTAACAGTATTGGCGCAATATTATATCGCCAATATTGGCGCAATATTATATCGCCAATATTGGCGCAATATTATATCGCCAATATTGGCGCAATATTGTAGCGCCAATATTAGCCAATATTGGCAAAATGTTCACATTGCAACATTAGCCCGATATAGTTTACAATATTGCGCCAAATTCGTCTATCCTTGAAGATTTAGCTCTTAAGTACTCAAAGCTTCATCAGCAGGGCCGTCCCGAAGAGATTTCAAAGAAGGAGGGGGGGGGTGACATGTCTGTTTTTTGCCGACTAAAGCCAAAAAACATTTTTTTGACCACTAACTTATCTTAAAATTCCCGACTGCCAACAATAGATCCAATTTTTCCAATTCCATTGTCGACTAATAAAATTCGTAAGGGGGCTACCCACCTCTACGTCCCCCCCCCCTCCTCCTCCTCAGGACAGCCCGGTTCATCAGAGATCTTTATAATTAATTTTTTTTATCGGAGATTAGTAAATTTTTTTTTTCTCTTTATATGCCAAAAGAACTTCAGAGATTTTTTCAACTTTTGTATAAAATGTTATTATGATTGACTCTTTTCATTATAGCTAGTGATAAATAATAAATTATTAAAAATAATTAAAAAAAAAAAATTTTAATGCTTTTTTCTATTAATTATTTTTGTTTTAGATGCCCAAAGAATATCTAACGGTCTTGTCACAAAGCAATGTGAAAGAGTCTTTAAATATTAGGCTTACGCCTTCTTCTTCTCTTGCTTTAAAAGCAAATGCTCTTTTATTTATATATACCTATGAAACCAATGCCACAACCGTTAAATTGTACAGCAGAACAAAAGTTACTATTACTTTAATGTTCAAAATGTAAGAATGAAAATATTTCCATATTGAAATATTCATACGCTAGTTTATGAATGCAGTAAACCAATATTTGTTCGTTTTTTTCATAAACTTTCAGAAATTTATACTAGTTTATAGGCAATATATTCTACTTCTTTTGGAGCTGATTCAAAATAAAATTCTACTGCTTGCTACAGGTAGGTGGCCAAACTAAACCAGTCTCTGCCAAACTCGTGGCTCGAGTTTTAAAGGTGTTTAATGTTAAACTTTAAAATATTTAAAATTTTAAGTTTATTTTTTTTTAATTTGTAGGGTAAAATTTTCAAAAATATTTAAGAGGTTTTGAAATATGTAGTCAAGACAGTAAAGACCAAGATTAAGACTAAGACCAAGACAATATGACTCAATTACAAATACGTTAAAAAGGCTTAAAATTTTAAGGCCAATACCAAGAACAAGGAATCAAGTCAACCCAAGACCAATACTTTGAAAATTTTTACAAAACCATAAGCAGTAATTAGAAGACTCATGCTCACTCATTCATGTACACTATTTAACTATTATGTGATCTATCAAATTACCATACATAGGCATTACTTTATAATAAATCGTAATTACGCATGTATAATATGATTATGTTATCGCAAACTGTTTAGAGCACAGTTGCAGTCTACTAAAGATATCTTTAATAATAACAGAAATCTAACAGGTTTCTGTTATTATTAAAACAAAATGTACCAATAAAAAACGACGCAAGATCATCACACTGTGAAATTAACAATCGCACACAACCTTAGCCTTAACCCTGGCAAAAGCAAACTATGCTTTTTTTAACTATAATAGCCACATTTAATTGGAAAAAAAAAAGTCAAAGTAACGTTTACGAATTCTATTTAAGTACCTTATGTAAAAAATAAAATAGGCACTTATGTATTAATTAAATAACAGTTACCGTAGAACGGGGTGACTTTGATACGCGGGGTGACTTTGATAATTTCGTCTGTTAGTTACAAAAATTATAATTTGAATGTGAAATTGCACAATTAGAGACTATTTTTTTTTTTTTTATTCTTGTACATAATTATATTCTGCTAATATTTTTGAAATTTTAATGATTGTGAAGTGATTCTAAATTGTGCAAATGTGTTAGGAATAACATGACTATAACAAAAAAATAACGATTTTTACACGTACCAAAAAATGCCAAAAAATCTTGTGATTTTAATTTTTTTGAAATTTTTTTTTTTCTAAAAATCTATACTTAGATGTTCAAGTGGTATTTTCCAGTTATAATACCACTGGAATATACCACATATATATGTTTTTTTTTTTTTTGGATATCTTTTTAATTTTGAATTGAGTTAACAACTAAAGGATATTATAAGTACATAATATTTATATGCAATTAGTATTATTTTTTTGTTAGTGTTATTTTATAACTGCTAATTACTATAACAATGTTATTGATATATTATTTTTCTGTGTTTAGCATATTAACATCAAATTTATTTTTGTTTTTTCTTTGTCCATTCTGTAGATATATTCGATAACCAAACTTGTTGTTTAAATTTATAATTTTACCAGTAAATCTTATAAGTTTATTAATATGTTGTGTTCTAATTTAGTAAAAGTCAAAAAGAAAGTATTAGCGACACTGTAAAGAGGGTTAAATCAATAAGCCATTAAGAAATAATAGACTATCAAAGTCACCCCAAACGACGGGGTGAGATTGATAACATTTTGGATTAAAAATATATATATATATATATATATATATATTTTTTTTTTTTTTTAATGTTTTTAAAATATATAATACTAAAAATATATCACAATTTTATAGAATACAAAAAATATGATTGTAGGGTATCATTAATATTAAAAGAACGCGGGAAACTTGCAGAAGACCAGATGGTCTTGTCATCAAGAAACCGCTTGTACTTGTAATATTTTTTGTATTTTCGTTTTACAATGTATCAAATTTCACAAAATACTTCATTTTATATTAGGTTCACATATAATAAAATGTAGAAATAAAAAATTGGTAAATACTGTTTGTAGTACACATAATACACATAAATATATTATTAAGCATAAATATAATTATTATTGACTTATATTGATTTTTTATATTAATATATATTATTGAAGTTTTTGGGATTTTGTTTTCAATTATAATTTTGGTTTTACTTTCAGTTTTAGTTTAGTGAAAGTTTAAATAATTGCTGATATTTAAAACAAACTTTTTTAGTAAGATTTTCAAACAATTTATGTTATCTAATTTTGTAATAATGGCATTTTTGGATATCAGTTTATTATAAAGATAGGGCCTGCGAAACGAAATTGTGAAACGCGACAGTTTTGTTTTTCTGAATGGTACATTAAAGTTTCCTACTTCTCTAGTGTCATATCTATTTTTATTGCTTTTAAAAAATTCATTTAAGAAATGTGGTGGGACAAGCCCGAGTTTAAATTTTAGCATGAAGAGTAAGTTTTGGTAAATGTTAATTCTATAGACGTTTAGTGCATTTAGGAGTTTAAACAAAGGTTCAGCATGAGTGAGTTTATCTTTTTTATAGACAATTCTAATGGCATGTTTTTGATGTTGATAAAGTGATTTTAAATTAGATTTATGGGTACTGGCCCATGCTATATTACCATATGTATAATAGGTATGTATAAATGAAAAATAAAGATGTTTTAGATTTTCTTGGGATAACATTGGCCTAGCTTTGTATAGCACGCCAATGTTTTTGGTTATTTTAGTATTTAAATAGTCAATATGGGCTTTCCATGAAATATTTTGATCAATAAGTAAACCTAGGAATTTAGTTGTTGTGGTTCTTTCGATATTTTTGTTTTTTATTCTTAGCAATGGCAATATATTTGGTAGTTTTTTTCTTTTTTGATTTGGATGGAATAAGATGTAATTAGTTTTTTCTGTGTTTAAAGATAGTTTATTAGATTTTAGCCAATTATTAAGTTTTTCGAGTTCAATATTCATTGTTTCAAAAAGTTCTGTAATTGACGGGGAAGAATAAAATAAATTAGTGTCATCTGCAAACATTATGACATCAAGTTTGTTTGAGGCTTTCGGAAGATCATTAATGTATATTAAAAACAGTAAGGGAGCTAGAATGGAACCTTGGGGAACGCCACATTTGATCTTTAGCATTTTTGAACAGATATTTTCATCAGTATTTAAACATTGTTGTCTGTTTAGCAAAAAGTTTTTAAACCAGAGTAATGCAACATTTTTTACGCCATATTTTTCATGATCAACAGTATCAAATGCTTTTGATAGATCTATAAAGATTCCTAGAACAAATTCATTATTATCAAATGAGTAGTTGATGCTGTTTACAAGATCTATGATTGCATGTTCGGTTGCATGTTGTTTTTGAAATCCAAACTGTTTTTTATTTAAGATGTTATTGTTTGTTAAATATATGTACAGTTTATTATAAATTATTCGTTCGAGAAGTTTTGAGAATACAGGAAGGATTGAGATTGGTCTATAGTTGTTTAGTAAATATGGTTCTCCAGTTTTATATATAGGTACAATTTTTGCAATTTTTAATTTCTCTGGAACGGTTCCTGTTATAATTGAAGATTTAAATATTTCGAAGAGGGGTTTTTTTATTATCGGAAAGATGTTTATTACTACATTGCTACAAATTTCATCAATTCCTGGTGCTTTGTTGATTTTTAAAGAGTTTTTTGCATTTTCAAGTTCTTCATAGCTTAGTCCATTGAAAATTAGTTCGCTATTTAGATCTGTAAGGTAGTTTTCAAAGGAGTCATTTGTAGTTAAAATTTCAGACGCCATGTTTGGGCCTATGTTTGCAAAGAAATTGTTGAAGTGTACGGCAATTGAGTTCTTATTATCGTGTTCGGTTTCATTTATAATGATTCTATTTGGTAAACTATTTGTTTTTTTGTTTTTTTTCCCGATTATTTCTTTCATAATGTTCCATGTTTTTTTCATGTCTCCATTTGTTTTTTTAAGTAATTTAGAGTAGTAAATTTTTTTAGAATGTTTTTTGATTTTTTCGAAAAGATTTTTGTATTGTTTATAAGTAGATAGGTTAATCTCATTTCTGTTTTTCAAATATTTAACGTATAGTTTTTGTTTTGTTTTTGAAGATTTTTTAATACCGCTGGTGATCCATGGACAGCTCAAATATTTTACTTTGATTTCTTTTTCTTTGATTGGAAAATGATTATTGTAGTGCTTTAGAAAAATATCTGTAAAAGTATTATATGCAGAGTTTGTGTTCCCAAGGTTACATTCTTGATACACTTTAACCCAATCTACTGCCGATAGTGTGTCTTTAAAATTTTGAATTGAAAATTTATTTATTTTTCTTTTATAAGTTATTTTTTTCAAATTATTATTTACTCTTGTATCATTTTTTATTGTAAAGTAAATTGGAAAATGATCTGTTATATCAATTTTTACTATTCCTGCTTTTAAGGAGGTATCTAGAAATGAGTTTGTTAGTATGTTATCTATGGCAGAAATAGAATTTAAGGTTACCCGTGTCGGTTTATTAATAATTGGTAAAATACAATGTTGAAACATGTTATCAAAAAATAATTTAGTAATCGGAAACTCATTGTATTTTAAACAATCTATGTTGAGGTCCCCAATACAGAATAACTTTTTTTGTTCTTTATTGATTTTGAGAAAAATTTCTTCTAGATATTTAGAAAAAGTTTTAATATTGCCTTCAGGTGGTCTATAACAGGTAGAAACAATAATATTTTTAAACTTGGAGTTTATGATTTCTATTGTAAAGACCTCACTATCAGCATTAGAAATGGAGTGGTCTTTTCTTACTTTTATTGCTTGATCATTCCGAACATAAGTTGCAATCCCTCCTCCTTTTTTGTATGTTTTTCTTTCAGAAGATATTAATTTATAATTGGGAATTTGAAAGTTAGTGTTATTTTGGATTGATTCGTCAGAACACCAAGTTTCTGTTAGACAAATCATACTAAATAAGTAATTACAATCAATTAGGAAGTGCTTAAGTTTGTCAAAATTTTTATTTATGCTTCTTATATTTATGTGAATAACTGTAAAATTATTTTTAATAGTTTCAAGTTCAATTTTAAAAGTTTCAGTTTTAACATATCGAGAATCAAAATTATTCATTTGAAAAATATGCGTATCAGCGTCAATGAGTATATTATTAGCAGTTTCGAAAACATTAAAGCGCATTGATTCAAAATCTATTGTTTTGTTGTTCATTGTTTTAAAATTTAAAATTGAAAACGCGCTTAACTTAGTTAAAAAAAAGTGTAGCGCTATTTTTTAAAATCTCGTGTAAATATTTTATCATATTTTAAAATGGCGTATTTACCTTCGCTTCTTAGTTTTTTTACTTCTTCCCATAACTTTCTTCGATGATATATTGTTTCTTGAGCAAAATCTTCATTTATGTATAGTCCAGTTCCTTTAAGTTGTTTTACTGCTTTGAGAATTTTGTTTTTGTCTTGATAGTTCAAGAGTTTTAAGACTAATGTTCTTGGTTTGTTTTCTTTAAATTGTCCGATTCGATGAGCTCGTTCGACCACCACTTTACTAGGTATTTTCAATAGTGTTTTGAAAATGTCTTTAACAGCTTTTTCGCAATCTTCCCAACTTTCGCCTGGTGTTTCTTGTAGCCCATCAATTCTTAAGTTGTTCCTTCTTGATCTATTTTCTAGATCTATAGATTTTTTATATAATGAATTGATTTCTTTGTCATAGTATTTTTTTATTTGTGATATTTTTTCCGAGATATCATTTTCTTGAAAATTTAGGCTGTCTTTAATGTCGCATAAGTCTTTTTCTATATTTAATATTTTACATTTGTTGTTATTAATGTCTTTCTATGTCCAATCTATCTGTAATAATTTTGAGATTTGCACTGATAATTGAGGTAAATGATTTTTCCTGGTCTTTTAATAATCTTTCCGTTTCTTTTAGGATACTTTTTTTGTGCTCCTCAAGTTTACTTGAGATTATTTTTTCAATGTTTTTCATTGTGATGTCCATTTTTTTATTTTTTTATAAATGCCTAATCTACGCTACAAAAACACGTCTGTTCACTTCACGCAAGTCACGCCAAAATTATATTAAGACAAAAAAAAAATTAAAAATATTTAATGGAATTATATAAAGGAAAGGTATAATGTTATAACGGGAAAAAAAAAAATCAGAAAAAATTGTAATGAACCAGATTTATTTTGCAAAAATGCTCAAAATCCTAACAAAGTCACCCCGTTCTACGGTAATCGTAGTACTAAAAATTTATTTTTAATTACTAATCCATCCGCAGTTGAAAGTTTTTGTAAGGATCAAGAAAGTACAAGACAGTAAAGATCTAAGACTAATACCGAAATTCCAAGCCTCAAGACCAAGACCAAGATAATGGTAGTTAAATATGAGTCTCGAGACGTCACGAGACCAAGACTTAAGTCTCAAGACCTATATCTCTGGGTGAAAAGAAACGCATTTTTAAAGGTGTTTCTATCCAAACCTTGAAAAAAAAATTTTAGTTTTCTGTTTTATCAAACTTCAACTTAAAACAAATGAATCTTTTTTCTTTATTACCTTAGGTAGGCCTAAACTAACTAAGTTGTTTTTTATGATTACTGTATTAAATCTCAGCAACAGACTGATACCATTGATAGCAGCTTCAAAGAGCTCCTTTATATTAAACCAGTAAATTTTAAAACAAGGAAGAAAAAAAAAATAAATAAACGTGCCCTCTGAAAAAGGTATAGAAAATATAAACTGTTGATACTGTTAGTAATGATCAGAGACCCCTCGGGAGGGCCCTGGTAATGATTCAAATTTCAAACCAGTTTAGTCATTGACACAAAAAAAAAAAAAAAATTATTGTCAAATGATGGTGAATACCAGTATGTTTTGAAGGATAACAATAAAGAAATATTTTTTTCTAATTTAGAAGAAGAAATTAACTTTGATACATGCAACAACCTTGGTGACTATATGGTGGTCAAAGTTTATGGGGAAAAAAAAATTCCTTTAGATGTTATAATTCAACTACCTCAAAAATGATGGCTTTGTAAGAACATTTATGAAACGAATATTGCAAACAAATAGTTTCAGAATAACTGACAAAGAATCTATGATCATCAGAAAAAATGTGACTCAAATATTGTCCTCGTAATTCGTAAATAAAAATCTTATTTTGAAAACATGCTTCATCGTTAAGATATAACAACTGATGTACCAGGTGATGATGCATCAGATGTTATTTTATAATATCAATCGCATATAAGAGTCTTTTGTTTATTTATTAATTTTGTGTAACTAACAAAACATTGTATTTTTCTTATTTCTTTATTGTATTATTATCTTATCTCTTCATTGTATTCTTCTTCAATGTTTTTTTTCTTATCTCTTATATTAAAAGGAAACAATCATTTAAATACAATTTTTTTACGCACCCCATTATGCGGGGTGAGTAGAAGCCAATTACAAAGCCTTTAATAAAGTTTTAGGATATATTACTAAAATTTATTTTAGGATATATTACTAAAGTTTTAGGATATATTACTAAAATTTATTTTAGGATATATTACTAAAGTTTTAGGATATATTACTAAAATTTATTTTAGGATATATTACTAAAATTTCTTAAATTTTCAGAAGACTAAAAATTCTAATTTTACTTCTAATATCTATTTTATTATTTTTTTTAGTTTAACTTTTCATTTTTCAATAATATATTAAGTTCAAAAAAATTTTTTATGTGTTGTTAGTCTATATATTTAGAAAACTTCCGACTAACATAATATTCCAGCGAGTATCTTAAGGTAATACAAAGTTTATTCCACCAGTTTTTCTATATTCTGCTAAAGCAATATTTGATAATATTAACTCTAGATCTTTAACATGGTCAAATTGTTAGGTCGTTTGCTGACAAATTCATTAAATGTGCAGAATAACCATATATTACTACATCAATGTCTGACCGAAATTTATTATTATGCCTTTTTTTATACATTAGCTACATTGTCAGAATCACTGGTTTCAGTTGTAACAGTAATAGGCTATTTGTAAACGGTTGACCAACCATCAAGTGCTATATTTACAATCTCTCTAGTTAAAGCGCCTTTTGTTTTACTCTTCTCTTTATGAAACACAATTTTAGGAGTTTGTCAGTTATATCTTTTTTTTTTGTTGAACCATTATAGTCTAGTCTTAACATCACCATAAGTTTTTGGAGTTCTGTATGTTTTACTAACTGAAATGATGATTTTTTTTTCAAAAATTAAGTGTGGTATTTTGGTTCTGACTTGTTCTAACAACATAATGTAACAAAAACCCAGAATTAGCATTTTTGTTTAATGGGTCATTATTATTTATATTTTCTTTCCGTGATTTTTTTGCAGATCTATCTGAGTTAAATTTTTATGCAGAAACTGATGGCATTCCTGAGGGTTGCTTTGTACCATCAAATATACTGTTGAGAGAAGCAGTTTGAAATTAAATTTCTGAAAAAATAATTTTATTTATATAAAATTCACTTTTTTTATTTTTTATTATTATTGTAAATTCGCCGTTTAAAATAATTACACTCTCGTATTTTTAAAATATACACTTGGCGGGGGCAAGAAGAAGACAAAATAGCCTTATCGCCAAGTCAACAATAATCCGTAAAAAATATAGCCATCGAATCTTGTCATTAAAAATGTTGTCAAATATAAAAAAATAATAATAATAAGTTCTAAGATTTATTTTCAATAATAATTGAACACGAAGCAAAAATAAAAAATAAACAAACTAAAAGAAATATTAAAAACTATATATAACAGTTTTTAATTATAGCGATTAAGAATTTCTAATTAGGAAATATAATGAAAAGAATTTAAAGTTTTTAGAAGTTTTATTTTTGGTTAATTTTATGTGGTTTATCCATGTGAAATTTTCGTCAAGAAGAACACCTGGAAACTTCATTGAGTGTTCTCTTTTTATAAATTGATTCCTGATGCTAACATTTGGGAGCTTTAGAGGAATTTTGTCTCTTTGATAAAGGCGATGAAAAAAAAAAAACTTAGTTTTGGTTAAGTTTTATGACAATTTATTTGTATTAAACCATTCAGTTACTTTTAACAGATCTTTGTTGACTGTTTCAAATAGAGTTTTGAAATTGATCGGTACAGATAGTAGTTAGGTAACTAACTACATATCATATTAATATCGTTAGCGACAAAAGCTGCGATATGTAGAAATCAAAAAGCTATATATTCGTTGTTATGTTATCACTAACTACAATGCTACGCGTAGCATTGTAGTTTTTTATTTTCAATATTGAAAATAACAAAAAAAAAATATTGTTAACGATTTATTTGAGAAAATTGATGATACAAAAATCATCAATTTCAAAAATTCCTTATCCAATTTTCACCATTTGTTAATTGCTTACTAGGTACTCCAGTTGTTTTGCCAGGTGCCAGATGTCGCCGCGGGGTGCCATCACCTGACTCGCCAGGTGACGAATAAAAACAAAATATATGTTATAATTAATAATTATAACAAAGTACAAATTATTATAAAAAAAATTAATATTATGATATAATAAAATTATGTTCGTTTTTTTGTTTGCCTATGGAATGGTTTTGTTTACGGCGATAACACGATAATTTCAAATAAAAAGTTTCAACAGCCTGGTGTATTTTTATGCTTTCTAAAAAAGCACGGAAAAAAGATTGTTGAGCAATAATGTATACTCTTTTAAAATTGGGTGCGCGTGATAAAACCACTTAAAAGAAATGCCATGTAAACTGCGAGCGATTTATACGAAAAACAACATTTGAAAGAGTCAGTCCTTGTGCTTTATGTATAGTCAATGCGTAGGCTAAAACAAGAGGCATGCCTATGTATTTGGCTGAAACGATTTTATTTGAGTCGTGTATAAATTCTGTTTGAAGCGTGATTACAATTCGTTGTGCATCGTTGATCATGATGACGCGTTCTGGGCTACAGACTTGACAATGCCTTGCGTTCCGTTAACAATGCCAAGTTCTAGTATATTGCGTAAACAAATGACGGTACTCCTTTTTTAAGCGTTACCCGTTGCGGTGTTTTAAATTCCCATTTGTCTTTGAGTTGATAATTTCTGAAGGTTTTGACTTGAACTTTAAAAACGAATTCAATAAATTGGGTCTTTTTTAGATATTCATTGTGGTGAGCTGTTCTCTCTTTATTGTGTATAAATAGCCTTGCGAAGCGAAGATGTTTATCGCATGGTTCCAAGCGTTTTCTAATAGAGGCCAACGTTCTTTCGCAATAAATACCCTCTTGCACGTTGTTGAAATGTGGTAAATATATATAAATAAATTCCATGCCTATCATTTTGAGTATGCTAATTCTACCGAAATAGAAAATGTGATTATCGACAACAAGTTGAAAAATTTCAAATGCTGTAATGAAACAGTTAGTTGACACTGTTGATAAAGTTAAAAATATAAGTGAGCAGATAGGTGACGATAAAGAACCTTCGAAAAAAAAAAAAAAAAAAATTGTGTTATCTCATGACGAACGAGATAATTAAAATGCGTCGAATAAAGAAACAACTGATCGCTACCGATAAATTTTGCTATTATGCCTGTCAATTCAATAACTTGCATTTTTTTTTTATTCTTTTGTTGCCCTAAAAATGTTTTTTTGCTTCCCTCGATTTTGTTTTTAACTTTTTTTATTTTTTCACATTTTAAAGTTTTTGAAACAGCATGACACAAAACAACATTATTCTAAAAATACATTTTCTTTTAAACAGATTCCTTTTTAAATGTCGGCATTTTTTCTTTTCTCACAGTTATTTTTGTAATATGACTCGTTTTGTGTCAGCAGAGTCAACTTAAATTTTTTAAACAGTTTATTAACGTCAGATCATACTTTTGTAGTTTGAATTATTTTCTTTTTATAAAGTCAACTTTAAATTTCTTACGTTAGAAAGCACTTTTGTGATTTGAGTAGTTTCTTTTTTATAAAGTCCATCTTAAATTTTTTAAGTTTGCAAACTTTTTTGTCTTTTTACTTAATCTTAGTGGTGTTACTTCCTTGCTAACATAAGCATTTTAAATTCTTTTTATTTTCAATGTAAACATACAACTATTTTAAAACAACATTATTTTCAGTAACTATATAAATATAAAGCGTTACAGAAAAAACAACTTTTGGAAAGAATGTAGTTTCATCAATGTCGAGCTCGTTAAAAATTTTCGCCAAAATAAAAACCACACTTTTCAAACATTTTTTTTTTATTATTATTTTTTTTAAAGTTGATTTAGGTGCCCCAAGAAGTCCTTACGGTCTTATCACAGAGCACCGCGGAAGAGAGTTCACGCCTTCTTCCCAGCCGATGTCGCAAATCTTGCCTAGAGGTGGGGTTTGAACCACGGATCTTACAATTCTAAGGCAAGTGCGCTACCACTGCGCCACGGCTGCTCAAACATATCTCAACAACGTGCAATTGAGAAGGAACGTTAGTCTCTTTTAGAAAACGAGTCATGTGATGGCACCCCGCGGCGACATCTGGCACCTGGCAAAACACCTGGGGTACCTGGCATCTGGCGGGGCACCTAGCACCTGAAGGAACACATAGCACCTGGCGGGACACTTGCTAAGCAAATAACAAATGGTGGAAGTTGGATAAGGAATTTTTTATAAGTTTTTAGATGAGAAAGTCCCCCCCACACACCCACCCACACACACACACACGCACACACTTCTTTTTTAACATGTTTTGTAAGAGAACTCTTTTTTCATATATTTTGACATTAAAAAAAAAAAATTGCCTACATACCTGAGTTATATAAACATTTTATAACCGACTATATCCTTTTCAACTTGCGACAATAACTGATTGTATTCTGTCTCAAAGGTTCCACGTATTCTCTAGTAGTCCGTAGGTTGGAAAATTACCAGTCCATGGTAAAATATATTTTTTGATTTTAGATATTTTGTCACAAACTTAGGTTTTCAACATGTGACAGAATCATGTGACAGAATTATTCGGCAGAATCTACATAACACGTTACAGAATCAAAAAGATACATTTAGACGGATCACGCCATCAGTCAAGTCTTTGAGGAATTATTATTGAACTATTTTATATTGATCCTGGTTCATTATTTCTTAAAATATATTGAAAAAGTCTGCGCTTTTGCCACTTATAACTGAGCACATCATTACCTTTAGAGGGTGTTTTACTGTCTTCATAACACAGTCTAGGTTATATTTTTCTTCTTTCCTGCGTCTAGAAGAATCAATATTTTAAATTAGGATTTATCTCAGAAATAAGCCAAAAAAAATTTATAAATGGCTTCATTAGTCACATTGTTACAATAATCAATTAAATAAATATTTATTTACGTTTTCCTAATTTTCAGCAACCATATGTTGATGTTGTTTAACTCACTTTAAACGATTTGATTTGATTTTTGAAAAAAGTTTAATTTTTTTTACTGCTCTGCATCATTTGAAAACCAGTTCTGCTTCAAAACGCCTTGTATTTCTGCATAGTCAATAGAAATAAACCCTGGTCTGGAAAAGCTATTGTCGTATGTTATTGTTCGCTTTTTTTTAAGTCACGTGATCAAATCTAGTGCAAAACAAACAAAACTTTTATAATGAAAGTTACGAATTAATAAAGATTTTGATGTTTATTTTAAATTAATATATTAAAACTATTATTTTTCTTTATTATTAAAATAATATTGGTTCCTTTCTAATTTCTATGGTTTAAAAACTTTATTCAATTTAAAATGTTTCTTTATATTCTATATTTAAAAAAAGTCTAAAAGATAAATCCAAAATGCCAGGTTCAAATTGTTGTCTACCAGGATGTACAGTTTCAAGATCTATTAAGCACAAAGATATCACCTTATTCAGAATTCCTATGAGGACAGGAGACTTTTATAAAAAATGGAGACAGAGATTGTTAGCTATTATCACTCAGTATAGAGACTTTGACAAAGATTTAAAAGAAAGACTCTCAAAGGGCAATATTTATATATGTGAGAATCATTTTTTAGCAGAAGATATTGAATTGACAAGTAAGGATACTTTTATATATTTAGTTGTTTAAATTTGCTTTTACACTCTGTGTTATTTAATTTTAAAAGCTTTAATTTTGGGCAACTCTGATAAGTTTAAGTACAATAAACAAATAAATTTCATAAAGCTTAAAGTATTTGTGGCTTTATATAAATTTGTGGATAACATATTCTCTTTTTTTCTCAGTATTGTTCTTATTTTTGTGTGATAATTTATATTTACTTTATTGAAATATGTTGAATTTCAGAAACTGGAAGGAAATCATTACGCTTAGAGGCTTTACCAACTGTTAACCTACCCATAAAATCACATGAAAAAGAAAAAAAGGTACCTAGAAGACACATAAGTATTGTAAAAGATATTGTCCCACAGAAGCAAATAAATTATTCAAACTTAATTGATTTACAGAAAAAAACCCAAAAGTTAAAACTTAGTGGATGGGAGATGACATGTAATGAAAACAATATCAAATTTAAAAAGTTATTGCCTTTGTATTTGTTACCTAAGTATGAAGTTGTAGTAGATGACAGTTTAGCGTTCACCATTATTGTATTTGGGTGGCTCTTACCAGATACTCACTTAATCTATAAATTATACTCACGATCAATGCTGAACACTACAGTTACCGAACTTTTATGCAAAATATGTACATTAAGATTTTGTTCTGGTATTATAGAAAACATCAGAAATATAAATAATGATGATTTTGTTGATCATATTGTTCCAATGGAATTTGATTTAGAAAGTGCAAGTACAGATGGTATGCGTGTATCAAATGAAAGGTTTAAAAGAGCAAAATCATGTATTATATTACATACTAGTGAGTCTGATAATATAAATTCTGTTTGTTCATTTTGTACCCACACACTAAAAAAGAACAAAATGATTAAAATAAAAAAACAACATCAGTTAGCCACACCTGCTCTTCGAAAAGCTCCACTTAGTAAAACAAATCCTGTTCGCGTTCTATTAGCATTAAAACAAGAACGTCTAAGATGTGCCCAGCTAACAAGTGATTTAGAAAAAATAAATTTTCAAATAGACTCTAAAGGTATTACTATTGATGATGGGTTTGTTGATGATTTAAATCAAATAATGAGTAGTAACTACGAAAAAGCTACTCCCTTTATGAAATTATTTTGGGACCAGCAAAAGAAAATGTGTAATAAAAATTTTGGCTCAATAAAGTATCACCCTATGATAATACGGTTTTGCCTCTCACTTGCATCAAAGTCGGCCTCAGCTTATGATGAGTTACGCTCAACAAATGTACTAACATTACCAAGTCGCAGAACTCTAAGAGTTTATAAGAATTTCATTCGACCGAAAGCTGGATTAAATCCTCCCATAATTGAAGAATTGAATAAAATTAGTATTAACCTAGTTGGCTACCAACGATATGTAACGTTATCTTTTGATGAAGTAAAAATACAAGAAAAACTTGTTTTTAATAAACACACAGGTGACATTATAGGTTTTGTAGATTTAGGTGAACCTGATTTATATTCTACTTTTCAAAAGGAAGATTCTTTAGCAAGCCATGTTCTAGTCTACTTCATTCGAGGTATTGCTTCTGACTTAAAGTTTGCTTTATGTCACTTTGCTACTAAAGGTCTCACCTCGTTTCAACTAATGCCAACTTTCTAGGAAGCAGTTGGAGTTTTAGAACTGACATGTAAATTATATGTTATAGCTGCAGTATCGGATGGTGCAGCACCAAACAGAAAGTTCTATCGAATGCATAGTATGTTTGATGACAAATTAGATTGTAATGTTGTTCATCGATGCATTAATATTTATGCCCCTGAACGGTACTTATGGTTTTTTGCTGATGCTCCCCATCTCATCAAAACAGCAAGGAACTGTTTATATAACTCAGGTATGTAAATTATATTTAAAGTGTATTGGTTTACAGGCCTTTCCAGTAGAAATTTATCAGGTTATGGTTATTTCTTGCTGGAAAGTAATAATAAAATAACAGATTTTTATATTAAAAAGTATGAAATGCTTACTTATTTAGCTAAGATTAGAAGGGCTATGCAATGTTTTAAACCTCCCTAGATCTTTTTTTATTTCAGGGGATGGAAGGGGTACACGAAGTCTTTGGAATGATGGACAACAATTGATTTGGTACCATATCACAAGAATAGTCAATGACGAAATGAAAAATGGGTTAAAAATTATACCAAAGTTAACACAGGATCATATTAAACTTAGTGCTTATTCTGTTATGAATGTAAGACTTGCAGCCCAGGTTTTAAGTAGTAGTGTCAGTAACATTTTAAAAAATTATTACCCTGATGATACAAATGGAACTGCAAAATTTTGTGAAATGTTAGATTAGTTTTTTTGATTGCTTAAATGTGCGAAACAGCAGTGAAGGGATAATGAAACGCAAACCATTTTTATTACCATACACGGATGTTAATGACAAGCGTTTGACATGGCTACAGAATACATTTTTATGCTATCTAGAAAAATGGAAAGAGTGTATTATTAATCGTCCTGGTAACTTTTCCAACAATGCAAAAGGAAGAATGTTTATCTCTTGGCAAACATACGAAGGACTTCAAATAACTGTAATGTCTGTTATCGAATTGGTAAAATTTTTATTAAAAAGTGGTATGCCGTTTGTTTTGACTGAAAAATTCAATCAAGACGTTTTGGAGGAATACTTTGGTAGACAACGGAGTTTAGGTCGAAGAAATGACAACCCTACACTATATCAATTTGGTTACCAGTCAAATACCTTGCGATTGCAAAGATCAATTGCGCCGGTTACTGGAAATACTAAAGGTGGTCATGGTCAAAAACGTGAAGTATCTTGGAGTGTTGTTGATAATGAAAAGTTACCAAAACGAAAAAAAAACCTATAAATATAATCTAAATATAAACATAGCATATAACAAAATATATCAATTATTTGTATTAAGTTTAAAGTTTAAGTCTTTATTTATTGTTTGATTTACGTTTTATACTTTTTCTTAAAGATTTTACTTTAAAACTTTGATCATTGTTTTTTGCAGTTATATTTTTAGCCAATGAAAATGTACGAACTCTAAAATAAAGTTCTATCATTTTTTCTTACAAGTTAAGCTTAATTTCCTTATCAATAGACACGAATTTCACATCATCCACGATTGCATTTTAAAAACTTATAATATTAGGATCCTTTAATAGGTGTTTTGTTAAATTCTTACTTTCAATATTTCGGAGGTTAGCAACTGCAGTTTCTTGTCTAAAATGTTTCTCAGCTAGCAAGAAAATCTGATAGCATTCTTCACATACTGCTGTTAAACCCCCTCTGTTTTGGGTATTTATTAACTTTTCTGAACTTGAAACTTCTTTAGTTGTTTGAAATAATAATGCAATTTTAGCTTGATTGTACTGGCTTTTGTAATTTTTTGTTGTTTTTGCCTTTTTAAGTAGATTTCTTATAACATACCCAGACAAATATTTTAATCCATCCACTTCACGTGGTGAAATTTCTTCAACTTTAACATTCTTTGAAGGAGAGCTTTGAAAATGCTGAAATAATTTATTGCATAACTTTGTTGTAAATACTGTTGATGCAGGTTTCTTTAGATTAAAATATGTGTCTGAAAAGAGAACAATATTGCTATAAAAGTTGGAATAATACTTTTCAGCATTTCCAGATGATTTTAATTTTTTTGACATTTTTCTTATTTCATCAAAAAAGTTTTCTGTTATTTTTATTTCAAAGTCTTTTATTTCTGAAATAACTTCTTGAGGATAACATTTATTTGTTGACAAATCAGCTTTAGTTTCTGCAACAATTTTTTTTATATCTGTGACAAAATCATTATAATGCATATCTGTAAGACTCTTTATGGTATGTTTGTTTTTATTGTGTCGTGCTAAGCCTCCTTTTGTTTTATACGTTTTGGATTTGCAAATTTTGCACTTGAAGTCTCCAATATCGGTTACCTAATATATATTAAAAATAGCATTTATTATATATATATTATTTTAGTACGATTATCAACAGTAAATATTAGGATACAATAACTTTTAAAAATGTTTTTTTAATTTAACTTAATCATTTGCGTTAACCTTTACACCAAAATAAACCATTCTAATTAAAATTTAAAAATTATTATTACCTCTAATAATGCATTATCAAAATATTCTTGCAAATCTGGATTTAATTCATCATCAGCATTAATATTTATTATATAATCAAGCGTTTCGCCTGTAAAAAGTTCTTCAGAAAACGCCATTTAAAAATTTGTTTTGCACTAGATTTGATCACGTGACTACTTTTTACGCACTTTTCAAGATACGGTTTTAAAATAAGATTGAAACAATAGCTTTTCCAGACCAGGATTTCTATTGACTATGATTTCTGTTATAAGACATAACACTTACTTCTTTTATGTTTCAGTAAGTGTTTTTGTACCTTTTCTTTAGCTTTTAGCACAAATTTTATAAGATGTTTGTTTGTCTCTCAGCGTAGTATTGCGTTGTCTTTCACATTTTCCACCTCTAGATCGTTGTAGAATAATTTTATTATCATGTTTAGATTTTATATTGTTTACTATTATCACAGAAACCTTAATTTGCAATCATTCTTTGGGAGTTATTAAAATATTTTAATAAAACAGATCCTTCTGAAATTTTTTCTTCTGGTATATCTTTAGACTTAAAATACCAAAATTTAGACAACATCCTCCAGTATAGTTTGCACTAATATTTTGACAAACTTATGCTTTAGCAAAAAATTACATATTCTTCTGATATAGCATTAGGGGTCGTCCATAAATTACGTCACGCTATAACGGGGGGGAGGGGGAGGGGGTTGGTGGTTTTGTGACGACTCATTCAAAACTCGCTTCTTAAGTGTAATGATTTTGTGACGAGGGGGAAGGGGTTTGAAAACGGTCAAAAATTGCGTGACGTAATTTATGGACAATCCCTTATTAAATATATAAACATATCAGAGCAAACTATCTACAACAACAACAACAAAAACAACAACAACATCAACAACAGCAACAACAACAACAATATTAACAACAACAATGTTGACAACAACAACAATATTAACAACAACAAAACAACAACAACATGTTGTTGTTGTTTTGTTGTTGTTAATATTGCAACAGCAACAACAACAACATGTTGTTGTTGTTGTTGCTGCAGCAACAACAGCAACAACAACAACAACAGCAACAATATATTTAGCAGAAAGATTTATTCCATCTATACTATACATCTGCGTTTTTTTGTATCTATAATTTATTATGACATTTATTAAGTGATATCAGATATCTCTGATACAGTTTGCAGTGATGTGTTTTAAATGAGAATGTCATTTAATAATAGCGATGATAATTGTGATGCGCATTTTTCTAGTATCAACAGCGGTATTTAAGCTGATATCTGATAATATTACAGAGTTTACAACTCATTATACTTAAAGATATAATATAAATAGCAAAATATCCACTTTAGTAAAATTCTTGCCTTGCTATGTGTTTCAAAACCCATCTTCTCATATTACAATACCAACTACAAAAAATCAACGCCAATTGTCGGTATAAGCGAATTTAAAGTAACATTAACTTCATTGCTAGTTTTTGGAAACGGCCTTATAGAAGTATAATTAGCTTTAAGACAACTAAAGTATTCCTCAATCGGGTTCAACTGCGGTGAATAAGGTGGCAAAAAGTAAACTGAAACACTGGGTTGGCTGAGCAAATTGATTACATCTCCTTTATGGTGAAATGCACAATTATCCAATACTAGTACAGAATGGGGATTTGTTTGGAAATACGTTCTGAAATTGTTGGTTATAAAATCGCAAAAAAGATTGCCTTTATAGGCACCATCCCACTATCTTAAAGCTTAAAATACCATTAACTGTTATAGCGGCCATAAGACTTACATTCTTTCCACGATTTGCTGGCACTGTAACAAAACATTTTGTATTTTTTATAGAATAGCCATATTGCTTAGAAGTATGTAAACTAAAGCCTGTTTCATCTAGAAAGGTACTTATAATTCATTTACTTTAATATAGTGTAGGTTTGTGAATAAAATTGTTTTTAATTGATTTAAACTAAAATAAATATTATAATTATTGCATGTTTTTATTTCACATTCTCCTTGCAATAGCCAACTAACTTTCTTTATGTTATTCATAAGTGATCCAAAGGGTTTTGTGTTCTTTTTGGACCAACACGAGTTGCCCAGAAGATTGCTACCACGCTATAGAGGGAACAGAATAGATATGCTTTTTCAGACATGTGGTACTTTGATCTATAATTATTCCATATTGAAGATATTTTTCTGTTCTGGCTTGACATTATGTGAATGTCTGCGAAATGGTTTGTTTCAAGACTTTACATCTGAAACAGGTATCTTTTTCTTTTTTGTACAGTATTGAAGGATCAAATTTTAATGTTTTTTCTGTTTTGTAATGGTAAAATGTGTTGTGTATCAAGGGTTAGGTGATTTTGTTTTTTATATAGGAAATCATTCTCCTCTTTTCTATTTTGTAATGGGTTTTTCAGTTACTGTGTTAAATATCTAATGTATTTTTATTTATCTGTTATTGCAAGGTTTTAACTAACTGCATGCTAAAAGATTGCAATTTGCTACTGTCTTAAAGTCCTCAAGATTATATTTAATAATTCAGTAAGATGTTATTATAGTTAGATATTAATTTATTTTGCAGTAATTAACAGTTAAATGTTAATTTATTATACAGTAATTGCTTGTAAGTCTTGATATTTTTAATTTTTTTTTTAATTTCATATATCTTATATATATTTTATCTTATCTATAATTGCAAGGTTACACAACGTGATGAGTACTGCACTCTTGCTTTGATGTTTGTTGATCTTCTTCATTTCAATATTAAATCGGTTAGATCATATTTATTTAGAGATTGATTATGTTTGTTAATGTTATTGTGCTAAATATCTAATGTATTTTTATTTTTCTGTGATAACAGTTATATATTTATTTATTATCCGAGACACATAGGGTATCCTAATTAAATAGGTATGCCTGTATTAATTGAGAGGTTTATTTTATTTTAGATATCATTATATGTGGTTTCCATCGCGTACTAAAGATTCGACTCTTTCTATGGATGTCACAGTTTTAATTACTTCAAAAACTAGGCTTTTCAAGCCTAGTTTTTGAAGTAATTAAAACTGCCTAACACAATTCTGTTAAAAACAGAATTGTGTTAAAAGCCTAACACAATTCTGTTAAAAACATTACTAAGCAAATAAAATAACTATTATAGTGTAAATTTATGGTTAAAGAAGTATGTTTAAAAAAAATATTTGTATTTTTTGCAGTTTGTTGGAATTTATATATTGTTAGATAGATAGATAGATATGTATATGGGCCCACGGAAGGAAACAAAAAGGGGAGCCGTGGTGGGCATGATCTCCCTCCCCCCCCTTCCTAATTGTTTAGTAGTATCCTTTTTTAAGAAGGTTTTTAGTTTAAAAAATATTTCAACTATTATTATGTATATTATGATTTTTTTTTTGTGCTTTGGCCCCTACTAAAATGTCACGCTTTTGCCTATGATATATATTTATGTATATCTTTATATAATGACATAATAAATTTCCATTAACTTTTATTAAATCTAAACTTTTGTCCAAAGTAATTGAAATTCATTAGTAACGATAAAAATAAGGCTAAATAAAGGGCGGAAAGGCAATGAATGTCTTTAAAGTTCAACTATACGCTATAGAAAATTTAGATTTCATACATATTTAATGACAAATATATATATATTTTATATACATATATATATATATATATATATATATATATATATATATATATATATATATATATATATATATATATATATATATATATATATATATATGTATATATATATATATATATATATATATAAATATATATATATATATATATATATATATAAATATATATATATATATATATTATATATATATATATATATATATATATATATATATATATATATATATATATATATATATATATATATATATATATATATATATATATATATATATATATAATATTGTAAATACGCGATATTTCTTTTTTTTTTATACATATATGGAACTTTTTATAAATTTTATTATTAGGTTTTAAGAATTAAAAATATTTTGTTATTTTAGTTCGAAATTTTTTTAATAACGTTATTAAATCGCTTTGCACATTTTACTAAAGCAAAACTATGCATGAAGTTTAATTACTAAGCTACCGTTAGCCAAACGCGAGTTTTATACGATGGTTGCATTTTTCTTAAGCAATCCTTCATAAGAAATAATGTTACTTAAATGGTTATAACTTTTTTTTTAATTATTCTTTTTTCATAAATTTTTCACCATTGAATTACAAATTCAAAACTCTTTCGTACCATATATAATACTTATATAAACAAATGGTTTGAAATTTTTACACACGTACCTAATTTAATGTATGATTAAGAGTTTATTATTATTGTGTATATACACAATAAAAATCCCAAAACAACTGCAGGTTTTGAGATGCTGAGACATAGTACAAAATTAACTTTAGAAACATACAATAATATAAAATACATATTTTATATTATTGTATGTTTCTGAAGTTAATTTTGTAAAACTTTTAGGACTTCCATTTTATGCATTAACTTATTTGTCAATTTTGCCTTGAACTATTAGTTAATTTTGTTGTATATTTAAGTGTTGCAATTAAATATTACTAAAAATATTCATTAAAAACAGTCTAAAATAAAATTAACTGTAAATTTATTATGAATTTGAACCTAATTTTCATAAAATGACCCTAGATACTGTCCAAAAAAAGCTAATTGTTCTAGGGCCACTAAACCCTTCTTTTTAAATCCTTCTACTTAATGGAATTTTATTAGTATAAGTCAATATACTTATACTAATACAAAGTAATTAGTATAGAGATGTGATCGTATCAGTTTTGCCATTTTTACACAAACTTCCCCTAGACTTTGTTGGACCTCTTGCTTTACAAAACTTGGAAAAAAATGTATTATTAAAATTATTGATTGTTAAAGTAAATATACTGAAAAAATAACAATTTATGTAAATACTTTATTTTATAGATTTTTGATACTCTTCAAAAAACTCTAAAATTTTAGATTATTTGATAAAATCTGCTTCTTTTCCTCAAACCAATCAACGAGAAAAAGGTTTAGGGTTTAAACTGGTAATGGTATTACCAGTTAACAAAATGCTTTGAAATTAACAAAGTGCTTATAAAAAAGATATTTGTTAATAATAGTATCATTGTAAAATTGGGCTGTCAAAGTTCCAATTTTTCTGAAGTTTTCTTTAAAGTTTTTCAATACTGTCTAAAGACAAGGCTTTAGATATTTTAAGAGACTCATCTGGCTGGCCAGATGACACCTTCATTGATATAACACGAAGTTTGCTTTTATAACAGTTTTCTAAAATATTTAGATTTCCAAGTTTAAAATATCTGAGTTTTTTTGCATTTTTACTTGTTTTAATTCAAGTGGTCAGAAAGTTATATTGGGTGTTTCTAAGTAATGTGTCCTGATGTTGTTTCACATTGGAAGTGTGTTCAGTTTTATGATTCACTCTTTAATAGTTTAAGTAAAGATGATGCGCCATTGTTAGTGCATAGAGTTGTACATGAAAATGATTGTGATCTTTTTTTAAAAGGAAATGCAACAGTATGATGGTGCGACAGTACATTTGTGTAGCAGTATCAACCTAAGTTTAATTATATAAAAAGGTAATAAAATGAGGTGACATTACCTGAAATGTATTGAGAATGGAACATTAGAGATGTTACCTTTTGTTACTGTGTTATACTGTCATAAAAGGTGTGCCTTTAGTACTATCATTGTTGTGAGTGTATCCTATTATTACTGCTGTTTTTGTTTTTATTTGTATGACTTATTTGGTTATTTAAATTCAATCATTATATATAAATACAATTTTTTTATTTTATTGTTGGTTTGTTTATGTTTGTTATTGTTCATGTTTTTTTTTTATTGTTGGTATTGCTTATGTATGTTTTAGGTAATATTTAAAAAGTTCATTACTTATTTTATTTTTGTAAGTGTTTTATAGATGTCTAACGTTATACAATTGGTTAGTTTAGGTCAACTAGTGCTTGTTCTTTATATTGTTACTGGCATGATGATTTGTTTTGTTCACTTTGTAGTTTTTTTTTTGTCTTACTGTCATCAGTTATTCATTTTATCAACAAGGGTTATTGATATAAGATATAGTTAATAGGTGCAGTTATTAAAGTCAGTACTTTATTTACATACATTTGTTGCGGTTGCAGTTAACTATAGCTACTATTACAACTACACCAAAAGTAGTATTTAAAAATATGGCTATGTAATTTTTAATTATAATGAGGTATTTGATCAATTTTTTATAGAATATTGTGAAAGTATAGACTATTCTGACATGTTGATACCATGGCTGTTTTAACATTTTTAACACTTATATGATTTAAAAATTCAAATCCTTCTGGCACACATTTAGAGTTCATTTTGTAAATCAATTTATTGACATATATTGATCAATACATTTATTAAGTACTCTTCTGGTACAAAAGCAGGTACTTTTATTATTATTTTTTATTCGTTGCAATTTTATGATACTATTTATATTATACTATATTTCTATACTATGTAGGCTTGTAATTCCATGTGGAAAATTCAAATTTCTTCCAAAAATGCCCAAGTTGATATTTTTTAAAAGAACTTAAAAACCATGTTATTTTATTTTGCTATTTATATTGTGTAAGGATATTTTGATCTTGTTTTCAAAATAAAATTTTAGTGTAGCATGAAGTGTGTCGTTTCTTTAATATTAAAACATTCACATAGTAAGAAATAGTAAACTAAGTTTAGGTCACATTTTATTATTATTGTGCTATAGATACACCGCTAAAATCGTCGTAAAACACCTGTCTAGGTTGTTATTCAACGGTAGTACAGTAGTAATGTAGTGGTAGAGCGCTCGCCTCATAATCGAGAAGTTTCGAGTTTGATCACCACCACGTCTCTGGTACTACCGCGCTTAACTTGTTTCTCCGCGTAGCGGTCTTGTTCGTCATGGTTTGTGTTTCGGAGTTAAAGAGTTGTGAGAGGGTTGTAACCAGAACTAAAGCAGCCTCCACGACTGGAGTGGTTTTTTCAGCCTCTCCAGTCGTGACACGAATTAATAAATTCTCTTTTTTTTTTCTGTGATACTTTTGTTAGTATTTATCTGTGTAGAATCAAGTAGCAATTACAAATTTTACAATTGATAGGTTTAAGGGATATAGATAAATAATTTAACGTAAAACATTTTGCTAAAATGCACAGTTAAGTTATTTAGGAATATAATAAACTTCCTTGTGAGATGACTTTTTTATTTGATATTAGTAGATTTTTATAGATGATTTTAATTGATATTAGTAATGACCTAAAAAAAAGCTCTTTCTTAAAATTATGTTACTTGTCATATTATACTATTAAGGTATAAATTATGACTAGAATATACGTCGTGAGTTAAATATTATTAAAAGTGATAAATTATCACTCTAAAAATGCCATAAAATAATAACAATTCGCATGACAAAGTATATGCTTTTAGTTAACGTATGTTTTTTTTTTTTAATTTATTCGTCTGGGTTAACAAATAATGCCTTAATTGTTCAACTTGTCTACTTATTTAACGATTTACTTATTTAACGTGACTTACTACGTTAAATAAATATCCGTAAATTAACGCATGCGAAGAATATCATTTTGTCTACTTATTTACGATCTACTTATTTACGGGTTATTTATTTACGGGTACTTATTTACGATCTACTTATTACGGGTTGCTTACTACTAGTACGTACTTAATACTCTGGCTATTTACAATACCATATTAGTCGGCTGGGATCACTTTATTTTTTTACAAAATACTCTCATTCCACGTTAGCATGAAATTACTTAAGTTTAGAGTTTTAACATTGCCTGAAATTTTCATACCTAAAACATCGAAAAATTCTACATTCTCCACTGATTACCGATAGAGATAAGACATTTTGCAAAGCCTTGCATTATTTATTTTAAAAATGTGATGCAAGGCTATGTAAAATGTTTTTTAAAAATCACTTATTTCAAAAAAGTGTGGCTTTCACTTAACTTTTCAAGACTACATTCATCATCAATAAATGCTGAGACAACTCACGACTACATTCAAATATTTTTTAAAACCCTAAAATAATTAAAACTAGTCCCACAGACCTAAATATAAATTTAAAAGTGTCTGGGAAAATATTAAATGCAACTCTATATAAATTGGTCGGAACATCACCGATAAAATTTCTCAATTTTGGCAATCCTACATCGCACTCACATTAGGTACCAGCGATTTTCGACATTTTTTAGAAAAATTATTTGCTTCAAGCGGGAGTACCTTAATTAGAATAAAAAACTATAAGGTACAAAATTTGAAAGTTGCAAGTATTTTTAATTCTTATTATAATTTTAATTTTTTACATTTAATTTATTAGGAAACATAAACTAAAGTAAGTTATAATTAATGAAGTTTTAAAATGAGCGTTGGTGTAAAAACATTTTCCCGCGTATTTTTATTTATAATGTAACGTAAATAATTTATTTTTTAATTTTTATAATTTTTACACATGTTTGAGTCCTATAAAAATAGGTAGTTTTACATAAAAGCCATATAATTAGATGAATTTACTTAAGAAACTTTAAAAAAACATGGTTGCAACTTATTTGGTTTAAGACAAAAACACTTTTTAGGTTTTTTGTATTAAAGCTAAAAAGAAAAGCATTAAACTTTTTAGCTTGAAAACATAACTTAATGTAGAAAAAAAAACATTAAACGTCTTTAAAGACGTGGCAAACAAAAATGTCTTTAAAGCGGATTATTTATGCTGATTTTTCAAATTTATTTTTCAAATAAAGTAGCAACTAGTTAACTTTAGATTTTTTTTTTTTTTTTTGAGTTAACTCCTATTTTCTTTTAACTATTCAAGCTTGAAGCAACTTAATATCAAAATAGCTGGTGCCTAACTCAAATTAGCGATCGCCGGACGAATAGTGTTAAAGATATTTGTCCGGTGGCCGGACATTCAGACTGCATATTATTGAAACTTTTCTAGTAACTTTTACTAGAGCATAATATTTTAATAGTAGTCGTGCTTAAAAACTTAAAAAGTTTATTTACCCTTCAACATCTTATTATAAAAATATTTTTATAATATTTAGAATATTATGTTTTTACTGTCTATGTATTGTCTAATTTTTCCAATTATAATCGATAAAACTTACATTAAACAAATTTTCCTAGGTTGATCGAATAATGTTTGCTGTATATTATAAATATATTAAATTAATCCATTGCGCACCTATTGTTTTTCCCTTTCATCAGATTTAAGACTTTAATAGATAAATTAGTATGAAATGTTGTCATTCTATAGTTGTACTTTTAAAATATAAAGATGTTTAATTTTGAAAAACATATTTAACATATATTTTATCAAATAATTATTTATTAAAATGTATGTTAATTTAAATTATTTATAAATTAAAGTTTATTTAAAAAATGTCTAATTTTTAATGCCAAGAAGGCTTCAAATTACTTTTTTTGTAGTGTTATGATTTAAACATCAACTGAAAAAAAGATAGAACATGCAAGGAGTGCTAAATTGATTGACAAATAGGTAGAACATGAAAAGAGTGTTGCTACATTGACTAACAAATAGTTAGAATAAGCTGCTAGATCGACTGTGGGTTGAGTTTAGGCAGGCAGTCTAATAATTTAAAACTAAAATTTTTTTTCAAGTTATTAAATTTTTTTCCGGTATTCTAAATTAGTTTTTATATATATATAAATTATGTTAATGTATATATATATATATATATATATATATATATATATATATATATATATATATATATATATATATATATATATATATATATATATATATATATATATATATATATATATATATATATATATGGTATGAGCAAAATTATATATATATATATATATATATATATATATATATATATATATATATATATATATATATATATATATATATATATATATATATATATATATATATATATATATATATATATATATATATATATATATATATATATATATATATATATATATATATATATATATATATATATATATATATATATATATATATATATATATATATATATATATATATATATATATATATATATATATATATATATATATATATATATATATATATATATATATATATATATATATATATATATATATATATATATATATATATATATATATATATATATATATATATATATATATATATATATATATATATATATATATATATATATATATATATATATATATATATATATATATATATATATATATATATATATATATATATATATATATATATATATATATATATATATATATATATATATATATATATATATATATATATATATATATATATATATATATATATATATATATATATATATATATATATATATATATATATATATATATATATATATATATATATATATGGTATGAGTCAAAGATTTTTAACAAAATTTAATTAAAAAATCATCTTAAAACTCTTAAAATTTGTGTAGTTTTCACAGGAGCTTCACTCGCTTTTGGTTTAGCACTGTCCATATAATATAGTATCTTGAGTTTTTTTTTTTTTTAAACTAATGAAATGTCTATTCAAGATCATAAATGCTCATAAAAGCTATAAAAATAAGAGCTTATTTGAATAAATCTCTCATTGGAATCAAATAACTTTCAAGAAATTTTTTTCCACGTATTTGCGTATATCTTGTCTATTCTACCTGTGTTTGTCAGTAGTATGCAAAAAGTGTACAGATGAATAATCTTCTATATTCTTTTTGCCTTGAGATGTTATTTTTTGTAGGAAGCTTTATTAATCTTGAAAAGTTTGTTAGGCAGTATACTTGTGATTTTGGGTATACTATTGTCACCAGTGGTTGTTTTTTTTATGTAGCACATTTAACAAAATCAAACCTAGGCCATTCTGATATGCTTTTTTAAATTGTTTTTTGTATGTTTTACTTGTTTTTATACTTGGTTATTGTTTTAGTATTGAAAAATCTAATGAATTTTTTTTCAAATTGAATTGGTTTAAGCCAATTCTTCCTTTGTTTTCTTGCAAAATTGATTTCTTTTACATATTTTTAAGGATGTTTTAGTATCTATTTTGGATAAAAAATTTTTTATTCAATGTGTGTTTTAAGTTGAAGAAATTTTTTTTCATTAATAGGCTTAAATGTTTTATTTTACAGAATATACTTTTATTTTTCTTGCAGCAAAAGACAACATGTTGAGTTATATTATATTTGATAAATAAAACTCAGACATTTACAAATTTTAGCAAAAAATTTTATTGATTAAAACTTTAAAATTTATATTAAAAATCCGCTTAAACATTAACAAAAGTTATTAATTCTAAACTATTGATGCAGAAGGCTGTTGCAATATGGCATTAATGACATTTCATGTAGAGCTAATGGCGAGTTGCTATATATATATATATATATATATATATATATATATATATATATATATATATATATATTCTTATAGTTTGACATACAAATTAACAGTTTTTGGTAAAAAAAAACTACACCTTAACATTAAAAAGACAAAAATAAATATATATATACAGCCCTCAGAATTAAGAAAAATGAAGCAATGAATTGCTTCATTTGGCATAAGGTCAGATTTTATAGAAAAAAAGATTTTATACAAAGGAGTTTCCAAAAAACATGAAAATAAGGTTGGCAAATTTTTTGCTGACCTCAAACATGTTAAGGCAGCAGTTAAGTCGCGTTGCCGAATGCTCACACTAATTCCAAAGGCTGATATATATATATATATATATATATATATATATATATATATATATATATATATATATATATATATATATACTAGGAATGCTGAGTCTAAAAAAGGAACCTGGGTTTGAAAGTCTCAAAAAGGTTAATTCTTTCTGGTTTTTTGATATTCAGGAGATATAAAAATGTAAAGAAGCTTATGGACTACTTTTGGTGAAAAAATCCAAAAATTTTAGTTAATAGAAACTATCAATTTTTGAACTTGGAGTCCATATGTATAATGGTGCAAAGATTTCAGGACTCTAAGGTTAAAGCCAATAAGTTCCAAGTCGTTTAATTCTATGAACTTTTTTTTAATGCAGATCATGTCATCCAACCTATTTAGAGCTTCCAGACACCAGAAATCAAGAAAAAGCAGATTTAAAGCTGGCGTCCTTTTGGGTCTCAGCATCCTCGATATACAGTAGCGTTTTAAAGTAATTAGACAAATAGCTTTTGTGTTATATTTTCTCATTAATTTAACTTTTTTAAATGAAATTTCTTTTCTCTTGATACTGCATTTATGAAAAGCATGAAAATCACATTTGTGAGTATTTTCTCAGAAATGGTTAGCTCAAAAGTAATTAGACTAACTAAGCATTTAAAACAATATTCCCTCAACAAGCGATAGATTTTTTTAGCATTTTTCATAATGATTTCTTTTACAAAATGTATACAATAATACCGTAGCATTGCAAATCTGCATATAAAGCTAATACTTAAAAAACCTTTTTCTTAAATGACAATTTGCATCTATGTGGCATTGAATTAAATATATAATTAAAACTCTAATTGGTATTTCTTCTTAACTACAATTAATCAACTCAAACAAATTATGTTGATGAATTGAACTTTTTTTCTCAATGTGCTACCAAAGACGTTCAGTTGGAATCAGGTTTAGTGATTATGATTGCAATTTCAAGATGCAAACTTTTTTTTTGGAAAAAAAGGTCTGTTATTAGCTTGAATGTGTACTTCAGATTGCTATGTTGGAGTATATAATCACAAAAAATTTTATCCTTTATGTGTAATTGCATGTAGTATCATTGTGTTCTTGATTATTTTATTACACATTTTTTTCTCCATTATGCCATAAACTCAAAATTTGGACCTAACATTTGTGGTTTTGGTATATACAGCTAAACATGATCAAACCCCATTCCTGAGCTACCACCATACTTAACTATTACTTATTTCTTGTTAGGTATTTGTGCAAAATTAATGTAGTTTTAGTTCCTACTAAATGTTAAAAATATTTACTACAAGAGCCAAAATTATTAAACTTTGATTTAATACGCCATAGTCTTTTCAACTGTTCCTGTCTATTTCAACTGCTTTCTATTGAATTTTAGTTGTCTTATAATTTTAATTATCTGTTTTTGATGATTTCATTTTTTGTCATAATGTAACACTTGAACTTGGAAATATTTGAAAATAGTTCGATTGTAAAACTTTCTATGTATAGCCCAATAATAAATTTGCCACAATAATCAGTTTGTCATAATGTCCCATTATGACAAATTGATCATTGAATAATTTTATACAATTGTGCATTCAGCAAAAGAAGTTTAAAAAAATATATTTTAGATTGTCCAATTACTTTTCTTTTTTTTACAATTTCTTGTATCAATCTTCATTCTTTATAAAATATTTGTAGTAATTATCTCCCAAATGTATTTATGTTTTTCATGATTATAGTACAGTTTGACATGCTTAGAAGAAATTCTATTTTAAAAAGTTAACTTAAGAATATATTATGAAAAATCTTTTTGTGGAACTATTTTTGGATGTTGTGTGTATGTGCGTATATTAGGGTACAGTGAATTTTAAATCTTTTTAGATTTTATTTAGCCTGAGTGTGCAAAAGTTGTCTATTTATTTCAGAAATACTATGGAAAAATATTAATGCTCTAAGAAATTGTCTTGAGGTGCACCAAAACCTTTGAAATTTTAATGGGTCCCTAATATTATAAAAAAGTTTTTTCAAAAATATGTCATGTTGGGTCTCAAAACAAGCAAAATTTTTTATTATTATTAAAAAAGTACAGTTTTTTCATTTTTGGTAATAAAAATCATTTTGTTAAAAAATTATTATTCTAACTTTAAAATAATAATTTTTTAACAAAATGATTTTTATTTTTGAAACTTTTATATAATTTCGCTACTTTTGAGACCCAACATGATATATTTCACACAAGGACAGCAAAAAGGCTAAAGCTGGTACTGATATCACTCTTCCCAATTTAGCCAGCACTTTTGTGCTCAAGTCACATTCGCCCATATGCCCGTAAAAACTTTGACGAGCACAAAAAGAAGCTCTTGCCAAAAAAATAAAAGCGTTTTGTTTTGAATTGCATCAAAATTTTTTTTTCATTCGTTCAACTTTAATGAAAAATGGCTTTTTTTTACCAGATTTTTTTTTACCAGATTTTTTTTTTTTAATTATTTTATCTAGTAATTGTTTAAAACATTCTTTTCGCTTTTTTTATTTAAATTTAAATAGCAGGAAAAAATTATTTTTTAAAATTGCACAAGCTTAACTTAAATGACCATCCTGCCAGCACTTTTTTGTGCGTTGGCATTAAATTTCAAATGGGAAAGACTGTGATATGTATATATGTATATATATATATATATATTTATATAAAAAAATATATATATATTTATATATATATATATATTTATATATATACATATATATATATATATATATATATATATATATATATATATATATATATATATATATATATATATATATATATATATATATATATGTTTATATCTTCAAATTTTTTATTTATACATATATATTTTTTTTATATACATAGATATTGACTGCACAAGCCTTCGGTCATTTTTATAGTGCAGATTATTTCTTTATTTAAATAAATTTTATTTTTTGTTTTTGATCTAAAAATCCTTATTTGTCTACAGCCCAATTTGTTTTATTCTATTTTATTAAATACAGTAATAATGAAAATGAAATCAAAAACTTAGAATATGTTAGTTTAAAAGATAAAGAACTATTTAGAATCTGCTTAGAAGGAAGCCATGTTTATGTGTTGCACCTTTGTACATTTAATTATTTTTAATCAAAAAATTTCAAGTAAAAAGGATTTAAGCAAAATTATATAAACACTTTTGAACATCAATTTGAAATAAAGTAAACAAAATTGTAGTAATAAATATTAAATAAAATAGTACGTTTTATATTTTCTCCAGATATTTTAATGTAATAGATTTTTCGTGAGGATTTTATCTCTGACGATAATAAAAATTTATATTAATTTCAGATATACAATTAGGATTTGTCTTTAACCACAAATTATTTATCATTTTAGAAAATATGTTTTACCACATATCTCTTGAACACGAAATTCTGCTTCATCCTCGCTACTTTGGCCCCAATCTTCTTCAAACCGTAAAACAAAAACTTTTTACAGAAGTTGAAGGAACTTGTACAGGAAAGTACGGCTTTGTTATTGCTGTTACTACAATTGATAATATTGGGGCTGGATATATTCAACCTAGTCGTGGGTTTGTTGTTTATCCAGTTAAATATAAAGCTATCGTTTTTCGTCCATTTAAAGGAGAGGTTTTAGATGCAGTTGTTACACAAGTAAATAAAGCTGGGTTGTTTACTGAAGTTGGACCTTTATCTTGTTTTATTTCTCGACATTCTATACCTACAGACATGGAGTTTGATCCTAACTCAAGTCCTCCGTGTTATAAAACTCATGATGAAGAAGTTGTTATTCAACAAGACGATGAAATTAGGTTAAAAATAGTAGGAACTCGTGTAGATGCTAATGACATATTTGCTATAGGAACTCTTATGGATGATTTCCTTGGACTTGTAAGTTAGCTAAAAAGGGCAACCAAACTAAAAAATCAATTTGTTTCTTTAATAAATAAATTTAAGATTCATTATTTCTTTATGGATGTTTATAATTTATTTTTAGAAACATTTTAATATTATCAATGTTTTTTTCTTCAGCTAATTATTTTATTTTCAATTAAAAAGTATTTATAATCGTCTAATCAAATATTGGTATTAGTTATTTATTATGTGTTATTTGGAATCCATTTTGAATTTGAAATTTTCTTAAAAAACATCTTTATAATAAGGTAATGTAGTCCTAAGATCCTAAATAAATGTAGTTATCGCTTTTTATATCAACACTTATGTTCATAATATATTGAATCATTTATTCAGTATATTGTTTAGTAACAAACTAAACTAAGGTTTGTTGCTAAAAGAACTTGTTCTTTGTAAAAAATCTTTATAAAAATATTTTTAAACAAATTTATTATAAAAATTTTATAAAATCAAAAATTTCAAAATCGAAATTAAATATTTATAAAGTTCTTTTTTAAAATAGATTGTTCATAGGTCAGTCTAAAATGTGAGAAAAGATTATAAAATAATAATATAAAATATAATATAAAAGTATAATACTAAAATTAGAATTAAAACTTTTTTCTTAAATTCCGTTGAACAATAAAAATATGAGAATGTAAAGCTGAACATTTTATTAAAGTAGACTATAAAGCCTAAAGTTATGCAGTGCTATCATGTATTGGTGAATTGTATGCATTTGTATGTTTCTAACCAGTTTATATATTTTAATTATATATATATATATATATATATATATATATATATATATATATATATATATATATATATATATATATATATATATATATATATATATATATATTTATATATATATATATGTATATATATGTATATATGTATATATGTATATATATATATATATATATATATGTATATATATATATATATATATATATATATATGTATATATATATATATATATATATATATATATATATATGTATATATGTATATATATACATATATATATATATATATATATTTTTTTTTAATTTTACTTCACCTCCTCAAGGCCGAGAAGGCCACTACAAACAAGGAGGCTACTTATTTTGTGGCTATAACCCTCTCTCAACTCTATAACTCCGAAACACGAACCTTGACGAACAAGGCCGCTGCGTGGAGAAACGAGTTGATATATATATATATATATATATATATATATATATATATAATATATATATATATGTATATATGTGTGTGTGTATATATATATGTATGTATATGTATATATATGCATATATGCAGGGGCTATTCTAGATCATTTTCAACAACACTAACCGTATTTTGGCGTTGCCTAAGTTCAGAAATTGAGGACCTATTTTTTTTAAAGGCAAGTATAGTTTTTTATTTGGGGAAAAATGCTTACATTAAGCAAATAAAAATAAGGCAGGCGCCAGCACGAGGTGTACAGGTGCCCAATTTATTTTTCTAGAATAACGTCTAATATATGGGTAATTCCACATAAAATCACCCAAAATTTAAGAAATTTTGAACCATTGTTCCCCAAATTTTTTAAAAACTTCTTTGGCTGTTGCATCTTATAAAGAAAAGGTAAAACATAAAATTTCAGCTAAAAATGTTGAGCGGTTGACAAGCTACTGCAATTTTAACATTGACCTGGTTTCCCAAAATGACCTGGTTTTCATAATATTCTAAAAAAACGTTTTTCTTAAAAAAATAAGAAATAAAAATGGCAAAATTATGAAAATAAACATGTATAATGCTTTTTTGATGCTGAATTCAATAAATGTACTTAAAATGCTGAAATATAAAGGGAAGTTTAAAAGTTAATAAAACAACTAGTTTCGATAAACCAACTTTTGGGCCCAATATCTCAAAACACCCCTGCCAAAATTTTTTTTTTTTTTCGCTGTTAATTTTTTCAGCTACTTATAATCTTACTAGGCACAAAAAATCTAAAAAAACAAACAAACTGGATAAACAACTGAAACATGTGAAACTTTAATATCAAAGATGTATTACTTTTTCAAGAAATTAGTTTAAACTTGCAAGTTGAATTTTGTGAAATATTAAATTTAGTTTATTGACTCCTTAAAGATGAAAAACAAAACATTGTTATATTTAAAGAATTCCTAATTATATGATAACTTAGTTATTTGATCTTAACAACTGAAAAAAACATCCTGTTTTGTTTTTAAAGACTGACTATGTGTAATATTGAAGTGCATTTGTTTTTAAAATTTTGACAACTATAGTTTGTAAAAGTTTAAAAAAACTAGTTTATCAGTTATAGAACAACATTTATTAGTAAAAATTTATTTAAATTTAAAAAGTTTATCAATGTAAAAAATTCTATCAGTGTAAAAAATTATGCAACAGAAGGATTCTGGTTTGAATCAAAATTATGTAGAAAAGAAGAATTCTCTGTTTTTTTTAGGAACTACATTCATACTAATTAATTTATTATAAGATGAATGCAAAGGCCAACAAGATGTTATTGAAACTTTAGGCAATGAAGAAAAAATAACTATATCATTACGTTGTAACATTATTATGTGCAAGACATACCACAAAATATTTGAAAATGTATCCTATATGGCAGAAAGCAAGTTGTGATCCATTCAATAAACATACAAAAAAAATCACATGTAATTAGATGTAGAATTTAAATATTTTATATATACACTTTTTTAATTTGTATTTTCTAAAACATTAGAAATGTTTTAAATAATTGTGCAGATAAGCTTTATACAATTCAATTACTTTTAGAAAATCTCAGAGCAGTTACTATAAATGAGTCACAAGTCATGATGAGAAGTAGTTTAAATATTGCTCCTGGGAAGAAACTTTGCCAAACTTGTAAGCAAAATTGCCAGAAAAAAAGATCTTAAGGAAGAGAAGCAAAGTCAGGGTGAACAAGATGAGGATTTTCTAATATCATCATTCAAGTCAAAAAGACAGGAGATCAACGAAGAACTCAAAAATTTTAATATATCTCCTCTAAAATCTCATTCAAAATCATTAAAACATATACTCTCAGAAGGAAAGCAAAAAATTGCGTGCATCAACGAAATGGTAAGTAACGTTACTAGAAAAACTCAAAAAGTCAATGTTCCCTCAAAACTGTGTTATGAAACAAATAACATGAAAAAGAAGGCTGAAAACTTTGATGAAATTATGAGCTTGATAAAAGAAAAAATTCTATGTTCTGACAAAAGGACTATTGTTCAACTTCTAACACTGGCACCCCCAAGTTGGTCAATATTAGAAGTACAAAATAACTTTGCAGTTACAGAATACCAAGCAAACATGGCTAGACAAATGTTTAGTAAAAAAGGATTGTTAGCTATCTCTCCGTTGTATAAAGGTAAAGTCTAAACACAAAGAAATAGAAGATTCTGTTAAATTGTTTTATGACTCAAGTGATTTATGTAGAACTATGCCCGGAAAAAAAGATTATGTTAGCATTTAAAAGAACAATCACAAACAAAAAAAACTGCTTTTGTGTAATTTAAAAGAACTGTATGTATTATACAAAGAAAACAATCCAGAAATACAAATAAGTTACTCAAAATTTGCTTCACTTAGACCAAAGTGGTGCATTTTGCCAGGTGCAAGTGGTACATATTCTGTTTGTGTTTGTTTTTATCACCAAAATGCCATATTGCTGTAGATGCCTTAAATATTGGATTAAAGTATAAGAATTTACTTTCGAAAACTGTTTGCTCAATAGAAAACAAAGAATGTATGCTTGCACAGTGTGATAATTGTCCTGGTAAAGAAACCCTCACCAAATATTTTTGTGAGATTTTTGGAGAATACAAAGATGATTTTGCGATACACTACAAGCAATGGCAAACTATTAATCGTGCAACACTATTGACTTTAACAGCAGATGTTCCAAATGTTTTTTGAACTATTAGTATCTTGCTTTGAAAAGCTACAAGCTCATTCTTTTATTGCTCACTCTCAATCACAGTATCTTAACCAACTAAAACAAAATATGGATCAATAAAACATTATCATTATTGGTGACTTTGCTGAAAATTATACTTTTGTAGTCCAAGATAAAATACAAAGCTATTATTGGAACACCCAACAATGTTCTTTACATCCATTAGTGGTATACTATAAAAATGATAAAAGTGTACTGAAATATATTTCTTACTGTTTTATATCAGACGACATTACACATGATGTAGCTTATGTGTAAAAAATATTTCAACTAATCATACCAATATTAAAAACAAAATTTTCCAATATGTCTAAATTACATCTATTCACTGATGGTTGCGCAGGACAGTACAAAAATTGTAAAAACCTTTACGATCTATGCCAACTAAAGAGCCAATTTTCCCTTAAAGTTGAATGGAACTTTTTTGCCACGTCCCACGGAAAGTCACCATGCGATAGGATTGGCGGTACTGTAAAAAGGTTAACAGCGCAAGAAAGTTTAAAACGACCATACAGAAACCAAATTCTCACATCAGAAGCTATGTATGAATTTTGTATTGACAAAATCAAGGTTTTTAACTTCATTTACATAAAGGGGGCGGACTTACAATTGCAACATGAGGAGCAAAACGAAAGGTACTCTGGTGTAACAACTCTACCTGGTACTCGTAGCTATCATCAATTTATACATCTTGGAGATAACAGTGTTGGCGCAAAGAGGTGTAGTTTGGACACTAATTATACAATAATTCTCAACCTTAAAAAGAAACAAGATACATTTCAACTTGATACTATCACTTTAGGAGGTTATGTAGTTGTAGTCTATGATGATAAGTGGTGGATTGGCATTGTAACTGAAACCAACCTAGAAGAAGTTGATGCTAAAGTTAAGTTTCTTCACCCAAAAGGTCCCTCAATCTGTTTTAACTGGCCTGAAAGAGACGACTACTGTTTTATTCCCAACTCCAACATATTGAAAAAACTGTCCCACAAGCTTGCTCTAGTTCTGATAAAAACTATGTGTTTGAAAATACTGAAATAGAAGAAGTACAAGTAAAATGGGAACAATATTGTGAACTATTACAAACACAGTCAAAATAACTTACATCTTCGATACTTTTAAAAATCTTGTATATTTAAGTACCATTTTAAATTACGATAACTTATTTTTATTTTATTTACAAATATTTTTTGGGAATTTCTTGAAAAAGTAATACATTTTTGATATTAAAGTTCCATATGTTTCACTTGTTTTTCCAGTTAGATTTTTCGTGCCTAGTAAGATTATAAAAAAATTTGACGGGGGTGTTTTAAGATATCGGGCCCCAAAGTTGGTTTATAGAAACTAGTTGTTTTATCAACTTTTAAACATGTTCCTTTTTTATTTCAGCATTTTAAGTACATTTATTGAATTCAGCATCAAAAAAACATATATGTTTATTTTCATAATTTTGCCATTTTTATTTCTTATTTTTTGAAGAAAAATGTTTTTTTAGAATGTTATGAAAACTGGGTCATTTTGGGAAACCAGGTCAATGTTAAAATTGCAGTATCTTTTCAACCGCTCAATATTTTAAGCTGAAATTTCGAATGCAATATTAATAGGAATAATGTGTCAAAATATAAAACAAAAAGAAAACACATGGTTCAATGGACTGGGTGATTTGATGTGGAATTACCCATATATATATATATATATATATATATATATATATATATATATATATATATATATATATATATATATATATATATATATATATATATATATATATATATATATATATATATATATATATATATATATACATACACACACACACACACATATATATATATATATATATATATATATATATATATATATATATATATATATGTATATATATATATATATATATATATATATATACATATATATATATATATATATATATATATATATATATATATATATATATATATATATATATATATATATATATATATATATATATATATATGTATGTATCTATATACAACTTAAGGATCTAAAGTGTCACTAAATAAGAAAAGGCTACTCACTTTTTCATGTTGTACTGTTCCTGTATAACCTTATTAAGCCAAATCAGACTTTTGATTTTTCAGTTAAAAGCATGTGCATTTAGGTTTTTAAAGTAAAATCTAATAAAAATGTATTTTTTATGTTATGTTACAAGTTAAGTTTGAAAAGTACAAAGAAACTTTTTTTTAGTATGTTTTATTTAAATGTTTTATTGAAAAGTTAAGATAAAATGTTTTATTAAAGTTTTTTTGGTATTTTTATTTAAAATGTTTTATATGTATATTTAAATATTTAATTTGAAAATTCTTTAAAGATAAAGTTCTTATTTGGTTTTCAATGTTATTAAAATAGTTTTTGATATAAAATAATATCAATTATAAGTTATCTATTATAATGTGATATTACATTATATTTGAGGTTTAATTTAAATATATATTTCATTAGAGTAAAAACTAGAAATATTTGAGTTTTAATTTTTAAAAACGTTTTTATATTTGTTTTATATGAGTCAAAAGTATATTATTGTCTTTATTTAAGTATTGATTTCTTTTATTTATTTATTTATAACTAAAAAGTAAGTAATGATATCTGAAGATAACCAAAACAGCTGTAAACATTATGAAAAAAAGTGCTCTCTTCTGGTAAGACTTGATTTTTTTGTTATTATTACAATTAAATTAAAAGCTTTGTTGTTAGTTGTTCATCACCTCTTATTGTCCCTTTTTATTTTAACGCTTAAGTCTTCAGGCACTTGTTACAAGATTTGATTTTTGAATTTTAGTGTTCTAAAACTTTGCTTTAAAATATGTTTGTTATAAAATGTGTTAAGAAAAAAGTAAAAAGTATTTAGATAATATTAAAGTTTTTAAGCAATTCAGTACTTGTACAGTTATACATTCATCCGTCAAAAAGTTTTTTTTTTATCAATTCCTAATCTAACAGTTTCTCTATTCAAATAATGAAAATTTAAAACGTTCCTAACTACTCTCCAGAAGCCTGAATTTTTCTACTATAACCATATAAAGAATCAATTTCACCAATTTTAGAGGTCAAAAATATTGAAATGCTTTGTACAAGTGCCTAATTTGAAAACTTTTTTTGCAAAAGCTCTAGTTTCTAGTTTAGTTTTTATACATAATTTTTAGTTTTGTTTTTCTGAGCAGCTCTGAGACATCATACAAAGTAATTGTTTTAGTTATTTGTACAGTTTATAAACAGTAGCCATTTTGACATCAGTAAGTTTTTTCAAAATATGTAACCCTAAGTCTCAGGTTTTGCTGATTTTTAAACCACTCAAAGATTTTAATGAAAAATTAACATTTACATAATTTTATTATCTAGTTCTAAATTGTTTCAAAGACATAACTATTTTATTTTTGCCTTGAACCAACAAAACTCTACTATTTAAAAAAATGGTTTTGACCCTTGTTTCTTTTCAGTGTGTAATTGAAAGCTAAAAATATGTACACTTACATATTTTGGGGCAAGAATACAATATAAAAAACTTAAAACATTTAAAAATGAACACCAAAAATTTGAGTGGTCTTTTAAAAAACATAAAAGAAAAAAAAAAATCTACATAAATTTATTACTTATAAAACAGGAATTATAAAAAATCTAAAGAAGAAAAGTCTTAACTTGACAGTAATGTAATTGAAATAGTTTTGACCATATCAAATTATTTCTGTTTCCTTGACAGTTATATAAAAAATAATCCTAAATTTCATTTGTTATGATTTCATTGGCATGGCCGCTAATAGATATTCTTCAACAAGATTGGCTACTAACAGTGATGCCATCTGCTATCTGTTCTTTTAACACCTTGGAGAAAACCTTGTATAGTATCAGTTGTAGAATTAAAGAGTTAATATGGTTTGGAACAAAGGAAAAACTCTAACTTAAAGAATTGATTCTACTAAAAAAAAACTAAAAATTATGAATATCAGCTGTTAAATAGAATGAAAGCATATGAAATAGAATGAAAGCATATGAAAGCTGCAGTTTTCTTTCTAGCATAAAACTCCATTGGCTTTCTAATTGACAATGATGCTTAGGTTTTTAAAGAAATATTCTAACCCTATCATTGATAATTAAACCTAGTCATTATTTGTGGTTCTTTCTTGAAACACCTCCAGCTTTCGAAGACTTAAACATCTCTGAAAATAATAAGCATGTATAGCAGAATATCCGAACTTTAGTTTTTTGGATCACCTTAGTACATATACTTAAACGCATGTTTTGTGTACTAATGATTCAATTCTACCTCTAGTAGTATTGATATCAATATGTTTTTCTGTAAATTAGTTGTGGTTTGGATATATAATGTTTGACATATGCAATTGATTGATCACTAATTTTGTGATTCACACAGTTTTTTTGTGTATAAAAATTTTTAAAATAACTTAAAAATCAAAAAGTAAAAGTAATTATTTTTATAGACAAGTGTTTATCTTCTATACAGATTTTTACTTTTTGTTTTGTTTTTGTTTTAATGCAGGTTCAAGAAAGGTCCGCAGTTAATTAACAAAGAATGAAATGTGGACCACATTATCTGAAAACTGATGATTATTTTTATTTTAGACTCCTTGCTGCTCAAAACAATACAGTTGTAGAATATGTCATGATGAAGCAGAAGACCACATTCTTAATCGAAGTACCGTTGAACAGATAATCTGCTCACAGTGTCATGTGCAACAAGAGGTTTAAACTTGAAGTAGCTTTTTCATATGCTATTATTAGAATACCCCTTTAAAAATGTTTTGATTGTTTTTTTAATTTTTTTATTCTTATTAAGAATGAAAAATAACAAAAAAAAGCTATTATGTTGATGTTATATGTTTTAACTTTAGATGAATATTTTGGTAAATAAAACATAAGTATGTTTTGTGGTGTTTAAGATTAATTTTACTTTTGGTCTACATTTACTTGTCAAGATTGATTTTATTTTGTTTTTTATTTTAATTTTTGTATTTTTGTTATATTATAGGAAATTTTATTTTTTTCCAAACCTTTTGTTTATAATATTTATAAGTTATTACTTTATTATACCCTAGAGTAAATAATACATAAACCACTGAACTTTTTGTTGTTTCTAATCTGATGTATTTTTTATTTATCAATATAAAGCATTTACTGTTTACTTAGGCGGTAGTATGTATTATTTCCAGTTTGTTTTGTGAATAGGTATCTTGAATTCAGTTTATGTATATATATATATATATATATATATATATATATATATATATATATATATATATATATATATATATATATATATATATATATATATATATATATATATATATATATATATATATATATATATCGCTCAAAGTGAAGGAAAAAAAGTAATGGGATGGTATTCAGTAAATTAATCATTGTTATATATAGAGACTTATAAAAAGGTGGCAGGATAATATATACTTTATAGAAAAGTGGCAGGATGGCATCCTGCCTCACTTTGAGCTCTGTATATATATATATATATATATATATATATATATATATATATATATATATATATATATATATATATATATATATATATATATATATATATATATATATATATATATATATATATATATATATATATATAATATATCAGGCATGGTTGGGAAGCGGGAGCGATCGCTCTCGAAAACTGACCAGAAATAATATTTAGTTGCAAAACACTGGCCACGTTTTTTAATTGTTTTGAGAACATTTAAGTTTATGTACATAACAAAAAATTTTTGTTTTACGGCCTTTCATGGAAACATAATAAACTTGAATGTTCTCAAAACATCTTGGTGCGGAAGAATAAAAAGAATATTCGTGAACACTAAAAACTCGTCAAATTTACGAACAAACTAATTCTAATGGTTCAAAAAATACTAAGCAAAATAAAGTTCTAGAGGTTTCTGTTGAAATGTTATAGAAATTGTATTATTCATGATTTGGTTACTTTTTGAGATTTCTAGCATAAATTATTTTAAGAATATATTATCAATACTATGGCTCATTCTCAAAGCCACATCATGGCTCATTCTCGGAGCCACATCATGGCTCATTCTCGGAGCCACATCATGGCTCATTCTCGGAGCCACATCATGGCTCATTCTCGGAGCCACATCATGGCTCATTCTCGGAGCCACATCATGGCTCATTCTGGGAGCCACATCATGGCTCATTCTCGGAGCCACATCATGGCTCATTCTCGGAGCCACATCATGGCTCATTCTCGGAGCCACATCACGGCTCATTCTCGGAGCCACATGCAAAGCCGTAAATCTCTTAAACTATTATTATTTCTTTACAAAAAAAAATGTTTTATAATATATATTTTTTAAATTGTCAAAATTTTGAAAGTTTATTATAAATTATAGATTTTATTATTATATTCTTATCTTTTATTTAAAAAGTATCTATTTTATTTGTAAATATAATTTTGTGTATCTGTTTTTTATCGTAATGTAATCTTTTAAAGCAATTTTTATGATTTAATTTGTAAAAAAAGACTTACAAAAATAATTGCATTTTCAATGAAGTCATTAATAATCATCAGAGTTAATAAAACTAATTATGTAACAAACATATAAGAAGTTTCTGGTTATTAAACACAAACAATACATACAAAGTAACTAGCAGATGAACAAGCACTGCCTGATGTCACGACAGAACACAAATATATATAGCAAGTTATTAGATATAAAGAAAAATTTCTAGATATTGGTTTACTAATTCTAATTATTTTTGCTTCAGTTGCCATTTATAAAAACTTGTTAAACTTTTTTCTGCTTTAAATACTAAATAGAATTAAAAAGCTCATTCACTAAACATCATCAGTGATATTTTGAAATGCAGTTTTGCTTCCTCTTCAGAAAGCATTTTTAAACTTTAATTTTTTTAATTTCTTTAGTAATTCAATGATTTAATTATTTTATTTGTTCATCTTACTAAGAAGAATTGTTTTAAATATGTTAAACTTTTCAAACTAAGCAAAGCATAAAATAGGTATTAAAAAGTTAACTTTTTTATTTATAAAATAATTTAGCTTTGATTAAACTAAAACTTACGTTGGTTTTATTAGAATCTTGTTAGACTTTTCGGTGTCGGGGCACCGAAATTTATAGCCCGAATGTATAGCCCCCTCTAACCTCAACCCTCCTTAATCTAGCACTGGAAATAAGACACAACTATATAAATAAAAATTATAGTACACTCTTTGTTAAATGAAGAACATTTGTTTTCTTTTTAAATTATCGTAAGTTCTTACTTTATAAAAAAAACATCGCTTAATTTTATAAAAAAATTTTAAAAGAGCGATGTTTCGAAAAAATTTGTTCTAAACATAATTTATTTTGCTTTAAGTTTTTTTGCGTTAAAAGACATTATTTTCCTAATTTTTTTTTTTATGTAATTGTCTCTCATCGGTCCAATTAATCTTTAACGTTTTTTTTTTTTTTTTTTTTCTTTTTGAAATGTTCTCAAAACAAATAAATCCAGTTTTTCGCTACTAAATATTATTTCTGCGGTCAGTAATCGAGAGCGATCACTCCTGCTTCCCAACTAAAGCTGATATATATTTGTGTATATATATATATATATATATATATATATATATATATATATATATATATATATATATATATATATATATATATATATATATATATATATATATATATATATTTTTTTATAAGGTCAAGAAGAATTGTTCAAATTGTGGAATTCTCTTTGGAAAATATTTTTGTTTGAAATGTAGATTATTTGATGATAATGACAAAAAACAATTTCACTGTGATGGGTGTGGAATTTGTAGGTATAAGTTGTATTTAATGTTTAAAGCAATCCAAAAAGTGCTTTGACAAGTTTTATTTGTTTTATAAATAAATTTTTATAAATAAGTTTAGAACTAAATAAACTAAAATAAAGTAATTATTGAGATATTAATAAAAAGGTTTTTAATTTTTTTTTTTTTTTTTGACATTTTGTTTTTGTGCATAAATTAATATTAGGCTCATGGTTCTGCCTAGTTTTCTTTTCTTTTATAAAAATATTGTGTTTGAATAACAAATGAGTGTGTGTGTACTTGTAGTAGAAATTTTAAATTGATTTACACAATCAGGTTTTCTCTGTGGTGATCATAAAAAATATTCTTACTTTGTTTCAGTTTGTGATACCACTGGAGACTTGACAAAATAAAATTTGTTTTAATGTTGTAAAAACTTTAAAGCATTTTATGCACATAAGGTAGTCTACTACATCATACAGTTTTTTTTGTTCTTTAAAATATTTTACTAAAAATTTTTTTGCATAACAATTGAATCAGTTATAATAAAGCGCAAAACTTTTTTGAAATAACAATACTTTATTATGATTTGTAAAAGTCTATAATAGAATTTTATAATATGGTGCAAAGTCATTGTCTTCTGAGAAGGCATTTTTAAAATGGAAACCCAATGCTTTGTTATTTGTTACGTCACTTGATTTGTTTTTTAAAGCTAACAAGCTGTCAAGGTCTATGTTTGATAGTAATAGAGCTTCAATAAGGGTAGCACTGAGAGGGAGGAGGCTAGTGAGATGGAAAAAACTGACTTGAAATACGGCTATTACATTGCTTCCTGAAAACTTGAGATATGATCCAATGTCCTGGAAACTTGAGATATGATCTCCAAACTACCAGGATTGAATTTTGAAGTTTGAAAAAGTATAATCAGGATTGATAAAATTTATCACATTATCTTCATCATTATCTTCATCATTACCATCATCTTCATAATCATCATCATCATCATCATCATCATCATCATCATCATCATCATCATCATCATCATCATCATCATCATCATCATCATTATCCTCATCATCATCAGTATATGGTTCTCTGTTCGTTATTGCAACAAGGATTTTAGATTATTGCTGTGCCGCTCAGTATTTTTTAAATTTTTTTTCAGTATTACCATTAAGAAAGATCTAAACTTTTTAGATATGTTATTTTTGAAAAAAAATGTTGATTTTATTTTTTTTATTCATTTTCTTCAAATCAAGCTATAAACTAAATAACTCCACATTTCTAAATTTTGACATTTTTCATATTATCGTGGCGTTTTTAAGTTTCTGAGTTCAAGTAAACTTTATATAATATAAAAGTTAACAAATCTCATACTTGGGTTTTCAAAAAAAAACGTTTAACAAAATTTTTTTATATACTTTTTTAAAAAAAAATTTTCTGCTGGATGTAATATTTACTAAATCGAATTTCTAAAAAGTATAAACTTTGCTTTTGAAACGAAAAAGATTTTTTGGAAATTTAGTTTTAACTGTGAGGTGTTGCATTACCGAAACTACTCAGGTTGCATTACCGAACTTTCTGGTTTTCGCTTATAAACGAGTTTGAAGAGTCTATTTTGCAATCATTTTTAAGTTATTATTTTAAGATAAAACTTATTTACTCTTTTTTGTCAAAAAATAAAATTGATGCAAATAATAATTGTAAAATCAAACAGAAATTATTCAAAGTCTCAGAGGTGTGTTATAGGACTTTCAGGGTAAAGAAACGGACAATTAATTAAAACAGGGGAAATTTTTTAATACAGAATATAAAACTATATATTGAACGCTTATGAAAATAAATTTTAAATAAATAAAGCTTTTAATACAACGTTTATAGTTAACAAATGCGCTCATTTTGAATACACAAATAATGCTATTTTTGATTATTTTAAAATAAAAACTTTACAGCAATCTTCTGACATCTTTTTTTAAATCAAAGTAATAAATTTTTCAAGCATTTTCAAACTAATTTTGACTTTATGAAAAAAATACACACAGCAAATTGTTGTTTTAAACAATCTTCCCAGCAAAAATTTTACAGCAGAATTTTGTAGACTTTTATAGGCATTTTGAGAGTTTCCCACTTTTTTTCCACTGTGAAAAGGCTCATTGGTTACATTGTGGACCACAATTGGCAGTGGTCATAATGGGTAGCCAACAACTAGCTTTTATATTACATGTTGAAGAGTTATTGGCTAGCCACTTTTAGCGAATCTCTTAAGAAATCTATGAGCAAAACTCTAAATAACTGCTCAAAATGCTTATATAGGTCCACTGCAAATCCACTATAAAATAATTGCTGGGTTAATAAAATTATTATTGGGTATCATTTTCACAGATTTTTATAAAAACACAGTTATTCATAGTTTGTTCATATATAAAAGTTCAAAAGTGTTTCATTAATTAAGTTTATAGCCTTAACCAGAGCGACTGATATTAACCTATTTAGTAAAGTAGTTGGTTTTGATCACTGTTTTATTATTTTTTATAAAAAATTGTATATACCAGTTAAAAAAAAAATCATGATTATTATCATTAAGTACATATCTTATTTAAGTTAATTGATCATAAGTTTGAGAATCATAGTTTTTTGAACAGAAGAGAATGGACACTAGATTTTGTAAGGTACAAACTTATAAAGGAATAAACACACCATTACATGAAACCATTACAGAAAGTTAACTTAATCTTTGATTAATTCTATTGAGAACTTTCTTAGCCTAGCAATAAGAAACAATCTTAACAATTTGTATGCTATAAAAAAAAGCTGTTTAGGCGGTTTTGTTTTGTTGTACAGATTGTGACGACAAGGAATGTCAACACCGTATTTGCCCAAGAGAAACTGAGACTTGGTGCAAATATCATTTGGAGAAAGTTCATAGTGAAAATATTTATGTAGAGCAAGTAAATATTTTTGTTTCAGTCTTCAACATTTTGAAACCAACTTTTACTGATTTATCTTCAGATGATTTACTAAAACACCAACGAGACACAGAACCAGATTATTTGGAGACGCTGATCAAAATGTATTTTTGTGAGTAGAGGGGTCTTTGAGTCTGCAGTTAATTCGTCTGAGATTGAATTTTATGAAGGTCCTAATGGAATCTTATTTGTACTTCATAAATTTTAACTAACAGAATATGTAACGTCTATGAAACTTAATGAAAAGAATAAAGAAGCTATAAAGCGGTCTCTTAAATAGTCCACTGAACGTGTCAAAAAGAGAGAAAAATAGCTAAAAACATTTAAAAAGGTTTAGTTAGACAAAGATGCTAAAGAAAGGCTTAGTTAGACAAAGGTAATAAAGAAATTGATAAAGAAAAAACTCAAAATATATTCGTGGAGGGTTTTAATATGTTTATATGAACTTTTTATTATGGCTTTATTCTTTTGTTTTACATATTTGTTGTTTCCTCAGAACTAAGTTTTGCCTCGAATAAAAATCTTTAAAATATGATTAACTTTAAACTCGTTTAAGATTTGATCTCATTTTTTTTTTTGCGATTTTTTACATAATTAAAAATGATCCAGATGAGAGAAGGATATTTAAAACAAAATAAGGGAAGTACTTTTTTATGAGAAAAATTGCTGGGCCAATGTTCAGCAATTTTTCTATGTTTGTTTCAAATGTTGTAACCTTTTATATATTATAAATAATAAAAAATGCTTCACTTATCTGGATTAATATACCTCATTAGTATATAAACCAATTTTCAGCTTGATATGATAAATATTTTGATTGCTAGCTTGTCACAAAAATTGCTAGTTTTTTCACTCTTATTTTAATCAACTGGGTAATCGAGACATTTTTTTTAAGTTAATTTTTTAAAATAGCTTATAGAACCAGATTTTTGGTGAAAAATATAAATCAAAAAAGTTTTTCTATCAAAAATTTGCCTTTTCTGTGGAGGACTACCTCAAGCTTAAAATTATTTGTATTTGTGTATTTTTATCCAAAATAAATTTAATAATGGATTTATTAGAATGGAATCTTTTTTGGGGCACGTCATATAATTTTGACCTGCAAGACCCAGTATAAACAGGATTAAGTTGTACTAGAAATAAGATTATTTATTTAATGATCTTATCATCTTGAGACGAACATTTTTTGTTTTTATAAAAGTTGATGCACTTTTCTTTATATATTAAACATTAAAACAGCGCTATCTGAAAATTTGAATAAATTACAAAATATTTATGCACTTTCAACGGCCATCTCATTAAGTCCAAAAAATTAAAAGATTATCCATAGTTTTTATAGATAAAGGAAGACAAAGAAAGATATCAAACGTTTTAAAAATCTTGGGTTATTGCAAATCTTAGACCAATGAAGCAGTAATATTTTGTCAGTGTGCTTGTTTTATCATAATGATTCATTGCTTCCATAAGTTTTGAGTTTGCAATTAAAAAAATTGTAAAAAAAATTTGCTATTAGTCATCGGAACACGATAAAAGAGCAAAATAAATTTGCGTAAAAAAAACCTACAAAATTATACCCATAAAATACCACACATTGGCATTTACCCTAAAGCAATTTTATCTTTTAAGCGTGAAAAACAAAAACTTACGAGTGTATAAATACTTGAACAATATTTAAAAAAACAAAAACTTGTATTTTAAAACACAAGCTATATATACAAATTTGTTTCCTCTCAATTTTAATTTTTAGACCCATTTTCTCATACTTTTTAACAAATAGTTTTTTTTCAAAACTATTTGTTGTATAACTGACAGATTTTTAACGGTACCATACCTACTTGAAGCATATTACGAGAATTTTTTGTATGCTTGCAAGTAAATTTAATTTAGTCTTTAAAGTTCCTGGACCCAATAATAGAGCAATTTTTTAAATGCAAATTATTTTCTATGTCAAAGGCCGTTTTTTTTTTGAAAACTTTGTTTTATTAGGATGTTCTCAGAAGTCCTAACCGTCTTATCTCCAGAAGTCTTTAGCATCGTTATAGACTTCTGATGATATGTATATATATGTATGTACATATATATGTATATATATATATATATATATATATATATATATATATATATATATATATATATATATATATATATATATATATATATATATATATATATATATATATATATATACAGTCACGGACGAAATTAAGTAACATTGTTGATAAAATTGATACTCTAACAATACAAACAAAATTATTTACGTCAAGATCTACATAACTGCAATAATTTTATGTTTTTTTTTAAATAAAATTACTAAAAAAATAAATACATTTATAACTTTTTTTAATTCCTTGCAAAAGTTAATCTATTAAACAAAATTAGCTATCTCACAAATTTTTTTTCAAAAATAAATGTGACAAAAGTAAGAAACATTTGAGTTTTTATTATGAAATATAATGTTTTGTCAATAGCTATTTATTAAAAATGAATATTATTAAAGAGATTTTGTTAAATTTATTAAAAATAAGCATTTTAAACTTTATTTTTTCGGAATTTATTTTTAGAAAAAGTAAAACTAACAATAATAATGGTTCATCATCAAAATTATTCATTGGACATCCGATCTCGGGTCATTTGTGATCGAAAAAAGGGCCTAACCTACAAGCAATGTGCAGAAAAATATCAAATATCAATAAATGGTGTTAGAAAGATGTGTATAAAATTTGAAACAACTGGTTCTGTTGAAAATCAGAAAATATTTGGTCGCCCCCTAAGACTTCAACAAGAACTGATATGCTAATTGTGAGAATAGCAAAACAAAATTCAACAATAACCTCAAGACAGATTGTTGAAAATCTTAAATTAAATGTTTCCAGTCGAACTGTACAGAGAAGACTTAATTCAAGTGGTTTAATAAACCGTCTTCAAAAAAGTAAACCCCTCATTAGTGGTATAAACAAAAAAAACACTTAGCATTTGCAAAACTGCATATTAACAAGGATGAGGCATTTTGGAACTCAGTGTTATGGTCTGATGAGAGTAAATTTCAAATATTTGGCTTTAAAAAATGACAAAGAGTTTGGCGCAGACCTTGTGATGCACTCTTAGATAGAAATCTTAGAAAAACTGTCAAGCATGGAGGTGGCTCAATTATGGTTTGGGGATGCTTTGCTTCAAATGGTGTGGGAAGACTGGTGAATGTTGAAGGTATAATGACAGGACAATTGTATGTTGATTTGCTTTCCAAACATTTATGTCAATCCGCTAAAAAATTGAATTTAGATCGCAAGTTCTTTTTTCAACAAGACAATGACCCCAACACACCAGCAAAGTGGCACAACATTTCCTCAAAAAAAGTAAAGTTAACATCCTTAAATGGCCACCACAAAGCCTGGACCTTAACCCCATTGAAAATTTATGGGCAATTTTAAAATCTAAAATACCTCCTTCAAAACGAACAAATAAAAAAGAATTTTTAGAGGTTCTTAGTGAAACTTGGAATTCAATTGGTACTGACGTCACGTCAAAGCTTGTAAAAAGCATGCCAAGACGTTTAGAAGCAGTCGTGAATGCAAAAGGTGGTGCAACTAAAAAAGTACTAAAATGAAAATCAGACATGATATTCTTGTATTTTTAATATATATTACTGACAAAACATATTTCATAATAAAAACTCATAATAAAAAAAGATGTTTCTTACTTATGTCGCATTTATTTTGGACAAAAAAGTTGTAAGATAGCTAATTTCGTTTAATAGAGTTACTTTTGCAATGAGTTATAAAGAGTTAAAAATATATATTTTTTTCTTTGGAATCAAATTTTTAAATTAACATAAAGTTATTGCAGTTGCGTAGATCCTGACTTAAATAATTTTGTTTTTATTGTTTGAGTTTTGATTTTATCAATAATGTTACTTAATTTTGTCCGTGACTGTATATATATATATATATATATATATATATATATATATATATATATATATATATATATATATATATATATATATATATATATATATATATATATATATATATATATTCACATATATATATATATTCACATATATATATATATATATATATTCACATATATATATATATATATATATATATATATATATATATATATATATATATATATATATATATATATACACAGTCACGGACTAAAAAAAAGATATTTGTTCGTTTTGAAGGAGGTATTTTAGATTTTAATATATATATATATATATATATGTATATATATATATATATATATATATATATATACATATATATATATATATATATATATATATATATATATATATATATATATATATATATATATATATATATATATATATATATATATATATATATATATATATATACAAGTTTATGCATTTTACTAAACTTATGTTTGTATTATATTAAATATATCTTCACATTTAGTGTCTTGTTTCAGCAATAAAGTTATATATAAAAGATTTAAAAAGCTTCATCAACTTACAACAACAGACTCTAGATTCCAATATTAGACTAAATTTAGACCTAAATGGTTGTGACAAAAACATGCGGTAGTGGTGTAGTGGTAGAGCGCTCGCTTCATAAACAAGTGGTTCCGAGTTCGATCTCCACCACGTCCCTGGTAGTACCGCGCTCAACTCGTTTCTCCGCGCAGCGGCCTTGTTCGTCAAGGTTCGTGTTTCGGAGTTATAGAGTTGAGAGAGGGTTATAGCCACAAAATAAGTAGCCTCCTCGTTTGTAGTGGTCTTCCCAGCCTTGAGGAGGTGAAGTAAAATAAAAAAAAATAAAAAAAAAAAAAAACCTGAAGATTTAATCAAAAAAATGTGTTTTGAGTTTATAAATATTGTAAGTATGTTACTATTGAAAAAGTTTGTCAAATTGCATTTGCATGCACTTACTTGTATATTCTAGTTTAAAAAAGTTTAAATATTAGCTAGATTACTGATTTAAAACAAGTTTTTTTAATTAAATTTTTTTTACAATATAAAAAATTCAATTAAGTGTAACGAACTATTAAAACTTATCAAAATATTAAATATATATATATATATATATAAATATATATATATATATATATATATATATATATATATATATATATATATATATATATATATATATATATATATATATGTGTATATATATATATATGTATATACATAAACATAATACAAACATAAGTTTAGTAAAATGCATAAACTTGTGTATATATATATATATATCTTATACTGCTGAGTTTATATATATATATATTCATATATATATATATATATATATATATATATATATATATATATATATATATATATATATATATATATATATATATATATATATATATATATATATATATATATATATATATATATATATATATATATATATATATATATATATATATATATATATATATATATATATATATATATATATATATAAAGTCGTAAAAGGGCTCCTATGAAACAAAAAGTTCTTCAAAAGGACTCTTGCTTTTAAGCGTGAATTCCTGGAGTCTATGCTGCCTTTATACCTTGAGCTTCAAGTTCAAAAATTATTATTCTACTGATGTATAAATCTTGATTTTTTTCCCCATTAGTAGCCCTTAAGCCTTTTTATATCTTTAAAGCTACTGGATACCAAAAAAGAAGTAATCTTTTTGTGACCTTTAACTCCGGAGTCCTTTTTAGGGATTCCGCATCCATGATATATAGATATAAAATATGAAAAATTTATACATATAAATTATGAATTTATACGTAAAAATTATGAATATTGTTTAAGAACAAATTATGAATATTTTATACATAAAAATGTAAATGCAATAAGAGCAAAATTAACTATAAAACCTCATGATATCTTTGTACAAATATACAGGATCAAATTGATATTCATTTTAAAACCACGCAAATTAGTTTGTATTGTAATTGTTGAAGATGGTTGATTTTTAAACTTGTTAAAGTTGTTTTGATAACAAATCTTCAATGTCTGAATCAAAGCATTAAAAAATTACATCCCTTTTTTAAAAAAATTTAAATTAGCACTTTTAAATTTTTTTGAGAAATGACACATTTTAATTATATTCAAATGCACATTTTTACACATTATGTAATATTGAGTTAGGTATTATTGAAAGGTATGCTGTTGTAAGGCTTCAGATGTTGACATCAAGAGAGTGAGGTATTTTAAAAGTATGATTCAGATGCTTAAAAACATCTTTTTCTTCTAAAAACAAAAAAATAAATTTATAAATAACTTTAAAAATTTGAACTTTATAACAATCACAGAACATTTGAAAGTACTTTAAAGAGCACAATTTAGTTTTTTTTTTTTCCCAGGATAAAAAACTCAATTATCTCTTTATTTCAAGTCTTTTTTTTTAATTCTGCATACTACATTTTGTTTGATTGTGCAATAACAAAGTTTTCACTACAATAAAATTATAGTTGCTGTAAGTATCGTAATTTTAACTAACTTTTAGGACAAGTCTAAAAACTAATTAATAATTTAAAAGCTAGGTAAAATAATAGGGTTTTCCATGAATTTCTAAAATTAAAGAATAGAAAAAGCAAAAATTAAAGTATTAGTGAATTTCTTTGGTTTAAAAGTGGAATTGAATAGGGATTGTCCATAAATTATGCAACGCTAAATTGTACTAATGTACTGTAACTTTCTTATGTACTGTAACTTTCCAATGAACCATATTATATAATATAATAAGTCCAACTTTCATATCAATATATGGAATCATTAGTTGTGCTTTAAAAAATCAAAAGTTTATTTCTCTCTTGACAAAAGATATATAAATATGGGATAGTTGCTAAAATTAGAACAGCGTTTTAACTGAACATTTGCATTTATTTTAGAAATAAAATATTTCATGGCTATACTTTTCAAAATATAAAACATCTTATTTTCTAAGTTTTGAAAGCTTTTTAAAGGCTTACATATACATATATATATATATATATATATATATATATTTATATATATATATATATATATATATATATATATATATATATTTTTTTTTTATTTGCATTCACTCCCAACAAGGCTGCAAGCAACCACTATTAAGTTGGGAGTTACTAGGAAAAAAAAAGAACAGAGTTATAGAGCAAGGAAACGGTTGACAGAAGACTTGAAAAGTTGAAGGTTGTATGAGTCAGGAAAACATGAAGATGGGAGAGAGTTCCAAAGCATTGAAGTGCGGGGAAAAAAACTAGATGAATAAAAGTTTTTAAAGCATGCAGGGACAGATACAGTAAACGAATGAGACTTAGCTGAATGACGAGTAAAACGAGAATGAATTTTAGTTGATGGAACTAGAGATGATAACTCCTTTGATCAGTGACCATGATAGTATCTGTAGAAAAGAGAAAGAGATGCAACTTTACGATGATGGGAAAGAGGTTCAAACTTAGCAGATAGTCCAGGTCCAACAACATTTACAATGCGTTTTTGGACCTTGTCAAGAAGAGAAAGTGAATCGTTTGAAGAACCAGCCCTAATATGACAACAGTATTCCATACAGGACAAATAAGAGATTTGTAGAGGTAGAGAATGGAATCAGAAGTAAGGAAATGGCGAGCACGATAAAGAGAAGCAACCTTAGCAGAAGCTAATTTAGCAATCGATTGTATATATGGTTTCCATGAAAGGTCAGTAGTAAGCAATAATCCAAGAAGACGTAAAGAGGACGACTCAGTAAGAGGATTGCCATTCATTAATATAGGAATGTTGACCATATTACGGTAGTTGTTTGCAGTAAGCAATTGGGTTTTTTTAGAGTTGAAATTCACAAGCCACTGTGAACCCCAATCTATTACTGAAGTGAGATCAGATTCAAGATCAGCTGCTTGTTCTAGGCGATCGAAAAGAGAAGACTTTTTGTCAAGACAGGAGTATAAAGTTGAATCATCAGCAAAAAGAGCTACTTTAGATGAAAGGTTGTCAGGAAGATCGTTTATGTAGATAAGAAACAAAACAGGGCCCAGGATGGAACCTTGGGGAACCCCAGAAGTTACTGGAAATAAAGAAGAGTGTTGGCCTTCAAGGATGACTTTAATAAACCGGTCAGAAAGAAATGATTTGATAATCTCAAAAACTTTCCCAGAAACACCATATGAAGCAAGCTTATGGAGAAGACCAGCATGCCAAACTTTGTCGAAAGCTTTAGATATGTCGAGAGTAATAGCCCTAGCCTCACCGCCTCTATCTAATGCACGATAAAATCTTTCAGTTACAGCAGTTAGCAAGTCGGCCGTAGAGCGAGAGGATCGAAAACCGTATTGATTGTCTGATAGCAGTTTATTTGACTCAAGATGAGATGTGAGGAATTTGTTGGTTAAAGACTCAAAGACCTTGCTAATAACAGAAAGAAGACTGATCGGACGATAATTGGAGGGGTCAGAATTTTCTCCAGAGTTTTTGAATATTGGAACCACAGATGCCATTTTCCAACAAGCAGGAAAACAAGACTCAGTCAAACACTTGTTAAATAGTTTAGAGAGAATTGAAGAAAGTTCTGGAGAACAATTCTGCAAGACTGTGACAGGAATGTTGTCTGGACCACAAGCTGTAGACGAGTTTAATTGAGATATGACTTTAGCAACAGAAGCCGGAGTGATTTGAATGTCTAACAATGGGTCAACCTGTTTGACTGGAATGGAAGGAAGAGAATGTCCATAAGATTCAAGAGTGGAATTAGAAGAAAAGTTCTTTGCAAACAGTTCTGCCTTATCCCTGGGAGAGGTAACAAGATCAGTCCCATGAATGAGAGATGGAATGTTAGATCTACCCTTGTTAACAATGCTGTTGAAGATTTTCCAAAAGTCTTTAGAGCCTAACTTCTGCGATAAGATGCGAGATTTAGTGAACTGAGAATAATGGAGTTTAGCATCAGAAAGCACCTTTTTACATCGATTTCTTGCAATAATAAATAGCCGTTTGTTCTCAAGAGAGTTGTTCTTTTGAAAAAGATGAAAAAAATGGTTACGATTGGATATAGCAGCCTTACAAGAAGGAGAAAACCATGGAGTAGAGTGAGGCTTGACTTGAAACCGACGAGAAGGAATTAAAGCTTCCATTCCAGCCTGAATCCAGGAGGTTACATAGGAGGCACATTTGTCAGCTGAGAGAGAAAAAACATCAGCCCAAGGACCATCATGAAGAAAATCACGAAAGGAATCCTAATCAGCTTTAGGGTAGTAGTAGGTGGTGCGATGATAAGGTGAGCCCAAAAAAGAAGTACGAGAAGAAAGATTTATAGAGATCATTGCATGGTCAGAACCACCTAAGGGAGAAAAGGGAGAAACTGAGCATAAGCTAGGGTCAGAGACAAGACATAAGTCAAGGAGTGAAGATAAATGATTAGGGTTGTCAGGAAAACGAGTCACAAAGTTAAGGAAAACGAGTCACAAAGTTACTATCTGAGTAAGAGATTGAGAAACGCAGAAGTTAAAGGCTTTAGTGCCAGCAGGATCAGTGGTGTTAGAGCCAAGCCATTCAGTGTGATGGGCATGAAAATCACCAACAACAACAATATTGGCAGAGGGGTAAAGAGAGAGGGCATGGTCAATTTGATCAGAGATAACATCTAAAAGAATGCAATCATGGGAAGAAGGAGAACGATAAAGAACAAAGAGAAAGGTGATAGAGTGAAGAGGTGCTAGGCGAAAGCACATAAAAGAATGGTCAAAGGATTCGAACCTGATTTCACGACAAATAGGGGAATTAATGCGTATGTATACCCCTAAACCTAGCATGTGACTATTGGAGTCTTTACGAATCAAAGGATAGTACCTATCAACACTGACATCTGAAGAAGGAATTGCAGAACTTAAATTTGTTTCACTGAGTGCAAGCAAGTCTGGTGAATTTTGCAGGAGGTAAGACTCAACTGATGGAAAGTTGCTTCGTAGACCGCGAATATTTGTAAAAGATATATTAAAATATTTAGGTGGTGGGGATGGTTTTTTAGGTTTTACTTTTTGGTTACTTTGGTCATGATTTGGGTTTTATGAGAACTTGACTCATTCATAGATAGAGCACAGCCTCCTAATCAATGAGCTATGCAGTTGTCTCAGTCCTGTTAATTAACCCTAAGCCGTGACACCAAAAGCATTAACAGGGACACCATCCATGCGCAACATGGCACTGTTAATACTCTGATATTTTGCAGCTGTTGATGGAATCAGCCTCTCTGAGAGCTACCACAGAGTTCAGGAAACCTTACTACCAGCCGGCCTCAGAACCGTTAAACTGAGTTTTAGAGCTGTACCCTCATATGGAGATAACAGGAAGAGTTGCATAGCCATTATCAAGGAGGCATAAGCAAAATTCTATGAGTAGAGTCAAGGAGATCCAGCATTCATCATCCTAGGCAGGAAACAATGTAACACAGGTTACATCTACGCCAGCCTAATAGATGAAGAAGGGGTTTGAGGCTGGTTAGCAGAATTTTTCTGCTTACCCCTAAAGTCTTTGCCTAGGAGGCCTTCTACAAGACAGTTGCTGGATGCAGTTAACATCTGCCCAAGATGAGTATTTTTATTGAGACACCATCTCTTGTCTTTACTCAACCAAGAGCCCCAAGGCAGGGGATGTTTAGCTGGATGCAGTTAACATCTGCCCAAGATGAGTGTTTTTATCGAGACACCATCTCTAGCCTTTACTCAACCAAGAGCCCCAAGGCAGGGGAATTTTTAGTCGGAGTTTATTTCTCCTAGCCTTTGCATAAGAAGAGCACACTCTGCAAGGCAGCAGGGCTTGTGGCAGGTGGTACTGGGTTAGGTGATACCAGTAGCAAGGTTGATCTCGATTATCCTGACCTGACCTGGAGTAGTTAAAAGGAGCTACTTCCCGCAACAGTACTTTGAGAAAACCAGGCATGACATTTTGGAAGTGCATAAGGAAAAACACTGCATCTAACAAAATACAGGAGCCTAAGGTGAGTGTACGTTTTGTAGTTGGAGTAAGTAGTTAGTTACTGAGCTCACGCTGCATTAGAGTATAAACAGAACACAAACAAACATAAATCAACTTACCGGTGAGTCAACACCGCGCCAGAGGTTCAGACAGAACACAAACATACATAAAAAACACATCAAAAACATAAACATAAACATAAAGTAACTTACGGGTGAGCGAACACCGCGCCAGAGGTTCAGACAGAACACAAACATACATAAAAAAACATCAAAAACATAAACATAAACATAAAGTAACTTACGGGTGAGCGAACACTGCGCCAGAGGTTCAGACAGAACACAGACATATATAAAGAACATAAAGTAACTTACGGGTGAGCGAACACAGCGCCAGAGGTTCAGACAGAACACAAACATACATATAACGTAGATTACAGGTGAGCTAATACAGTAACTAAGGCACCTCCAATTATATGGGGAGAAAAAAAAAAAAAAATTACTATAGGCATGACTGATATAAGATAGTACTGATGACAGGAAGAACACTCCTTCCAGCCTTTGCTTAGATAGCAAATCCTGCAAGGCAGCAGAACATGGAACAGGTTGCACTGGGTTACATGTTACCAGTAGCAGGATGATCATGAAGACCATACTCCTGACCTGACACCACCTGACACCATATATATATATATATATGACCTGACACCATATATATATATAGACCTATATATATATATACACCATATATATATATACACCATATATATACACCATATATATATATATAGACATATATATATATATATAGACCTGACACCATATATATATATATATATATATATATATATATATATATATATATATATATATATATATATATATATATATATATATATATATATATATATATATATATATATATATATATTTGTGTGTGTGTGTGTTTAGCACTCAAGTTATTAGTTAGCTTGTGTTAACCATATTATATAATATAATAAGTCCAACTTTCATATCAATATATGGAATCATTAGTTGTGCTTTAAAAAATCAAAAATACCTAGAATTAGTGTTTGATAAAAATATGTATTGCTGGAAAATATGGTTGAAGTTTTAGAAACCAAGGGAGTTATGTGTTAATGCAGCACCTTAGTGATACCTTGATATTATTGCAACTTGTCCATCAATATCAGAAAGAAAGTTGAAGATTTTTTTTTTTGAACAAAATTTTTCTCAAATCAGTTACTTTTAAAAATTTATAAAATTTAAAAACTCAATAAACATATGTAAAAGCATCAACCCAATAACTGTACTTTAACTGCTCAGTGCAAGGTCAAATCAAAAATCTGTTTTATATAACTTATATTCTTACTTTTCAAAGAAAACTTAATCATATATTTTATGCATTTTGTCCCTTTTTCTTTTTTAAAAACTTGTTTTTAAATTTTTGCAGAAATATGTATTTTAAACTTTTATTATTTTAAGATGTTTATTTTTAGAATTGGTGGCAGAGAAAACTTTTTCCATTGTAATAAATGTGGAATGTGCATGGGGATCAATATAATGGACAGTCATAGGGTAATAATGTCTTGTATAGTAATATATAATTTATTTTATAAATAGTTAGATTAATGGCTTTTATATTTCTTATAGTGTCTAGAGAATGTTTCTCATCGAAATTGCCCAGTTTGTCTTGAGGTATACTTAATTTTTAGTTATTTTAAATTTAAAAATTCACACTTCTTTAAAAACATTAAATTCCCAAGTCTTGTTTTTTGACCCTTTTTTAATAAATTTCTTACAAATTGATAATGGAAATAAAAAGTTTTGGGTTAAATGCTCAATTATTGAGCATTTTTCTGTTAAGCTCTGCTATTTATGTATCTGATATGCATAATATTTAAAAACTTTGAATTTTGCTGTTATTTTATAATACGCATATATTCTTTGAACTATTATATAATATATATATATATATATATATATATATATATATATATATATATATATATATATATATATATATATATATATATATATATATATATATAATATAACTAATATATATCTATATATATTGAACGTTCATATATGCAACTAGTAATGAATGAATTTGCAACTCAACTGATAATTTAAGCATTTTTTTTTTTTTTTTTTTTTAATTTTGTTTACTACCCTTTTGTTACTGCCATTTTTTTTGTTACTAACCATGTTTTAGTAAAAAGTAGTATGTGTTAATTAAATTTGATGTGATTTTTAAGTCAATGTTTTTAATTATGTGTAGGATGTACATACCTCTAGAAGAGCTATTCATGTTCCTCCATGCACTCATCTTCTTCATAGGTTTTTATTTTTTTTAAATCATTTTATGTTGTTATTGTTGTTTTTGTTCTGCCTTATATAAATTTATCTTTTGTTTTTTTTTTTAGTAGTTGCATGGATGGAATGTTTAAACATGGGTTATTTTTTATATTTATTTATTTATTTTTTGTTTCTATTGAAGGCATTATCTCAATTTTTATAAAAATATTTATGAGATATTTGTTCAATCAAAGATTTCACATTTCATATTTCAAATTATAGCTACTGGTTGAGTTATGTTGTTATTATAACGTTTTTATGTTGTTATAGTAACATCAAAAAGTTATAGTACATCAAGAGAATATTAAACCTTTTTTTTTAATTTTTAGTTTTTAAGTTATTTTTTTATTCAGGAAGTAAAGCAGCTTTCTTGATGATTCACTTAAGGGTGTTTTTTTAAGTTAAACAAGCTAATTATGGCATTACCATAGAAATGGTGAAATTCACTTAGGCAAATGTTGATGGACATTGCAAATGTTGATGGACAAACAAATTAACTTTTTATAAAATTTGTGTTAGTAATTAGCTATAGAAGGTACGCAGAGGATTTCACACTGAAACTGTGAGTTTAAGATATGGTCTAACATATGTTCAGATATACATATGTATTGTCTTATAAAGTATGCAGTTTTTAAATTGCTTTTTTTGATTAATTAACAGCATTAGCAAATAGTGGCGTTGCTGGCTGCTTTGTTTACGTTGTACATAATTAAACATTATCAGAGTACTCAGCCATGTTGAGCTTCTTTTTTTTTTTCCACAAGTTACCTCTTGTACAAAAATGGCTATAGCTTTTTGAACACATTTTCCTAATACTTTCAAATAACATTTAAACTGAGAAAAATGTTTAGAAAAGTAAAAAAACTTTTATTTCTTTTTTGATTTTATATTTACCATTTTATTTGTAAACTAAGCAAAAAAATTTCAACAAAAAAACTCAAACAAGTTAATGTATTTTTAAATTATTTAATAAAAACTTAATTTTAATATTATCACATGTCATGTTACTTTTTTGGTCTAGCATGTGTTTTAATTAATCATTTGAGGTTTTAATAATTTTCAAAAAACCGCTCAAGTTAAGCTCAAGTAACCTAACTTAAGTTGTTTAAAGAGCTGCTGAAATTATGGTTTTTATACAGAAAAAGGTTCTTCTACCAACTAATTATACCAATATAAAAATACCATAATAAAATGGTTCTTCTAATTTTTAATAATAGTTTTTAATAGATAATTAGGAGCACTACCTTACATTTTTTCATAACTCTAGATCGGATCAGTATACATTCTTATGATATGGTTCTGTTAAGTAAATAAATTTGTTTTATTTGCTTTTAAAAATAGATTTTCTTTAGTTTGCTTTTAAAAGCTAATTACTTTATTTAGGTTAAACACTTGTCCAGTTTGCAATCAATCATTGGTTGATATGAAATCCTACTGGTTACTACTAGATAATGAAA
>NC_061169.1:31184066-31189066 GCF_022113875.1 Hydra vulgaris | reverse complement strand
AGAATTTATTTTTACTCTAAGTTACCAACTCAATAGAATAACAAAAACAAACAAACAAAAAAAATGTACAAAATAAAAGTATTAGCGTAAAAAGTTGTTTCATAATAGTTAAAAATAGTCAAATATATATTATTATAAATAAAAATAATAAATAAATAGATTAAAATTTAAAACTACAGTCATTGTAGGAATTGTAAAAGATATACCCTTTTATGAGCAATTTATAATATTACTGATTCAATATCACCACAATTATAAAATAAAAAGCTCTTATTGTAATGGTTATGAATAATCAAATCTTCGGTAAAACAATCGAAAACCTACAAAAGCCCATACGATTTTTTCTTGTTTGCGTAGCAATAAAATAAATAAATTACGAAGTAAGCACAAGCGAATGGTGTTTTTATCAAACGAATAGTGGATGACTAAAGGTCTTTTAAAATCATCAAAAAAAAAAAAAGTTTTACGAAAAATTTTTAAAAAACAAAAACTATAAAAACGAAACTAAATATAAAAAATACAAAAACTGTTTCAAAAAAATAAAAAAGCAATCTAAAAAAAACTTCTATTCTGGTCTACTTCAGAAATTATTTGGAAATGCTAAAAAAACTTGGACTCTAATAAAAGATATTACAGGGATAACATAAATTACATCTAGCAATCTTCCTAATCGACTAAAAACCGATAAAGGTGAAATTTTTAATAAAAAAACAATTGCTGAGAGACTGAATAATTTTTTTATCAATGTTAGGAAAAAATTTAGCCAAAGAAATCTCTCCAAGTTCAGTCTTTTTTGAAAAAATCAGATTTTATTATGGACAATTCGGAGCTTTCCTTTGAAGAACTTCGTTCAGCTTTTGACATGCTTCAGACAAATAAAAGTGCAGGTCTTGATGAAATTAATGCAAATGTTTTGAAAAGTATCTTTGACATTATCGAATTGCCTCTTTTCATTATTTTTAAATTTTCATTAAAAAACGGGGACTATCCTGATCATTAAAATCATTAAAACTTGCTAAAATAATTCCAACTTATAAAAACCGCAACGATTCTTTAAAATCAAACTACAGACCCATCTCAATTCTCTCATGTTTTTCAAAGGTTCTCGAACGTATTATGTATAATAGAATATATAACTTCATTGATAAAAACAATATTTTATATCCTAAACAGTTTGAATTTCGGAGAAATCATTGCACTGAGCATGCTGTGATGGATTTGGCTAGCAATATTTTGAAAGGATTTGATGACAATAATTATACACTTGGAGTTTTTGTTAGTTTATCGAAGGCATGTCGACCACGAAATCCTTCTCTATAAATAAAAAAATTATGGAATTCAAAATACTAATCTAAAATGGATCGATTCTTATTTACAAAATCGTAAACAATGTGTGACGTATGATTTAATTTGTACGCAGTTATTAGTTATTAGTTGTGGTGTCCCTCAGGGCTCAATACTTGGTCCTCTGATGTTTCTCTTATATATCAATGACATTCACTTATCCTCTAAATTCCTTAATTTTGTTCTTTTTGCTGATGATACTAATTTTTTTTTTTCGGGGTCTAATTTAAAATTTGTTTTTTCTACTGTAAACACAGAGCAAATTAATCTCAATGAATGATTTAAAGCCAATAAACTGTCCGTAAACATTGATAAAACTAAATATATTCTGTTCACGAAACCTTCGAAAACTGATAACATACCCCTAAAACTTCCTGATTTATTTATAAACAACATTAAAGTAAAAGCTCTTGTATCCTTTTCAAAACGAAGCACCTTTTGAATATATGTGCTTAAAAAGCTTGTATTTTTCATTTATCCATAATTACATTAGTTATTGTAATATAGTGTGGGCAAGTAATTAATCATCTTCTTTTAAAAAAATTAATACCAAACAAAAGCAAGCGAGTCGGTTAAATTTGAATGCAGGTAGATATGCGTGCGCCGAGCCTTTACTTAAAAAAATTAATGTTTTAAATATTTATAAACTAAACTATCAAAATCTGTTATTTATGTTTAAAATTCATAACAACATGCTTCCAACATATTTTCAACCTCATTTTACCTTAATTAATCTCAAATACTCTGCAAGACATTCCATTGGCAACTTTCTCATCCCTACAACATCCCTTAGAAAAACAGACTTCTTAATTACATGTCGAGATTTTCACGAACTTAAGAGCAGGGTGATAAGACGCATTGTCTTCTTGTTCCTGTCAGAATATAAAGATTTAATTTTTAATTTTTACAAAAAATATTGTAAAATGATTGTTGATTGACTATATATATATATATATATATATATATATATATATATATATATATATATATATATATATATATATATATATATATATATATATATATATATATATATATATATATATAAAATAAATAATAGAAAATAGTAGTTTGCTAAACTTCAGTTACAAAGTTTAACGAATATTCGCTATTCGACTTCGTTTTACTTAAATTCGCGAAGTTTGGCAAATCGCGACGTTAGAAATATCTTGTTCTATCTCCACATTTTTAGTTTAGAGAAAAAACGATTTAAAAAACAAAAACTTTAGGAGACAGCGTATAAAATTTCTTTCATAACTTATGTTTCTTCCGCAACATTTTTACTTATAACTTAGGTTTCAATTCTGTAAAAAGACATTATTTTGAGGAACACAACACTATCATTAACTCAACTTTTTCAGACAGTGGAGATAGAACAAGATAATTCTAACGTCGCGGAAATAACGTCAGTGCTTCTTACAGAGGCAATTGTAGACCCAGCGCGCATCTTGCCCAATATATATTATCTCTAGTTGCTGTACACAGCATTAAAACACGACTAAATCTGAAAAGACCAATTTATAAAAAACAGGCAAATCCTGACAACACTGGCATTACTGCAATGCAGTTACTTTTTAAATTTAGATAGCAGTTATCAAATTAGTATTCACGGGAGATAAGTTGTGATTGCGTTATTTTGATTGCTTTGAAAAACGAGATCGCTAGGAAAAACTACAATATTTTACTTTTATAAATTTGTTTTTAAAAATTTCAAATTATTGTAACATTGCATTATCTATCCACGATCTAAAATAAACAACATTTGCAAAGACGGTGTAAGTTTTGTCTGATCGGCAATCGCCAGATCCATGACTAACAGCTCCATAAACCTGCCATTTACCGCCACTGTTGCAAACTAATGGACCACCGCTATCGCCATGGCAACCAGAAATTTGAGTTGCTCCACCGTCACCAGCGCAAAGCATTCCTTTTGTTATAGAAACTGGTATTGTTCTTCTGTTCAAATTTTCACACGTTTGATGGTTAACAACATTCATTTTTGCTTGCTGTAAGACGTTTGTCATACTTCCAGGATGACTTATGTGGATTGTAACCTCTATGTTTTATGATTTTTAATGCTGGAATATCTTCTTCCGTTCCTTCATTAACACTCAAAGTGTGTTCTCCGGTCCTAAAATTCAATAGGAAAAGTAAAATTTTGTAGTTTAAATTGAAATTGAAAATTCAAAAATAAAACTTAAAATATTTTGTTTTACTAATTATATTCAAATAATTTTAAAATGCTAAAACATAAGATTTATGTTAAAGTTTCATAAACTTTTCAATTTTTTTATTTAAGTTTAAGTTAAAGAAAAAGTACATTCAACAAAAAGAACGGCGAAAGACGGCAAAGTGTATAAACTTAATGAAACTTGAAAACGTTTGTTTTATTGTTTATTGAAAAAATTCACTTTAAAAAATATGAATTTATTAATTGGAATAAAAACACATCAATAAGATTTACTAATACTTTAAAAGCTCAGCAAAACGTGCATACTCTAATAGATGTGCGTTTAACATTTTGTTGCTTATACATTGAGATTTTTTATGTAAGTCTGCTAACTATCAACCTTGATTACACTCTATATTTATTATTATTCTATCATTCATGATAGGGCCGTCTCATAGATACCAGAGACCCTGTGCCTGTTTGTAAAATAAGGCCACCTCAATTAACTTTTTCTTTTAAAAATAACAACACAAATATAAAAATCAGTTTCATTGAATGCATAAAATTAAATATTAACTTGAAAAGTGCAATTCTTGTAGCGTTTCAAGAAAAAAAAATCATCAAACAACTCTTTGAATCTAATTACTATTATTTATTTTAGTTCGAATCTAATTTAATATTATGTATTTTAGTTTTATAATTGGGTTGGCCCCGGGCCCCACACATCTATTGATAGAGCAATTGATAAAGGAACTATGCAGTGCGCACAAATCCCGTGTCGCAGCAGCGAGCTTGAGAAGTTGCAAAATTAATTTTTTTTTTTCTTTAGGGGCCTCTATCTAATTGTGTGCCCTGTTCGAAGAACCGGACCGCACACCCTGTGCGCCGGGCATGAGTAAGTAACAGCTTCTAGTGTTCTCCAATACTTAAGTTAACAACTAGATCAGTTTAATTACTACAATAAATTAACTGCGACTACAGCAACACAACGCTTCATTATATTTATTGTTAACTTATTAACGAAAATAAAAGAGAGATATCGAATATATGAGAGATAAGTAGAAGCGTTAAAAAAGAAACCAGAACTTCTCCTACCTTGTATATATTTGCGACGCTTCGAATTCTTTTCCGTGTATACAATGAGCAGCAGTGAGAACCCATTCTCTGTGAATGAGTGTTCCTCCACAAAATGCTTTTCCTCCCTGCCAAAGCAATACTTGCCAAGGCCACGAGCCTTTTGTTGGAGTTGTTCCTGCAATTACACGACTACTTTGAATTGATGGTTTTCCGCACCCTAAAAAAAACTCTTTAATTAAACATAGTGCACCAAACAAATTTATTCGCAAAATGAAGAACATTTATCAATTACTTTTATGTCAACTATAAAAACTAACGCTTCAACATATAACATGATTATAAAATTATAGGTAGTGTTTGTCTACATAAGTTGTCCGTTATCCGAGTAAAAATGAAAGCGTTTGTCCTT
>NC_061169.1:31080436-31183066 GCF_022113875.1 Hydra vulgaris | reverse complement strand
AATGTTTGCTTAAATTCGACCATTTTCAAAACAAAATTTCAAGATAAAAGTTTAAATGGTAAACTTAATTACAGTAGTTGCATGTTTGTTCACAATATTGACTCATGAAAGCAATCAACGAGGGCTGCGTGCACAATGCTTGATTTGCTTGACACCATTGTTGTGAATAGTCTGAGCAAGCTAAATAAAAAATCCAGGAACAGTTTGATTTCATTTTTACATTTTTTATACCATTTAATTATTTGTTTAAAATAACATATGTGATGTCACCGTAGCGAAATGCAAAATAAATACCTGAAGCCATTGTAGTTATGGCAACCATTAATAAGAAGAAAAACAATGTTTTTATCATTTTTCGACCTTATTTAGAGGTTTTCTATTGCGACCTTGTTTAGAGGTTTTCAAACTGTTGCGATAATATTCAGTGAATTTCAATGTAATATAAGGCTAAGACTTGTTTGTTCATTCTCACAAAGAGTGCTTTGTTCACCTACTCCCCCAAACAGTGACTTGTTTGTTCATATTGCGCGTCTGTTTTGCATATTTTTTCATATTAATTTATCTGATTTATTATAAATATATTTTAAAATAAAACAATAAATTATTAGCTTCAAGTAAACACCAACTCAGCTGTCAGCAGCTGTTATTTTTGTAGAAACTCACTTCGGACATGTTTTGTAAGAATATGTTTCTAAGAACTATTAGGTTTCTTAGAATTATTAAGTTTCTAAGCGTTACAAAACTTCTAAGAATTATTAAAATTCTAAGAATTTATAAAGGTAAGTTTCTAAGAATGAAAAATAATGTTGCGCTAATGTTCAGTATAAAGTTTGATATCAACGTTAGTGTTGTTGTCGTTTTTTTACGCTAAGTTTAGTGAAGTACTCTTAAAAGTATAATAACTAAGACTTTTCTAAAACTTAACTAAAACTTTTCATTACTCCTTCTATCAATATTTTCTTGAAACTTTCAAAACTTTTATCTACCTCAAGCCTTTTTCAGGTCCAAGTCGTTTTCAGGCCATATAAGATAATGAAGTAAGCCCAGATGTGTTTGTGTGTTTCTGTTGATAATTAGTGTCTGTGAGCTTGTGAAAAACACTTGTATTTAATAAATAAATAGAATTGGGTTCGTTAAGATAGATTGTTTTGGTACAAACGCTAACATCTAAAACACCAAGACAAATCTGAAAATACTAATGACAGGTTTAACTACCTAAAAAAATTTTTTGTTACCCCCAAAACCTTGATAAACTAAAGATAAATAGAAAAATTTTATAATTTGTTTAGCAAATATGTATTATTAAAAAAAGTCTGAAAAAAAGAAGATTTAGAACTGCGAACATTGCGCTCGATTACAACATTTTATGATATATCTTTTATGACATATTAACATATGTTGACACTATAACTCATCACTAGTCTCTTATAAAATCAAGCAAGTACGTAAGATGGATTGGTCTGTAATAAAAAATAAACGTCAGTTTTAATCGCAGATAATTTTTAAAAATAGTTTTCAAAGAACTTCTTAAAGCAGCTCAAGAGGCGTGTCAAAAGAAGTTTTAAAATTATTTCTTTTTTTTCTTTGGACTATTATTTGGACGGTGTTGAAGCCAAGTAGACTAAACCTTAAAATTTTATATTTTGCTTTGTCTTCCAATAGCCTAGCTTGCTGCAAGGCTATTGGTAGAGAAATTAGTCTGGTTGTGTGTAGATGATGCATTATGTTTTTTTATGGGAAACTGTTGTAACAATAATGCACTCATTTTTGACAGAGTATTCGCTTTTCTTTATCAACATAGGTTTAATAATAAAAAATAACTAGAATTTAACACTTTACTTAAAAAAGATTAACATAAAAAATATAAATTTGTCTAATAGTTAAATCTGTTTTTTTAATTTGACTTTGTTTTGTTTTTTTCATACATGTATAACTTGATTAAATAAAAAACATAAAAAATTTAAAAATGTTTTTATACTTAAATATGTTTTTTTTAATTTCACCGACTTTTTTTTCTATTTATTCATACATGGATAACTGCTGTAGTCTTGACTCATCTTTTTAAACGAAGTTTTATTTATTTATTCATATTTATTCTTTAATCATAAGTTTTTTTTTATTTTATAAGTTTCGTAAGTTAGTTTCGATATTAAATTTAGTTTTGACGTTTCATTCTAAATTTTTTAATTTGGTTTCGATAGCAAATAGTTTCTAGCCCCTCTTCCTTGCTACTAGAGTTGATGGCGATAGTTTATTATTGTTTTATTTCAAACTTAAACTTAAAAAATCGCTTCATCATATCAACCCTAAAGCTAATATATTCTAATAAGTGGTTTATAGCGAATATAATTTATATACTTGATAAATGTTAACACAATTACGCTTAAGCTCGTATAGATCAAAAAGTTAGTGCGCTGCAATGTATCCTAGCGACCCTGCGTACGAACCCACCCAGCGAAAAATCGTATTTCAATTTTCCTAACTATTTTTTTGAAAAATAAAAAAAATTTCACTCAGAAATAAAAATCTACACTTATGTTCGGTTATAAAATTTTTTTAAAAAGAAAAAAAAAAAATGGAGACCTGCCCAAACCCAATCCACCAGTCACTGAATATTTTGAAACCTGTAGTAACAACAGCTATTATAGAACCCCCAGTCGCTGCATGTTTTGAAACCTGTAGTAACAACAGCAACTATAGAATGACATCATTAAATCACGTGACATAATATTTGTTCGTTACTGATATATTCGCCGAAACAATTTCTTTACTCAGGCAAGACTCAAACACTGTGAAATGATAAATTTTTCAGTTGAAATACCTTTAAGACAAGAGACTGAATTTCCTCAGAATCAAAATTACAAACTTAGGTTGGTCTAGTTCGATGAAACCAAAATGGAGACATGCTCTACCTAAACATCCAATTGCATCACGTTCTAAAACCTGTAATTATTAAATGATATCACTAAATCACGTGACATAATGTTTATTTGTTACCAGTAGAAACGCAGAAACAATTTCTTTATGCAGGCAAGACTCACACACTTAGAAAAGGTAAACGTCTCCGTTGAAATACCTTTAAGGCAAGAGAAAAGCGTTTATCAGAAATAAAATTACATTAAAAAAATAAAATTACAATTACAGAAATAAAATTACATATGTTAGGCTAGTTCGGAAAATCAAAGTCTGTAAACAAAAACAACAATGGAGACCTGCCAAACCCAAACCCCTAGTCGCTGCAGGTTTTGAAACCTGTAGCAAAAACAGCCATTATAGAATGACATCACTAAATCACGCGACATAATTATGATTGATTACCAGTGTAATTACAGGAACAATTTCTTTATCCAGGAAAGATGAACAAATTTAGAACCTCTAAGGCAAGATATACACGATTTTTTTTGTATAAGCAACTTTGAATTTTGGTCTGCTTATTTTTTAGCCAATTTCTATATCTCGAGTTGCTTAATGGTTGCTTAAGTTTCTTAGCCTAAATTTCAGTGTTTTTACAAATAAGAGAAAAAATACGGATTAATATCAAGTCTTTAACAGAAGAGTGCTCTTTACAACTAAAATCACTTAAATTCTAATAAAAAAAAGATCACAAATGTTTCTCTCTTCTGCTGGATCTTTATTTTCTTCACCTCCACTTTCTTCGTCTTCTTGTCCGTCTGATTTTTCTACTCGTCCATCTAGTTCCTTGTCTTCTCCGTCTGATTCGTCAGGCAAAACATCAATAGGATTATCCTTTACTTCGTCTGGAATAGGAGTCTCTGTGATTTCCACCAGGTTATCAATGTCAACAGGGGGTGGATCAACATTAGCAGGCATGCCTTCAGGATTTATCTTATTGTCCTCGCTACTATCAGCCGTGATAAGACATCCTGTTTTCGCAAAGCTCCTATAAAGCATACAAAGAAATTTCTCGTCTTTGGATGTTTTACGGTAAGCTTCACCGACCCAACGAGTTATCAAAATGCGGCGATCTTTTGCCGACAGTTTCCGATCATCGTTGCCAAGCCAGAGTTCGATGTTTTCATCATTTTCGAGCCAGATGTTTTATTCTGCTTTAATATGTGATTTGAATGCTTTATAGGACCGATTTCTTTGTATGCTTTTCCTGGACCGGCATCAACAGGTTGCCAAAAACGTGTCCCGTTGGGAACACCAAACCAGCCAATACCTTTATGTTGTCGCACTTCATTTAAAAACTCATCACTGACTTGGGCTGTCAGGTTATCGCGAAACAAAACATACTCATCCAGGTTAGCAACAGCATTGGAGAGAGTGTTCTTCACCCATTTCACGGAAAACGCTGTATCTGCCCATGCATTTGGTTGCCAGTACACATCTACATCAGTGTCATAGGCTAAAACTTCGTCTTGACTAATCCTTTTCCCCTTACCTCTGAAAATCAACGCCGGCTTCACCATTCCTTCAGGACTGAAACATATTTGAAGGGTAGCTTGTCGCTTATCAAGCCCACTGCCAGGTTGAGCTACCCATACTCTATGATCTCTTTGTTCCTTTCCCTTACTCATTGGAATTTCGTATGTTCGTTTGCTCTCGACTACAAACGGGAGTGGAAATTGATCTACATTGATTCTCTTTTTCGGTGGGAAACGCCCCCATTTTTTTTATCGTAGGTGGGTTTGCCACTTCCAGACTTAATTAATCAACTTAATCAACTTTTCTCTCAAATTTGAATGCCGTTTCATCAGAATCGGGGTTTGCTTCTTTACGTCAGCTTAGCGCTTACGTTGAACACACAGCATGCGGATCTTATTTTTCCTTTAGAAATGAGTGACTATTGATTTTGGCAATCTGTCAGCATTCGGGCTTTGTTGTAGATGAATTTGATTCGCTCGGACATACAACCACTCAAAGTTAACTTTATCCTCTTTTTTCTTGCTTCGGAAAATTTGTCATAAAGTTTGTTAAACAAAGCTTTGTGTTTGTCGCCTCTTCGGCATTTCCTGAATAACGCGTTTTTCTTTTTTTCGTTGTACTTGTTGTAGATTTCTTTTTTCTTTGATTTCAATCGCGTAATCATACTCTTATGAACGTTATACTTTTTTGCTACATCCCTACTTAACATACCATTGTTTAAGTCATTTAGCGCATCAACCTTTTCTTTCAACGTATAGCTCTTCCGTTTGTCAACAATTATTGGTAATTCATTAGCTTCAACATCAGTAACAAGCTTCTCTAAAACCGATTTCACAGTTTTTTCAATATTATTGTACTTGTTCTTTCCATCAATGATTTGATGCAAGCTCATTGATTTCGGGTCTTTGTCAGTTTGAGCAATATCCGTATGTGATAACTTATTTTTACATCAAAACTTGTGCATCGAAAAGGCTTGTGATGTTTTCAGTGATTTTTTGCAAACAATACATTCAAACAATTTATCTTCTTTTTCCTTCGGTACTACATTTACCAACTAACCACGATGACAAATCTTTTTGGTAAAACCAAAGTTGAACAAATTTGTCTGCTTTCTCTTACTCATGATCTTAACAGCGTTGTCAATAACATACACAACAACAACACTACTGTGATTACTATCTTTTGAAATCGTTAATCTAAAAGAAGTCATTAGATTGCAGAGAAAAAAATTGCAATTTATGAGTTGCTTATGTTAACATTTGTTTAGAACTGAAGTTGCTTAATATTTTTTCACATCGAGTTCACTTGCTTATAAACGAGTTGCTTATACAAAAAAAATCGTGTAGAAGTTTAGAGACCTGCCCAAACCAAAGAACAATAGAGACCTGCACAAACTAAACCCCCAGCTACTGCATTTTTTGAAACCTGTAGCAAAAACAGCCATTATAGAATGATATCACTAAATCACGTGACCTATATTTTATTGATTTCCAATGTAATCGCAGGAACTATATATATTCTATATATATTCTATATATTCTACATTTATTTTAGGCTATTTCAAGAAATCAAAAAGTTATCTTAAAATTAAAACGACAACAGAGACCTGCCCAAACCAAACCCTCATTCGCTCCATGTTCTTAAACGTGTAGTAAAAAGAGCTATTATAGAATGACATCACTAGATCACGTGACATAATATCTTTTTATTACCAGTATAATTGCCGAAACAATATTTTTACCCAGGCTAGATCTTACAATTCAGAAATGATATACTTTTTAGTTAAATTACCTTTAAGAAATAGACAGAAATTGCCCAGAATTATAATTCTATATATATATATCAGGCTAGTTCAAGAAAACAAAATTGTCAAATAAAAACTATGACGGAGACCTGTCTAACCAAAATCCCCAATCTCTGCATGTTCTGTAGGACCTTCTATTCACAAAAGCCATTATAGATTGATAACAGCCATCATAGAGCGACATCACTAAATCACGTGTCATTTTCTTTATTATATATTGCCAGTATTACCGCCTGAACTTTTTCTTGATTTAGTCAAGACTCACTAACTCAGAAATGATAAACTCCTCAGTTAATAATAACTTTATGGCGTAAGACAGAATTTTCTTAGGATTTAAATTCAACACTTATTTTAGGTACTAAATATGATGTGACACTAATGGCAAATTGTAGCCTAGATAATCGCAGGATCTATTTCAATTTCAGCCAAGATTCATTTGTACGTAATGAGAAACCTAGTCGATAAAGTACTCCAAGGCATGAGAACTCTCTTCTAAGGACGTGAAATTTATCATTTGCAATTTCATTCATACTACAAAGCAACTAAGTTGTTTCGGCCAGGAACTGTGCACCTTGACGTTTCAATCGCCTTACATACCAATTAAGTTCAATGGTTGTTCTTGTCTTAATTAATATGATGATACACCGGCTGGCTAGAATGGCCAATGCCGACACTAATAATTCTTGTATAATTATTAACTATATAGCACAAATAGTAGAAAATTCATATTTAAGTATGAATTTTTGAAAGTTCGAATCAGTGTTTGTCTCCTTTATTAATGCTTTCTCCTTTATTAATTTTTTTTTTTTTTCATAAAAATCACTAGTTTAAAAAAAAAAATTCCCTTTTGTTTAAAAATTATTTAACAAACCGCTTCATTACCACTCTTTCGCTACCACCCTCTTTCATTTAACCTCTTAAATACTTTTCTTGATGGTTGCTTTATCACGTTTTTTAATATTACAATTTTCTTATATTATTACAAATAGTTTTTAGAGAAACGTTTCCGCTCTTTTTAACCGTGAAATAATTTAAAGAGTTTATTTTCATTCTTAGTTACCAACTCAATGGAGTAACAAAAACAAACAAAAAAATATTTACAAAATAAAAATATTTGCAATGTTATTTTTTTAGATTTTAAAAAAGAAATCGCTAGAAAAAACTACAATATTTTACTTTTATAACTTTGTTTTTAAAAATTTCAAATTATTGTAACATTGCATTATCTATCCACGATCTAAAATAAACAACATTTGCAAAGACGGTGTAAGTTTTGTCTGATCGGCAATCGCCAGATCCATGACTAACAGCTCCATAAACCTGCCATTTACCGCCACTGTTGCAAACTAATGGACCACCGCTATCGCCATGGCAACCAGAAATTTGAGTTGCTCCACCGTCACCAGCGCAAAGCATTCCTTTTGTTATAGAAACTGGTATTGTTCTTCTGTTCAAATTTTCACACGTTTGATGGTTAACAACATTCATTTTTGCTTGCTGTAAGACGTTTGTCATACTTCCAGGATGACTTATTTTACCCCATCCTAAAATATATTTATAAAGTTAAAATTGATTTGAGTTGATATACCTTTAGATAGTCTTTCACATCATGCGACCCTAAAAATATGTGATCATATAGTTAGTAAATGTGAGCGCGGCTGTCAATGTGAATCCGCGGTTGATCATTTGACCAAATCAAACAAAAATTAAAGGCCTCAATTGTAAAATTGTGACAAGTAGTATTTATTTTTAAGTCTTTAAATTGATCATGAGGTTTCACATGCATTCGAAATAAAATAAAAAATAGCAAGAGTTTATTAAAATTGGTATACCTGTGATAAAACATGTAGTCCCCGGTGCAGCTTCAACAGTAGGTAAACAAGCAGTGCTGACGTAACTACTCAGCCTACAAGGTCGTGATAATTTAATAAGTGCTATGTCATTGTCAAGCGTTTGTGGATTGTAACCTCTATGTTTTATGATTTTTAATGCTGGAATATCTTCTTCCGTTCCTTCATTAACACTCAAAGTGTGTTCTCCGGTCCTAAAATTCAATAGGAAAAGTAAAATTTTGTAGTTTAAATTGAAATTGAAAATTCAAAAATAAAACTTAAAATATTTTGTTTTACTAATTATATTCAAATAATTTTAAAATGCTAAAACATAAGATTTATGTTAAAGTTTCATAAACTTTTCAATTTTTTTATTTAAGTTTAAGTTAAAGAAAAAGTACATTCAACAAAAAGAACGGCGAAAGACGGCAAAGTGTATAAACTTAATGAAACTTGAAAACGTTTGTTTTATTGTTTATTGAAAAAATTCACTTTAAAAAATATGAATTTATTAATTGGAATAAAAACACATCAATAAGATTTACTAATACTTTAAAAGCTCAGCAAAACGTGCATACTCTAATAGATGTGCGTTTAACATTTTGTTGCTTATACATTGAGATTTTTTATGTAAGTCTGCTAACTATCAACCTTGATTACACTCTATATTTATTATTATTCTATCAATCATGATAGGGCCGTCTCATAGATACCAGAGACCCTGTGCCTGTTTGTAAAATAAGGCCACCTCAATTAACTTTTTCTTTTAAAAATAACAACACAAATATAAAAATCAGTTTCATTGAATGCATAAAATTAAATATTAACTTGAAAAGTGCAATTCTTGTAGCGTTTCAAGAAAAAAAAATCATCAAACAACTCTTTGAATCTAATTACTATTATTTATTTTAGTTCGAATCTAATTTAATATTATGTATTTTAGTTTTATAATTGGGTTGGCCCCGGGCCCCACACATCTATTGATAGAGCAATTGATAAAGGAACTATGCAGTGCGCACAAATCCCGTGTCGCAGCAGCGAGCTTGAGAAGTTGCAAAATTAATTTTTTTTTTTCTTTAGGGGCCTCTATCTAATTGTGTGCCCTGTTCGAAGAACCGGACCGCACACCCTGTGCGCCGGGCATGAGTAAGTAACAGCTTCTAGTGTTCTCCAATACTTAAGTTAACAACTAGATCAGTTTAATTACTACAATAAATTAACTGCGACTACAGCAACACAACGCTTCATTATATTTATTGTTAACTTATTAACGAAAATAAAAGAGAGATATCGAATATATGAGAGATAAGTAGAAGCGTTAAAAAAGAAACCAGAACTTCTCCTACCTTGTATATATTTGCGACGCTTCGAATTCTTTTCCGTGTATACAATGAGCAGCAGTGAGAACCCATTCTCTGTGAATGAGTGTTCCTCCACAAAATGCTTTTCCTCCCTGCCAAAGCAATACTTGCCAAGGCCACGAGCCTTTTGTTGGAGTTGTTCCTGCAATTACACGACTACTTTGAATTGATGGTTTTCCGCACCCTAAAAAAAACTCTTTAATTAAACATAGTGCACCAAACAAATTTATTCGCAAAATGAAGAACGTTTATCAATTACTTTTATGTCAACTATAAAAACTAACGCTTCAACATATAACATGATTATAAAATTATAGGTAGTGTTTGTCTACATAAGTTGTCCGTTATCCGAGTAAAAATGAAAGCGTTTGTCCCACATGGGTTCCATGTAGGTTTCCGTGTATCCCACACAGAACGCACATGGAACCCATGTGATAAAAGCGTTTTTTTATTTTAGTTACACGTCATAATACTATATATGGTGGCATTAAACCAGTAATGTTTTTAAAACTAATTTTAACAACCTTTCTTTTTTTAATATTTAATCCGTAATATTTTTAATCATCATAAAATTAGGTACTCTTTTATTATTTTAAGATATAGAAAAAAAAAAAGTTTTTCAATAACGCAACATTAATGCGATGTTAATGACTGTTCCGTAAAGTTCCGCAAGTTTTCCGTACTTTCAATAACTTATCGACATGTGTTTTCATTTTTTTTTACTTCATACAAAACTATCAATTTGTTTATAAATTGTGTATAACAACAACTACAAAAAATGTCAAAGCCAAATAGTAAAATATTCGGATTTGATATTTTCTTTAATTGGTTAACGAATTAATTTGTCACTGGTTTCGGTATATGATACTGTTAAACTATTGTTAGTTCATGAAAACAAAATGACCTACCTACTGGAAGAACACCAGGTATTGAACCTAAATTATAAATTAGAAAAAGTTCAGTTTCTAAACATTTATATTGTTGTTAATGTTTGCTTAAATTCGACCATTTTCAAAACAAAATTTCAAGATAAAAGTTTAAATGGTAAACTTAATTACAGTAGTTGCATGTTTGTTCACAATATTGACTCATGAAAGCAATCAACGAGGGCTGCGTGCACAATGCTTGATTTGCTTGACACCATTGTTGTGAATAGTCTGAGCAAGCTAAATAAAAAATCCAGGAACAGTTTGATTTCATTTTTACATTTTTTATACCATTTAATTATTTGTTTAAAATAACATATGTGATGTCACCGTAGCGAAATGCAAAATAAATACCTGAAGCCATTGTAGTTATGGCAACCATTAATAAGAAGAAAAACAATGTTTTTATCATTTTTCGACCTTATTTAGAGGTTTTCTATTGCGACCTTGTTTAGAGGTTTTCAAACTGTTGCGATAATATTCAGTGAATTTCAATGTAATATAAGGCTAAGACTTGTTTGTTCATTCTCACAAAGAGTGCTTTGTTCACCTACTCCCCCAAACAGTGACTTGTTTGTTCATATTGCGCGTCTGTTTTGCATATTTTTTCATATTAATTTATCTGATTTATTATAAATATATTTTAAAATAAAACAATAAATTATTAGCTTCAAGTAAACACCAACTCAGCTGTCAGCAGCTGTTATTTTTGTAGAAACTCACTTCGGACATGTTTTGTAAGAATATGTTTCTAAGAACTATTAGGTTTCTTAGAATTATTAAGTTTCTAAGCGTTACAAAACTTCTAAGAATTATTAAAATTCTAAGAATTTATAAAGGTAAGTTTCTAAGAATGAAAAATAATGTTGCGCTAATGTTCAGTATAAAGTTTGATATCAACGTTAGTGTTGTTGTCGTTTTTTTACGCTAAGTTTAGTGAAGTACTCTTAAAAGTATAATAACTAAGACTTTTCTAAAACTTAACTAAAACTTTTCATTACTCCTTCTATCAATATTTTCTTGAAACTTTCAAAACTTTTATCTACCTCAAGCCTTTTTCAGGTCCAAGTCGTTTTCAGGCCATATAAGATAATGAAGTAAGCCCAGATGTGTTTGTGTGTTTCTGTTGATAATTAGTGTCTGTGAGCTTGTGAAAAACACTTGTATTTAATAAATAAATAGAATTGGGTTCGTTAAGATAGATTGTTTTGGTACAAACGCTAACATCTAAAACACCAAGACAAATCTGAAAATACTAATGACAGGTTTAACTACCTAAAAAAATTTTTTGTTACCCCCAAAACCTTGATAAACTAAAGATAAATAGAAAAATTTTATAATTTGTTTAGCAAATATGTATTATTAAAAAAAGTCTGAAAAAAAGAAGATTTAGAACTGCGAACATTGCGCTCGATTACAACATTTTATGATATATCTTTTATGACATATTAACATATGTTGACACTATAACTCATCACTAGTCTCTTATAAAATCAAGCAAGTACGTAAGATGGATTGGTCTGTAATAAAAAATAAACGTCAGTTTTAATCGCAGATAATTTTTAAAAATAGTTTTCAAAGAACTTCTTAAAGCAGCTCAAGAGGCGTGTCAAAAGAAGTTTTAAAATTATTTCTTTTTTTTCTTTGGACTATTATTTGGACGGTGTTGAAGCCAAGTAGACTAAACCTTAAAATTTTATATTTTGCTTTGTCTTCCAATAGCCTAGCTTGCTGCAAGGCTATTGGTAGAGAAATTAGTCTGGTTGTGTGTAGATGATGCATTATGTTTTTTTATGGGAAACTGTTGTAACAATAATGCACTCATTTTTGACAGAGTATTCGCTTTTCTTTATCAACATAGGTTTAATAATAAAAAATAACTAGAATTTAACACTTTACTTAAAAAAGATTAACATAAAAAATATAAATTTGTCTAATAGTTAAATCTGTTTTTTTAATTTGACTTTGTTTTGTTTTTTTCATACATGTATAACTTGATTAAATAAAAAACATAAAAAATTTAAAAATGTTTTTATACTTAAATATGTTTTTTTTAATTTCACCGACTTTTTTTTCTATTTATTCATACATGGATAACTGCTGTAGTCTTGACTCATCTTTTTAAACGAAGTTTTATTTATTTATTCATATTTATTCTTTAATCATAAGTTTTTTTTTATTTTATAAGTTTCGTAAGTTAGTTTCGATATTAAATTTAGTTTTGACGTTTCATTCTAAATTTTTTAATTTGGTTTCGATAGCAAATAGTTTCTAGCCCCTCTTCCTTGCTACTAGAGTTGATGGCGATAGTTTATTATTGTTTTATTTCAAACTTAAACTTAAAAAATCGCTTCATCATATCAACCCTAAAGCTAATATATTCTAATAAGTGGTTTATAGCGAATATAATTTATATACTTGATAAATGTTAACACAATTACGCTTAAGCTCGTATAGATCAAAAAGTTAGTGCGCTGCAATGTATCCTAGCAACCCTGCGTACGAACCCACCCAGCGAAAAATCGTATTTCAATTTTCCTAACTATTTTTTTGAAAAATAAAAAAAATTTCACTCAGAAATAAAAATCTACACTTATGTTCGGTTATAAAATTTTTTTAAAAAGAAAAAAAAAAAATGGAGACCTGCCCAAACCCAATCCACCAGTCACTGAATATTTTGAAACCTGTAGTAACAACAGCTATTATAGAACCCCCAGTCGCTGCATGTTTTGAAACCTGTAGTAACAACAGCAACTATAGAATGACATCATTAAATCACGTGACATAATATTTGTTCGTTACTGATATATTCGCCGAAACAATTTCTTTACTCAGGCAAGACTCAAACACTGTGAAATGATAAATTTTTCAGTTGAAATACCTTTAAGACAAGAGACTGAATTTCCTCAGAATCAAAATTACAAACTTAGGTTGGTCTAGTTCGATGAAACCAAAATGGAGACATGCTCTACCTAAACATCCAATTGCATCACGTTCTAAAACCTGTAATTATTAAATGATATCACTAAATCACGTGACATAATGTTTATTTGTTACCAGTAGAAACGCAGAAACAATTTCTTTATGCAGGCAAGACTCACACACTTAGAAAAGGTAAACGTCTCCGTTGAAATACCTTTAAGGCAAGAGAAAAGCGTTTATCAGAAATAAAATTACATTAAAAAAATAAAATTACAATTACAGAAATAAAATTACATATGTTAGGCTAGTTCGGAAAATCAAAGTCTGTAAACAAAAACAACAATGGAGACCTGCCAAACCCAAACCCCTAGTCGCTGCAGGTTTTGAAACCTGTAGCAAAAACAGCCATTATAGAATGACATCACTAAATCACGCGACATAATTATGATTGATTACCAGTGTAATTACAGGAACAATTTCTTTATCCAGGAAAGATGAACAAATTTAGAACCTCTAAGGCAAGATATACACGATTTTTTTTGTATAAGCAACTTTGAATTTTGGTCTGCTTATTTTTTAGCCAATTTCTATATCTCGAGTTGCTTAATGGTTGCTTAAGTTTCTTAGCCTAAATTTCAGTGTTTTTACAAATAAGAGAAAAAATACGGATTAATATCAAGTCTTTAACAGAAGAGTGCTCTTTACAACTAAAATCACTTAAATTCTAATAAAAAAAAGATCACAAATGTTTCTCTCTTCTGCTGGATCTTTATTTTCTTCACCTCCACTTTCTTCGTCTTCTTGTCCGTCTGATTTTTCTACTCGTCCATCTAGTTCCTTGTCTTCTCCGTCTGATTCGTCAGGCAAAACATCAATAGGATTATCCTTTACTTCGTCTGGAATAGGAGTCTCTGTGATTTCCACCAGGTTATCAATGTCAACAGGGGGTGGATCAACATTAGCAGGCATGCCTTCAGGATTTATCTTATTGTCCTCGCTACTATCAGCCGTGATAAGACATCCTGTTTTCGCAAAGCTCCTATAAAGCATACAAAGAAATTTCTCGTCTTTGGATGTTTTACGGTAAGCTTCACCGACCCAACGAGTTATCAAAATGCGGCGATCTTTTGCCGACAGTTTCCGATCATCGTTGCCAAGCCAGAGTTCGATGTTTTCATCATTTTCGAGCCAGATGTTTTATTCTGCTTTAATATGTGATTTGAATGCTTTATAGGACCGATTTCTTTGTATGCTTTTCCTGGACCGGCATCAACAGGTTGCCAAAAACGTGTCCCGTTGGGAACACCAAACCAGCCAATACCTTTATGTTGTCGCACTTCATTTAAAAACTCATCACTGACTTGGGCTGTCAGGTTATCGCGAAACAAAACATACTCATCCAGGTTAGCAACAGCATTGGAGAGAGTGTTCTTCACCCATTTCACGGAAAACGCTGTATCTGCCCATGCATTTGGTTGCCAGTACACATCTACATCAGTGTCATAGGCTAAAACTTCGTCTTGACTAATCCTTTTCCCCTTACCTCTGAAAATCAACGCCGGCTTCACCATTCCTTCAGGACTGAAACATATTTGAAGGGTAGCTTGTCGCTTATCAAGCCCACTGCCAGGTTGAGCTACCCATACTCTATGATCTCTTTGTTCCTTTCCCTTACTCATTGGAATTTCGTATGTTCGTTTGCTCTCGACTACAAACGGGAGTGGAAATTGATCTACATTGATTCTCTTTTTCGGTGGGAAACGCCCCCATTTTTTTTATCGTAGGTGGGTTTGCCACTTCCAGACTTAATTAATCAACTTAATCAACTTTTCTCTCAAATTTGAATGCCGTTTCATCAGAATCGGGGTTTGCTTCTTTACGTCAGCTTAGCGCTTACGTTGAACACACAGCATGCGGATCTTATTTTTCCTTTAGAAATGAGTGACTATTGATTTTGGCAATCTGTCAGCATTCGGGCTTTGTTGTAGATGAATTTGATTCGCTCGGACATACAACCACTCAAAGTTAACTTTATCCTCTTTTTTCTTGCTTCGGAAAATTTGTCATAAAGTTTGTTAAACAAAGCTTTGTGTTTGTCGCCTCTTCGGCATTTCCTGAATAACGCGTTTTTCTTTTTTTCGTTGTACTTGTTGTAGATTTCTTTTTTCTTTGATTTCAATCGCGTAATCATACTCTTATGAACGTTATACTTTTTTGCTACATCCCTACTTAACATACCATTGTTTAAGTCATTTAGCGCATCAACCTTTTCTTTCAACGTATAGCTCTTCCGTTTGTCAACAATTATTGGTAATTCATTAGCTTCAACATCAGTAACAAGCTTCTCTAAAACCGATTTCACAGTTTTTTCAATATTATTGTACTTGTTCTTTCCATCAATGATTTGATGCAAGCTCATTGATTTCGGGTCTTTGTCAGTTTGAGCAATATCCGTATGTGATAACTTATTTTTACATCAAAACTTGTGCATCGAAAAGGCTTGTGATGTTTTCAGTGATTTTTTGCAAACAATACATTCAAACAATTTATCTTCTTTTTCCTTCGGTACTACATTTACCAACTAACCACGATGACAAATCTTTTTGGTAAAACCAAAGTTGAACAAATTTGTCTGCTTTCTCTTACTCATGATCTTAACAGCGTTGTCAATAACATACACAACAACAACACTACTGTGATTACTATCTTTTGAAATCGTTAATCTAAAAGAAGTCATTAGATTGCAGAGAAAAAAATTGCAATTTATGAGTTGCTTATGTTAACATTTGTTTAGAACTGAAGTTGCTTAATATTTTTTCACATCGAGTTCACTTGCTTATAAACGAGTTGCTTATACAAAAAAAATCGTGTAGAAGTTTAGAGACCTGCCCAAACCAAAGAACAATAGAGACCTGCACAAACTAAACCCCCAGCTACTGCATTTTTTGAAACCTGTAGCAAAAACAGCCATTATAGAATGATATCACTAAATCACGTGACCTATATTTTATTGATTTCCAATGTAATCGCAGGAACTATATATATTCTATATATATTCTATATATTCTACATTTATTTTAGGCTATTTCAAGAAATCAAAAAGTTATCTTAAAATTAAAACGACAACAGAGACCTGCCCAAACCAAACCCTCATTCGCTCCATGTTCTTAAACGTGTAGTAAAAAGAGCTATTATAGAATGACATCACTAGATCACGTGACATAATATCTTTTTATTACCAGTATAATTGCCGAAACAATATTTTTACCCAGGCTAGATCTTACAATTCAGAAATGATATACTTTTTAGTTAAATTACCTTTAAGAAATAGACAGAAATTGCCCAGAATTATAATTCTATATATATATATCAGGCTAGTTCAAGAAAACAAAATTGTCAAATAAAAACTATGACGGAGACCTGTCTAACCAAAATCCCCAATCTCTGCATGTTCTGTAGGACCTTCTATTCACAAAAGCCATTATAGATTGATAACAGCCATCATAGAGCGACATCACTAAATCACGTGTCATTTTCTTTATTATATATTGCCAGTATTACCGCCTGAACTTTTTCTTGATTTAGTCAAGACTCACTAACTCAGAAATGATAAACTCCTCAGTTAATAATAACTTTATGGCGTAAGACAGAATTTTCTTAGGATTTAAATTCAACACTTATTTTAGGTACTAAATATGATGTGACACTAATGGCAAATTGTAGCCTAGATAATCGCAGGATCTATTTCAATTTCAGCCAAGATTCATTTGTACGTAATGAGAAACCTAGTCGATAAAGTACTCCAAGGCATGAGAACTCTCTTCTAAGGACGTGAAATTTATCATTTGCAATTTCATTCATACTACAAAGCAACTAAGTTGTTTCGGCCAGGAACTGTGCACCTTGACGTTTCAATCGCCTTACATACCAATTAAGTTCAATGGTTGTTCTTGTCTTAATTAATATGATGATACACCGGCTGGCTAGAATGGCCAATGCCGACACTAATAATTCTTGTATAATTATTAACTATATAGCACAAATAGTAGAAAATTCATATTTAAGTATGAATTTTTGAAAGTTCGAATCAGTGTTTGTCTCCTTTATTAATGCTTTCTCCTTTATTAATTTTTTTTTTTTTTCATAAAAATCACTAGTTTAAAAAAAAAAATTCCCTTTTGTTTAAAAATTATTTAACAAACCGCTTCATTACCACTCTTTCGCTACCACCCTCTTTCATTTAACCTCTTAAATACTTTTCTTGATGGTTGCTTTATCACGTTTTTTAATATTACAATTTTCTTATATTATTACAAATAGTTTTTAGAGAAACGTTTCCGCTCTTTTTAACCGTGAAATAATTTAAAGAGTTTATTTTCATTCTTAGTTACCAACTCAATGGAGTAACAAAAACAAACAAAAAAATATTTACAAAATAAAAATATTTGCAATGTTATTTTTTTAGATTTTAAAAAAGAAATCGCTAGAAAAAACTACAATATTTTACTTTTATAACTTTGTTTTTAAAAATTTCAAATTATTGTAACATTGCATTATCTATCCACGATCTAAAATAAACAACATTTGCAAAGACGGTGTAAGTTTTGTCTGATCGGCAATCGCCAGATCCATGACTAACAGCTCCATAAACCTGCCATTTACCGCCACTGTTGCAAACTAATGGACCACCGCTATCGCCATGGCAACCAGAAATTTGAGTTGCTCCACCGTCACCAGCGCAAAGCATTCCTTTTGTTATAGAAACTGGTATTGTTCTTCTGTTCAAATTTTCACACGTTTGATGGTTAACAACATTCATTTTTGCTTGCTGTAAGACGTTTGTCATACTTCCAGGATGACTTATTTTACCCCATCCTAAAATATATTTATAAAGTTAAAATTGATTTGAGTTGATATACCTTTAGATAGTCTTTCACATCATGCGACCCTAAAAATATGTGATCATATAGTTAGTAAATGTGAGCGCGGCTGTCAATGTGAATCCGCGGTTGATCATTTGACCAAATCAAACAAAAATTAAAGGCCTCAATTGTAAAATTGTGACAAGTAGTATTTATTTTTAAGTCTTTAAATTGATCATGAGGTTTCACATGCATTCGAAATAAAATAAAAAATAGCAAGAGTTTATTAAAATTGGTATACCTGTGATAAAACATGTAGTCCCCGGTGCAGCTTCAACAGTAGGTAAACAAGCAGTGCTGACGTAACTACTCAGCCTACAAGGTCGTGATAATTTAATAAGTGCTATGTCATTGTCAAGCGTTTGTGGATTGTAACCTCTATGTTTTATGATTTTTAATGCTGGAATATCTTCTTCCGTTCCTTCATTAACACTCAAAGTGTGTTCTCCGGTCCTAAAATTCAATAGGAAAAGTAAAATTTTGTAGTTTAAATTGAAATTGAAAATTCAAAAATAAAACTTAAAATATTTTGTTTTACTAATTATATTCAAATAATTTTAAAATGCTAAAACATAAGATTTATGTTAAAGTTTCATAAACTTTTCAATTTTTTTATTTAAGTTTAAGTTAAAGAAAAAGTACATTCAACAAAAAGAACGGCGAAAGACGGCAAAGTGTATAAACTTAATGAAACTTGAAAACGTTTGTTTTATTGTTTATTGAAAAAATTCACTTTAAAAAATATGAATTTATTAATTGGAATAAAAACACATCAATAAGATTTACTAATACTTTAAAAGCTCAGCAAAACGTGCATACTCTAATAGATGTGCGTTTAACATTTTGTTGCTTATACATTGAGATTTTTTATGTAAGTCTGCTAACTATCAACCTTGATTACACTCTATATTTATTATTATTCTATCATTCATGATAGGGCCGTCTCATAGATACCAGAGACCCTGTGCCTGTTTGTAAAATAAGGCCACCTCAATTAACTTTTTCTTTTAAAAATAACAACACAAATATAAAAATCAGTTTCATTGAATGCATAAAATTAAATATTAACTTGAAAAGTGCAATTCTTGTAGCGTTTCAAGAAAAAAAAATCATCAAACAACTCTTTGAATCTAATTACTATTATTTATTTTAGTTCGAATCTAATTTAATATTATGTATTTTAGTTTTATAATTGGGTTGGCCCCGGGCCCCACACATCTATTGATAGAGCAATTGATAAAGGAACTATGCAGTGCGCACAAATCCCGTGTCGCAGCAGCGAGCTTGAGAAGTTGCAAAATTAATTTTTTTTTTTCTTTAGGGGCCTCTATCTAATTGTGTGCCCTGTTCGAAGAACCGGACCGCACACCCTGTGCGCCGGGCATGAGTAAGTAACAGCTTCTAGTGTTCTCCAATACTTAAGTTAACAACTAGATCAGTTTAATTACTACAATAAATTAACTGCGACTACAGCAACACAACGCTTCATTATATTTATTGTTAACTTATTAACGAAAATAAAAGAGAGATATCGAATATATGAGAGATAAGTAGAAGCGTTAAAAAAGAAACCAGAACTTCTCCTACCTTGTATATATTTGCGACGCTTCGAATTCTTTTCCGTGTATACAATGAGCAGCAGTGAGAACCCATTCTCTGTGAATGAGTGTTCCTCCACAAAATGCTTTTCCTCCCTGCCAAAGCAATACTTGCCAAGGCCACGAGCCTTTTGTTGGAGTTGTTCCTGCAATTACACGACTACTTTGAATTGATGGTTTTCCGCACCCTAAAAAAAACTCTTTAATTAAACATAGTGCACCAAACAAATTTATTCGCAAAATGAAGAACGTTTATCAATTACTTTTATGTCAACTATAAAAACTAACGCTTCAACATATAACATGATTATAAAATTATAGGTAGTGTTTGTCTACATAAGTTGTCCGTTATCCGAGTAAAAATGAAAGCGTTTGTCCCACATGGGTTCCATGTAGGTTTCCGTGTATCCCACACAGAACGCACATGGAACCCATGTGATAAAAGCGTTTTTTTATTTTAGTTACACGTCATAATACTATATATGGTGGCATTAAACCAGTAATGTTTTTAAAACTAATTTTAACAACCTTTCTTTTTTTAATATTTAATCCGTAATATTTTTAATCATCATAAAATTAGGTACTCTTTTATTATTTTAAGATATAGAAAAAAAAAAAGTTTTTCAATAACGCAACATTAATGCGATGTTAATGACTGTTCCGTAAAGTTCCGCAAGTTTTCCGTACTTTCAATAACTTATCGACATGTGTTTTCATTTTTTTTTACTTCATACAAAACTATCAATTTGTTTATAAATTGTGTATAACAACAACTACAAAAAATGTCAAAGCCAAATAGTAAAATATTCGGATTTGATATTTTCTTTAATTGGTTAACGAATTAATTTGTCACTGGTTTCGGTATATGATACTGTTAAACTATTGTTAGTTCATGAAAACAAAATGACCTACCTACTGGAAGAACACCAGGTATTGAACCTAAATTATAAATTAGAAAAAGTTCAGTTTCTAAACATTTATATTGTTGTTAATGTTTGCTTAAATTCGACCATTTTCAAAACAAAATTTCAAGATAAAAGTTTAAATGGTAAACTTAATTACAGTAGTTGCATGTTTGTTCACAATATTGACTCATGAAAGCAATCAACGAGGGCTGCGTGCACAATGCTTGATTTGCTTGACACCATTGTTGTGAATAGTCTGAGCAAGCTAAATAAAAAATCCAGGAACAGTTTGATTTCATTTTTACATTTTTTATACCATTTAATTATTTGTTTAAAATAACATATGTGATGTCACCGTAGCGAAATGCAAAATAAATACCTGAAGCCATTGTAGTTATGGCAACCATTAATAAGAAGAAAAACAATGTTTTTATCATTTTTCGACCTTATTTAGAGGTTTTCTATTGCGACCTTGTTTAGAGGTTTTCAAACTGTTGCGATATTATTCAGTGAATTTCAATGTATTATAAGGCTAAGACTTGTTTGTTCATTCTCACAAAGAGTGCTTTGTTCACCTACTCCCCCAAACAGTGACTTGTTTGTTCATATTGCGCGTCTGTTTTGCATATTTTTTCATATTAATTTATCTGATTTATTATAAATATATTTTAAAATAAAGCAATAAAATATTAGCTTCAAGTAAACACCAACTCAGCTGTCAGCAGCTGTTATTTTTGTAGAAACTCACTTCGGACATGTTTTGTAAGAATATGTTTCTAAGAACTACTAGGTTTCTTAAAATTATTAAGTTTCTAAGCGTTACAAAGCTTCTAAGAATTATTAAAATTCTAAGAATTTATAAAGGTAAGTTTCTAAGAATGAAAAATAATGTTGCGCTAATGTTCAGTATAAAGTTTGATATCAACGTTAGTGTTGTTGTCGTTTTTTTACGCTAAGTTTAGTGATGTACTCTTAATAGTATAATAACTAAGACTGTAAACTTTTCATCACTCTTTCTTTCAATTGCAAGTACGTATGATGGATTGGTCTGTAATATAAAATAGATGTCAGTTTTAATCGCAGATAATTTTAAAAAATAGTTTTGAAAGAACTTCTTAAAGCAGCTCAAGAGACGTGTCAAAAGAAGTTTCAAAATTATTTTTTTTTTTTCTTTTAACTATAATAGGGTTTTGGATAAAAAAATAGATTTGGGTACTACAAATAAGGAGGCTAATTCATTTATTACGAGTTTAAAGAAAAAGTTTTTCTTAAATCAGACCATCAAAAACTAACTCTATAAACAGAAAGCTTAAACCAACCTTGAGAAAAAGAATAAATTGCAACTATAAATTTTTTTAAAAAAAGTCTAAATTATGTAAAAGTATATATGTAAGAGATTGAAAAAAAAAGAAAAAATAGAAAAGCAAAATACTGCTAAATACATGAAAATTACTAAATACATTTTTTTCTTTGTTGGTTGCTTTTTATACTACCAGATAATTCTTTTTTTCTTCTTACCCACCCTTATTTAATAAGTAACTAGATTTATCTTGACCTTATTTCCAAATATTTTAAAGAATTGATTAGTATATAGTTCACTTTCTTGATTTGATGAGTAGTTCCCTAACAGTCGTAAACTTATTGTTTGATATTTATTGATTTTTAAACGAATCATTTGCCTTTTATTTTTGGGTTGTAAATTATACACCAGTTATTGATTACCCTGGGGAAAGAACTTTGAAATCTAATTTAATTGAAAACTTAGTTATTTTGAACATTTTAAATTTTATATTTCGAAGCTCTTAAAAAGTAGTTAAGGGATTGTCCATAAAATACGAACGCTCGGAAAGGAAGAGGGGTATGCACATTGTATGTGGAGGTATGTGGAGGTATGTGTATATTGAAAGTTTAACTTCTTAATCCTTTGTATCCGCCCTTTACGTACGCATGATAAGGCCTTCATAATGTGTACGTCTAGGGCTAATACAAGTTTTTTTTTTTGTGCGACATAATTCCGTTGTGATAAAAATTGATATTGAATTTTTATTCAATTTAATTTCTTGTTAATAAGTAAACTTTAAGCATAAACTCAAATATATTTTATTTACAAATGTCACGTCACATTAGAAATAGGAGGCTGGGGTGAGGGGGGTTATAAAAATATCTTAAAACAGTTTTTGGGAGGGAGATATCTAAAAAGAGCACAAAAAGTGTCATATTACTTCAGCAGCCTTATAACTACAAAAATCAATTTTCCAGGTTTAATTTTAAAACATTAAAAACAAACAGTTTCAAATCAAAAAATCAAAAGTTTTTGTTAATTCAATATTTTTCTGTATTTAAGACAGGTTTTAAAGGTCATGAAAAAAGACATGCACAAAAGTTAAACTCATCATTTGTATAACATTAATAGTTTAATTAAAGAGTTAGAAATATTTGATAGTATAATTTTAATGCACACTAATAAAATCTCTAAATTTAAAGTAAACTTGTTTGAATCTGTATATTGGCTCAAAGGCCAGGTTTGCTAGATTTTTGGAGCTTTGTATCCCATGGTAGGGAAATAAGTTTATGTAAAACCTATTATTTATACTTTTAACAACAACAGCAAAATCATTGATAAATTTTATTTATATATCTCTCAGTATTGCATAATTTAAAAAGTTGTATCATACTGATTGAACTTTTGATTTAATTATCAATTTCTGAAATTCATCAATATAACTAATCTGTAGATTATTAGCATATATCCATTATACATAGAGTTTGCCTACTTTATACAATCATAGTTTTTAAAATCTTAAAGTTTTTAAACTTAAAAAATATGTAAAATCTGGTTTTAGCTTCTTTTAAGTGAGAACATGATACTGTGCTTTTAATGATCAAGTTATTTTCTTGAAGTGTTTTATAAAATCATCTAGGGAAAAAAATGTCAGCTTAATTAAATTAACAAAGTCAGCTATAAAATTAACCTCCACTTTAATGTCATTAAAGTTAGAATAGATAAAATTAAGTAAATTCAAAAAATTAAAAATCTTGAACAATATATGTTATTAAAACACAAACTAACATAAATATAAAATCATATATAATACTTATAAATATCAATAGCCATTTTCTAACTATACATTAACAGCTACTAATGCAATTTGGTATCTAAATTAGTAAATCGAACCATATTTAAGTATTTTTTACAAGATTATAATTGTCATCATAATAATTTGTTCCAATATTATAGGGTTGAAATATTGGAACAACTAATATGATGACAGATATATAGTCTTCTAAAAATAGTACATGTAAAAAATAGATGTATTTTAGATTTAGTATATGTAAAAAAAACCAAGTAATATTTTAACTTTAATTATTTTTAGTTTAATATTAAATAATAAAATTAACTTAAATTTCATGTAAGCTATGTATATTAATGTTTTTCGAAAAAGTACTTGTCTCGTTTGCTCTTTTTAATTTTTGAAATATAATAAAACTTTTTATAGCTTATACTTATGTAAACTGCTTATGTAATATTGCACGTTGCTCTCTCTCTCTCTCTCTCTCTCTCTCTCTCTCATATATATATATATATATATATATATATATATATATATATATATATATATATATATATATATATATATATATATATATATATATATATATATATATATATATATATATATATATTTGTTTTAATTTTATTACATTTTTATATCCCTAATTTTATAACATAATTGATTAAAATGCACCAAAACAAAATTTAACAAAAAACTGAAAATGTATTTTAACTCGTTTAGCTCTTAACAAGCTAAACGAGTTAAAATACATTTTTACAAAAAAATTAAATTTAAGCAAAAGAAGATCAAAGTATAAAGAAAGTAATAATAATAATAAAGAAAATTTTTTTTTTCAATTTGTACAGTTAGAAATTCTCAGAATTTATTTTAAAAAAATAAACAAACCACTCAATGTTACAAATTAAAACTTTAAAAATAATTAGTTAGCGTATTTATTTATTTACTAATACAAAAAAGGCATTTATTTATTGATTTAGATCAGTAAAATGGTAACAACATTAATTCTTACAAAAATAAACTAAAAATAACAGTTGCTATATAAAAAAAATTATGTAGCTAAAAACCGCAGCCATTTTAAAAAAATCTGAAATTTCTTTAAACTTCTGGCACATGTGCACCTAAACTTAACGCTCGTAAACGTCCGTTTGTATTAATAACGTTTTTTGCCACTCGGTGTAGTTAAGGCACTTTTAAAATATTAGAGCGTCTGTATGATATTTTGTTGACTACGATATTTTCCCGTTAAGCGGTCTGGTCTGTGAATTATGAAAAGACGAAAAAACATAAAATGATAAAATTTGCGGTATCATAAAATATAAATGTTTGTAGCGAAAAAACCCAGATTTAAGATTTCAGAACATTATATATAGTTAAGGTTTCAGAATATGAATGTAATTAAAACAATTTTTTCGTCACGTGTCGTAATTACTTGCTCAAAAAGTAATTACTACAGCGGAATATACTACTTATTAAGTGTCTCTTTTCATATTTAAAATTAATAAGGGATAAATATTTGTAAAAATATTTTAAAAGATTATCAGTTTGAATTTTAAGCATAAATAAAATGCGGTAGATATTTACTGCTTAAACATTGTAAGAATTGATTTTTTTGAGTAACGGCATTGCACTTTCATATCTATCCACTTCCAAAACAAATCAACTTGCTTGCTTTTGTTGAGAATATACGTTTTTTCGAGATGATAAATATATTACTTGTTCGAGCAATACTACGATAGTTAAAATATGTATAAACGAATGCTATAAACTTTTTAAACACATTAAATTCAAAAGATGTTTTGTCATTTACATAATCCCCAGATTTTTTAAAACTTTATTCGAGAAAAATTTATATGACTTTTCTGACTGAAATATTCATCAAAAAGAATACAAAGAATCAAGTTCTGACTAAGCTAAAATTTTATTAACAACCAGGAGTTGATTTTATAAAACCTTTTACCAGTGTAAAACGCTACCGACGAAAAAAGTAAAATAAAAGTTAAAAGTAAAGGTTTACAATAAAAGCTCTCAGTTATAGACGATTTGATAAACAATTTCATTGTGTTAATGTTTATCAAGTATAAAAATTATATTCGCTATAAACCACTTATTAGAATATATTAGCTTTAGGGTAGATATGATGAAGCGATTTTTTAAGTTTAAGTTTGAAATAAAACAATAATAATCTATCGCCATCAACTCTAGTAGCAAGGAAGAGGGGCTAGAAACTATTTGCTATCGAAACCAAATTAAAAAATTTAGAATGAAACGTCAAAACTAAATTTAATATCGAAACTAACTTACGAAACTTATAAAATAAAAAAAAACTTATGATTAAAGAATAAATATGAATAAATAAATAAAACTTCGTTTAAAAAGATGAGTCAAGACTACAGCAGTTATCCATGTATGAATAAATAGAAAAAAAAGTCGGTGAAATTAAAAAAAACATATTTAAGTATAAAAACATTTTTAAATTTTTTATGTTTTTTATTTAATCAAGTTATACATGTATGAAAAAAACAAAACAAAGTCAAATTAAAAAAACAGATTTAACTATTAGACAAATTTATATTTTTTATGTTAATCTTTTTTAAGTAAAGTGTTAAATTCTAGTTATTTTTTATTATTAAACCTATGTTGATAAAGAAAAGCGAATACTCTGTCAAAAATGAGTGCATTATTGTTACAACAGTTTCCCATAAAAAAACATAATGCATCATCTACACACAACCAGACTAATTTCTCTACCAATAGCCTTGCAGCAAGCTAGGCTATTGGAAGACAAAGCAAAATATAAAATTTTAAGGTTTAGTCTACTTGGCTTCAACACCGTCCAAATAATAGTCCAAAGAAAAAAAAGAAATAATTTTAAAACTTCTTTTGACACGCCTCTTGAGCTGCTTTAAGAAGTTCTTTGAAAACTATTTTTAAAAATTATCTGCGATTAAAACTGACGTTTATTTTTTATTACAGACCAATCCATCTTACGTACTTGCTTGATTTTATAAGAGACTAGTGATGAGTTATAGTGTCAACATATGTTAATATGTCATAAAAGATATATCATAAAATGTTGTAATCGAGCGCAATGTTCGCAGTTCTAAATCTTCTTTTTTTCAGACTTTTTTTAATAATACATATTTGCTAAACAAATTATAAAATTTTTCTATTTATCTTTAGTTTATCAAGGTTTTGGGGGTAACAAAAAATTTTTTTAGGTAGTTAAACCTGTCATTAGTATTTTCAGATTTGTCTTGGTGTTTTAGATGTTAGCGTTTGTACCAAAACAATCTATCTTAACGAACCCAATTCTATTTATTTATTAAATACAAGTGTTTTTCACAAGCTCACAGACACTAATTATCAACAGAAACACACAAACACATCTGGGCTTACTTCATTATCTTATATGGCCTGAAAACGACTTGGACCTGAAAAAGGCTTGAGGTAGATAAAAGTTTTGAAAGTTTCAAGAAAATATTGATAGAAGGAGTAATGAAAAGTTTTAGTTAAGTTTTAGAAAAGTCTTAGTTATTATACTTTTAAGAGTACTTCACTAAACTTAGCGTAAAAAAACGACAACAACACTAACGTTGATATCAAACTTTATACTGAACATTAGCGCAACATTATTTTTCATTCTTAGAAACTTACCTTTATAAATTCTTAGAATTTTAATAATTCTTAGAAGTTTTGTAACGCTTAGAAACTTAATAATTCTAAGAAACCTAATAGTTCTTAGAAACATATTCTTACAAAACATGTCCGAAGTGAGTTTCTACAAAAATAACAGCTGCTGACAGCTGAGTTGGTGTTTACTTGAAGCTAATAATTTATTGTTTTATTTTAAAATATATTTATAATAAATCAGATAAATTAATATGAAAAAATATGCAAAACAGACGCGCAATATGAACAAACAAGTCACTGTTTGGGGGAGTAGGTGAACAAAGCACTCTTTGTGAGAATGAACAAACAAGTCTTAGCCTTATATTACATTGAAATTCACTGAATATTATCGCAACAGTTTGAAAACCTCTAAACAAGGTCGCAATAGAAAACCTCTAAATAAGGTCGAAAAATGATAAAAACATTGTTTTTCTTCTTATTAATGGTTGCCATAACTACAATGGCTTCAGGTATTTATTTTGCATTTCGCTACGGTGACATCACATATGTTATTTTAAACAAATAATTAAATGGTATAAAAAATGTAAAAATGAAATCAAACTGTTCCTGGATTTTTTATTTAGCTTGCTCAGACTATTCACAACAATGGTGTCAAGCAAATCAAGCATTGTGCACGCAGCCCTCGTTGATTGCTTTCATGAGTCAATATTGTGAACAAACATGCAACTACTGTAATTAAGTTTACCATTTAAACTTTTATCTTGAAATTTTGTTTTGAAAATGGTCGAATTTAAGCAAACATTAACAACAATATAAATGTTTAGAAACTGAACTTTTTCTAATTTATAATTTAGGTTCAATACCTGGTGTTCTTCCAGTAGGTAGGTCATTTTGTTTTCATGAACTAACAATAGTTTAACAGTATCATATACCGAAACCAGTGACAAATTAATTCGTTAACCAATTAAAGAAAATATCAAATCCGAATATTTTACTATTTGGCTTTGACATTTTTTGTAGTTGTTGTTATACACAATTTATAAACAAATTGATAGTTTTGTATGAAGTAAAAAAAAATGAAAACACATGTCGATAAGTTATTGAAAGTACGGAAAACTTGCGGATTTAATTAAAGAGTTTTTTTTAGGATGCGGAAAACCATCAATTCAAAGTAGTCGTGTAATTGCAGGAACAACTCCAACAAAAGGCTCGTGGCCTTGGCAAGTATTGCTTTGGCAGGGAGGAAAAGCATTTTGTGGAGGAACACTCATTCACAGAGAATGGGTTCTCACTGCTGCTCATTGTATACACGGAAAAGAATTCGAAGCGTCGCAAATATATACAAGGTAGGAGAAGTTCTGGTTTCTTTTTTAACGCTTCTACTTATCTCTCATATATTCGATATCTCTCTTTTATTTTCGTTAATAAGTTAACAATAAATATAATGAAGCGTTGTGTTGCTGTAGTCGCAGTTAATTTATTGTAGTAATTAAACTGATCTAGTTGTTAACTTAAGTATTGGAGAACACTAGAAGCTGTTACTTACTCATGCCCGGCGCACAGGGTGTGCGGTCCGGTTCTTCGAACAGGGCACACAATTAGATAGAGGCCCCTAAAGAAAAAAAAAAATTAATTTTGCAACTTCTCAAGCTCGCTGCTGCGACACGGGATTTGTGCGCACTGCATAGTTCCTTTATCAATTGCTCTATCAATAGATGTGTGGGGCCCGGGGCCAACCCAATTATAAAACTAAAATACATAATATTAAATTAGATTCGAACTAAAATAAATAATAGTAATTAGATTCAAAGAGTTGTTTGATGATTTTTTTTTCTTGAAACGCTACGAGAATTGCACTTTTCAAGTTAATATTTAATTTTATGCATTCAATGAAACTGATTTTTATATTTGTGTTGTTATTTTTAAAAGAAAAAGTTAATTGAGGTGGCCTTAATTTACAAACAGGCTCAGGGTCTCTGGTATCTATGAGACGGCCCTATCATGATTGATAGAATAATAATAAATATAGAGTGTAATCAAGGTTGATAGTTAGCAGACTTACATAAAAAATCTCAATGTATAAGCAACAAAATGTTAAACGCACATCTATTAGAGTATGCACGTTTTGCTGAGCTTTTAAAGTATTAGTAAATCTTATTGATGTGTTTTTATTCCAATTAATAAATTCATATTTTTTAATGTGAATTTTTTCAATAAACAATAAAACAAACGTTTTCAAGTTTCATTAAGTTTATACACTTTGCCGTCTTTCGCCGTTCTTTTTGTTGAATGTACTTTTTCTTTAACTTAAACTTAAATAAAAAAATTGAAAAGTTTATGAAACTTTAACATAAATCTTATGTTTTAGCATTTTAAAATTATTTGAATATAATTAGTAAAACAAAATATTTTAAGTTTTATTTTTGAATTTTCAATTTCAATTTAAACTACAAAATTTTACTTTTCCTATTGAATTTTAGGACCGGAGAACACACTTTGAGTGTTAATGAAGGAACGGAAGAAGATATTCCAGCATTAAAAATCATAAAACATAGAGGTTACAATCCACAAACGCTTGACAATGACATAGCACTTATTAAATTATCACGACCTTGTAGGCTGAGTAGTTACGTCAGCACTGCTTGTTTACCTACTGTTGAAGCTGCACCGGGGACTACATGTTTTATCACAGGTATACCAATTTTAATAAACTCTTGCTATTTTTTATTTTATTTCGAATGCATGTGAAACCTCATGATCAATTTAAAGACTTAAAAAAAAATACTACTTGTCACAATTTTACAATTGAGGCCTTTAATTTTTGTTTGATTTGGTCAAATGATCAACCGCGGATTCACATTGACAGCCGCGCTCACATTTATTAACTATATGAACACATATTTTTTAGGGTCACATGATGTGAAAGACTATCTAAAGGTATATCAACTCAAATCAATTTTAACTTTATAAATATATTTTAGGATGGGGTAAAATAAGTCATCCTGGAAGTATGACAAACGTCTTACAGCAAGCAAAAATGAATGTTGTTAACCATCAAACGTGTGAAAATTTGAACAGAAGAACAATACCAGTTTCTATAACAAAAGGAATGCTTTGCGCTGGTGACGGTGGAGCAACTCAAATTTCTGGTTGCCATGGCGATAGCGGTGGTCCATTAGTTTGCAACAGTGGCGGTAAATGGCAGGTTTATGGAGCTGTTAGTCATGGATCTGGCGATTGCCGATCAGACAAAACTTACACCGTCTTTGCAAATGTTGTTTATTTTAGATCGTGGATAGATAATGCAATGTTACAATAATTTGAAATTTTTAAAAACAAAATTATAAAAGTAAATTATTGTAGTTTTTCCTAGCGATCTCGTTTTTTAAAGCAAACAAAATAACGCAATCATAACTTATCGCCCGCAAATACTAATTTAAAAATTTCTATTGAAATTTAAAAAATGCCAGTACTGTCAGGAACTGCCTATCTTTTGTAAGTTGGTCTATTTAGATTTAGTTGTGTTTTAATGTTATGTACAGCAACCAGACAATTATACCGAATTGATTACATTAGGGATTGTCAATAAATTTTGCAACGCTAATTTTTACTGATAAGCAACACAAATAAAATTAAAAATAATCCTTCGCTACGCCCTTAGTTAAATTACAAATTAAACATCGCAACATTTTATCAAGAAGCATTTTGATATATTATGTACTACTTACACTTTCCTACAAGTTTAAACGGCTCGTTAAAAAGAGTTAATTTAATTAAAAGTAAATAATTTAATTAAAAGTAAATAAAATCAAGATTTTTATAAATCAAAAGGAGCTCTTGCTAAGATTTACAATTATTTCTATTTCTAAATTTCTATATATATATATATATATATATATATATATATATATATATATATATATATATATATATATATATATATATATATATATATATATATTCGACCTATATGAGCATCTTTTAATTGTTCATTGGAGTTTTGCTTATTGTTCACTTAATGAACCATTAGCAGCAGCCGCTATCAATGGCGAGGCGATAAATTGCAGACATGTTAATAATGGTTAGTCATTGGCTAGCGACTTTTGGCGGCTGCCACCAATGGTCCACTAAGTAACCAGTGATCGAAACTACAGCGCTCAGCACAAAATGGCTATATAGGTCCACCGAAATTCTGATAAAGAATACTTGCTGGGTATATATAATAATTTTACATCAAATAAACTTAAAAAAATATTTTTTGTATAACTCACAATCAGTTTGTATAACTTATATTAGTATAAGAAACATATTGCCTTTTTCTTTTGTTATTAACTTTAAAACATCTTCATTAGCAATATTTATTAAAAGTTATTTGATTTCTCGGGGAAAAGATTTTTTATTTCTTCGCGTATACCGAATTCAGAAAAAGAGAAACTAGTCACCAAAAGTGCTGGAATTTTGAAACTAATATTAATAATAGTTTATATAAAATATAATTTATATAAAAGTAATAATTTATATGAAAAATAAACATTTTTCGCAGAAATATGGCAGGTGCAAAGAAAATGCTTGTAGAAAATTCGCTTAGTAAAAAATCGCTAAACACTCCTTCAACAAGTTTTTAATGTTAAAACCTTAACGAAATTTTAATGAGCAAAAAAATTGTAATAAAGCTTATTAACATAAAAGTCATATAAAAAGTATAATTAACTTTTTATCTTTCCAAAAAAAATATTTTTATATTTCTAAAAAGAAACACCCCAAATAAAATATTTTTATATATGCTTCTAAAAAGAAACACCTCAAATAAAATATTTTTATATATGCTTCTAAAAAGAAACACCTCAAATAAAATATTTTTATATATGCTTCTAAAAAGAAACACCTCAAATAAAATATTTTTATATATGCTTCTAAAAAGAAACACCTCAAAAATACGTTACCTTTTGAAAATGTCAAAAAAAAAGGGCACAGAGTTTTAGCATAAAAATCAGTTCTGTAAATCGTAATTTCCGCGTACCTATATATGTTTTTTTTTAAAGTTTTTTTTATTTTGTTTCACTCCTAACAAATCTGCAAGCAACCACTATTAATTTGTGAATTACTGGAAAAAAAAAGAATAGAGTTATATAGCAAGGAAACTAGTGACAAAAGACTTGAAAAGGTGGTATAGTTCAGGAAAACATGAAGACGGGAGAGAGTTCCAAAGAGTTAAAATATACGGTAAAATATGCGGTAAAATATGCGGTAAAATATACTAGACGAATAAAAGTTTTTAGGGCATGTAACAGACAGATACAGTAAACGAATGAGACTTTGCTGAAAGTCAAACAAGAATGAGTTGATTAAATTAGAGATAATAGCATTTTTGAGCAGCATTCATAATAGTATTTGTAGAAAAGAGAAAGAAATGCAACTTTAGGACGATGGGAAAGAGGCTCAAGCTTAGCAGTCTTGAGAGTGTCCAACTATGTTTACAATGCGTTATTGGACCTTGCCTAGAAGAGAAAGAGCATCATTAGAAGAACCAGCCCAAATATGACAACAGTATTCCATACAAGGGCGAATAAAAAATTTGAAAAAATAGAGAATTGAATTAGGAGTAAGAAAATGGTGAGCACAATAAAAAGAAGTAACCTTAACGGATGCTCACTTTGCAATCAATTATATATATGATTTCTATGAAAGACCAGTAGTAAATGATAATACAAGAAGACGTAAAGAAGAGGACTTTGTGAGTGTGGAATATAGGAATGTCGACATTATTACGATAGTTGTATGCAGTCAATAAATGAGTTTTGTTGGAGTTAAAATATACAAGCCACTGCAAGCCCCAATCTGTTACAGAAGTGAGATCAGATTCAAGATCAGCTACCTGTTCTAAGCAAAAAGAGAAGATTTTTTGTCAAGACAGGAGTGTAAAGTTGAGTCATTAACAAAAAAGAGCTATTTTAGATGTAAGGTTGTCAAGAAGATCATAAATGTATATAAAAAGCAAAAGAAGAATAGAACTTAAAGAATAAAGAAGAGTGTTGGCCTTCGAGGATGACTTTAATAAAGCGTTTGAAAGAAACAATTTGATAACTATAAAACTATCCTAGATACATCATATGAAGCATGCTTATGGAGAAAACCAGTTTGCCAAGCTCTGTCAAAAGCTTTCGATATGTCACGATCAATAGCTCTAACTTCTCTACCGCCATCTAATGCACGGTAAAATCTTTCAGATACAGCAGTTAACAAGCGAGCCGTAAAGCAAGAGGATCGAAAACAGTATTGATTGTCTGACAGTTAGTTATTTAACTTAAGATGGGGTATGAGAAATTTGTTGATCAAAGACTCAAATACCTTGCTTATAACAGAAAGAAGATTATTCAGACAATAATTATAGGGGTAAGAATGATCATCTAAACTTTTGAAAAATGGAACAACAGATGTCGTTTTCCAGCAGGCAGGAAAACAAGACCCGGTCAAGCACATATAAATAGTTTAGATAGAATTGAAGAGAGTTCTAAAGATCACTTTGGTAAGACTAGACAAGAGTGTGGTCTTGACCGCAAGCCGTAAAAAAGTTTAATTGAGATATGACTTTAGCAACGGAAGCTGATTTATGTCCAATAATGGGTATAACCTGTTCAATTGGAATTAAGAAAAGAAAATGGCCATAAGACTCAAGAGTCAAACTAAAAGAAAAGTTTTTTGCAAATAGTTGAGCTTTATCCTTAAGAGAGGCAATAAGATCAGTCCCATGTATGAGAAATAGAATCTATCCTTGTTAATGACGCTGTCGAAGATTTTCCAAAAGTCTTAAGAGCCTAACTTCTGAGATAAGAACTTAGCATGAGACAGCACTTTTTTACAATAATTATTTGCACTAATAAATAGCCATTTATTCCTAGAGAGTTATTTTTTTGAAAAAGATGAAAAATAATAATAATAATTACGATCCAATTTAGCAGCGAAGATGAAAACCATAGAGTAGAATGACAATCGGCTTGGAACTGACGAGAAGGAATATAAGTTTCCATTAGGAGATGCAATTATCAGCTGAAAGAGAAAAGACATCAACTAAAGGACCGTCACGAAGAAAATCTTTAAAAGAATCCAAGTCAGCTTTATGGTAGAAATAAGTAGTGAGATGATGGGTGAGTCTGAAGAAAAAGTTCGAGATGTAAGATTTAAAGAGGTGATTAAATGATCAGAACCACCTAAGGGAGAAAGAAAAGAAAAGAAACACAAGGTAGGGTCAGAGACCAGACATAAATCAAGGAATGAAGGTAAATGATTAGGGTTGTTAGTAAAACGAGTCACAAAGATAACTGAGTAAGAGATTGAGAAATGCAGAAGTTATAGGCTTTAAGTTATAGACCAGCAGGGTCAGTGGTGTTAGAGCCAAGCCATTCAGTGTGATGAGCATTGAAGTCACCAATAACAGAAATATTGACTGACAACTAAAGAGAGAGAGCATGGTCAATCAATCAACAGAAATTACATCTAAAAGAGTACAATCTGGGGAAGAAGGAGAACGATAAAGAACAAAGAGAAAGGTGATAGAGTAAAAAAGTGATAAGCAAAAGCAAATTAAGGAATGGTCAAATGATTTGAATCTTATTTTACGATAAATAAGTGAATTGATGCGTATGTATACCCCCCAGCCAAGCACGCGACTATTGGAATCTTTGCAAATTAAAAGATAGTACCCATCAACACTGAGATTAGAAGAAGAAATAGCAGAAAAATAGCGCACCAAAAGCATTACCAGGGATACCATCAATGCACATAATGGTACTGTTAATACTCTGATATTTCTTTAAATTTTACAGCTGCTGATGGAACCAGCCTCTCTGAGTTTGGGAAGTCTTACTACCAGCCGTCCTCAGAAACATTAAGTTGAGTTTTAGAGCTGTACTCTCATTTTATGAAAACAAGAAGAGTTTCATAGCCACTATCAAGGAGGCGCAAGAAAAATCTCATTATCCTAGGCAGAAAACCATGTAGCTCAGGTTTACATCTAGGCACTCTAATAAAGGAAGGAGAAGTTTAAGGCTGGTTAGCAAAATTATTTTACTTACCCTTAAAGTCTTCGTCTTGGAGGTTTTCTACAAGAAAGTAGCTGGATGTAGTTAACATCTGTCCAAGATGAGTTTCTTTATCAATACACTATTTGTAGCCTTTACTCAAACAAGAGACCCAAGGCAGAGAATTTTTACATCGGAGTTTATTTGTCTAAAAAGTATACTTTAAAAGGCAGCAAGGTCAGAGGTAGGTAGTTACATGGTTTACATGATACTAGGTTACAGGATACCAGTAGAATGGGGATCGTGATGATCCAGTACCTGACCTAACCTGAAATAATTAAAAGTAGCAACTTACTGCAAAAAGTACCTTAAAATATTAAGCATGATATTTCAAAAATACATTAGGAAAAAAATTACATCTAACAAAATACTAAAAATCCAATATATCTAGAATTTTCTAACTGACAAAATAAAGGTCCTTTATATAAAAAATGGAAGGGGAAGGGAGGAGGCACGTGCCCCCTGGTGTCGTTGGTCTTGCAATATTTATATTAAATTAGACTTAAAAATATCTCTTAACTGCGTTTTTCAACTAAAATATAAATACAATATTTTACTTAAAAATATTGCATAAATAGAACATTTTTTAATTAAAAAAAACTTACTGCCTTTAAGTTTAAGGCGGATTTACAATAAATTTTCCCCAATATTTTTTCCAAAATTTTTACAATAAATTTATATCTACAAAATTAAACTTAATATTTAGCAAAATATAGCAGGTCAAACTTGTGAGATTATTCAAAGTAAGATTAGAAATTTAAACTCATGGAGTACCTTGACATTAACTATTAGCATCAACTAAAAAATAAATAAAAAGTATAAAACTTAGAGAAAAGGCAGATTTTCTCTTGAAAGACAAACAAAATAATACATATATCCCAAATAATACATCTAATTGTCGAAATCATATCTCGAAAATATATAGTTTTAAATGCTGTATCAAGTTACCTCATTACTTATTGAAAACAATCACTTAATTTTGAGTATCAAATTATTTTTTCAATAGTTCTGTTAATTGAAGTAGAAGCGCTTATGGTTTGTAGTTTGTTTTGTTTAGTTGCAATAGTCGCTTTGTTATTATTATTATTATAATTATTATTTTTTAATTTTATTTAGGTGTTCTAGGAAGTCTTTACGTTCTTATCACAGAGCACCGCGGATGAGCATTTAATCGGAAATGCACGCCTCCTTCCAAACCGATGTTGCAAAACTTGCCCAGAGGTAGGATTTTAGCCACGGATCCTCTGTATCTGAGGCAAGCGCGCTGCCACTGCACCACGGTTGCTTATTAAAGAGTTTAAAATTGAGTAAAGTTACAACTATGTATCAATCAATGTATTAATGCCAATATTTTGTAGAAAATAATAGGAAGATTTGATTTTTCCCACCCTGACCGTATATCTAGTTATGACGGGGGTATTAAAAAATATGAAATATTTATGGTACTTGACATAAATGTTAATAAAATGGCATTATGACATATTCTCAATTCTCTATTGTTTGAAGAATTTAAGAAAATTATTCATTATTTTTTGAATTACATAATAATTTCATCCAGCATGCCTTACCCTTAGCGTGTTTATCTATTATTTTAAACTTAGCTTATATTTATCGAAAAATGATTAAAGAACCTAAAAACGCAACTAGTAAAAAATGATATTGTCGAAAAATTGTAAAAGTTGTTTAATACTACTTGAGCGTTTTAAGTTTATAAAGTAAACAATAAACCGACCTCCGTCTTAGTACGAGGATATAATGGGAATGACCTTTGCTTTAAAATCTTGTTTATAAAGCTTCATATGACAAGAAAAACTAAATATTTGCGTCAGCAGAAACAAAACGTCGAAAAATAACTTTTTTGTAGGAAACAAGTTTTTACACTCGTTTTTTGTATGGAATATAAAGGAAAGGGAATAAAGGTAACAACTAGTTGAAATAGAAGAACAACCAGAAAAGTTGCGTTACCAAAATTAAAGTGCATTTTAAAGGTAAAAACTAGTTTCTATTAAAAAAAAAACAGTTTTTAAAAAACAGGTTATATCTTTTAAAAACACTCACTGTAAAAATAAAGAATAATCATCGAGAGAAACAGCAAATAAAAATCGAGTGATAAGCATGTCCTCTAACATGATATTCAATTTTGTTCGCAATTTAAAAAAATTAAATTTTTATGACGCAACAGTTTTATAGCGCACGTACTTTCTCCGTAATCACACTGTAAAAAAATATACAAATGTTAAGATGTTTTTGTTTTTTCGTCAGCAAGAACAAGGTATAAGTTTTCAAATTTAATCCACATTATTTTATCATTTCAACTATTCAATGGAACTTTTTTCTTGTGGCGCCACTGAACCAACACAAATGAAAGCTTGTTGAAACGCACGTCATAAATGACTTGAAATAATTGAATGATGTGGTATCCGTATCAAATTAAAATGTAAAAAGGCGGTAAAACTTAGTGTGATGTTTCTGAACTTTGAATTATTACATTAAAACTTTCAACTTTTCTTTAATGTAATAAAGCGATGATGTCCATTTAATAAAAGAGCTTTTTATTTTATACTATTAACTTTATGTATGCTACGTTAAAAAAAAAAAAGCAACCAAATGTTATAACTTTTAATTTAATTTGCTATTCTTAAAACTTTTTAATTCTTTTTTTTTTTTTTTGTTAATTTTAATTTTTATTATGACTTTAGCCTAATCTGTTTAATTTCCATTGAAATTAACGAGCAACTAAAGTGTTATACAACGAAGCCTATCAATTAACGCACTTAGCAGGAGTGTTGCACATTAAACAACAAGTTCTAGCAATATATAATTGAGCAATTTAAAAATGGCAGCATTTTTGGTGATTTTGATGATTTTTATTACGATCGTCATAATCATGTGCATAATTTCATGTTTTCTAAATAACTCACAATACCGAATATACTTTCCAAGTGTCTTTAAAAAAAAGAAAATTTACAGAGAAGATGAAAATATTATGCAAGTCAATGTTAGAGAGAATATAAAGTATAAACAACAAAATCAAAAATTACAAAACGAGTTTGTTAATTATTTTAAAAATAAATTAACTTTAAAGCGAAATTCTTTTAAGCCAAATAAAAGTGATACTGAAGAATGCAATTTAGTAATAGCTAAAAAATGTTCGAAGAACGACGATAGAGATAAAGTTGTTATTGACGTTTCTCGTGCAGAAGCCGATTTCCCACCTCTTCCTTCTGATGATGTGCTTCAATGTACTAATCTAATAGCTCCGGTAAACAACCAAACGCATCCATCAGCCAACCAAACGCATCCATCAGCCAACCAAACGCATCAATTAACCAACCAGCTGCATCATTCAATGAATCAATCTCAACCATCAGGAGTTTTTGTTGATGATTATTTGAATGATTTTTGAAATTGAAAAACTGTGAAATTTTATAAATATTATTTAAAAAGTCTTACTTTTACAGAAGTGCTTTTCAAATGCTTGCTAAATTAGCATTTCAATAAAAAGGACTCTTTTTCAACAATAGTTTTAAAATTAACAATGAAATATTTAACAAAGTATATGAAAAACAAAATCAAATTTAAAGCGTATGTAAAAGACAAATAACAAAAACGGCAAAAAATAATGTTGGTATCTTGAGTTATTAAAAAATCTACTTTTTTAAAAAAGATTTTTATAAGGAATAAATTTTTAGTATATATTATAATAATAATAACTTTTGAAATTTTATATTGAAACTATGTAGTTGCAAAGCAAGAAGTTAATAATGCTTTTATCTATATATTTTTGTATACATATTATTTGTGTTTATGTATGCATATGTTTGTATGCAAATTAGGTTAATTTTATTGCATCAATTGTGCAAATTAAATTAGCTGATGCAATTTATTATGCATTTTAATTGATAAAAAAATTTAGCCATTACAATGACTTAAATTATGAATTTTATGGCAAGAATTATTTTGCACTAATTATTTTATAATTAGTTCAAAATAAAAACATTTATATTTTATAAATTGCCTATTTAAAAAAATGCGTAAAACATATATATATATATATATATATATATATATATATATATATATATATATATATATATATATATATATATATATATATATATGTATATATATATATATATATATATATATATATATATATATATATATATATATATATATATATATATATATATATATATATATATATATATATATATATATATATATATTCATTGGGCAGAGCATAATATCAACACAGTCGCATAGCTACATATTTAGCGCTTAGAGCGAGTAAAATTGGTGCGCCCCATTTATTCTCGAAGTTAAGAAAAGTAAAAAAAATAGTTGTATTAAAGTTTTTTTACATGTAATATAAAATAAAAAGGCCCAATAGGTTCCTAATGTACACTATATATATATATATATATATATATAAATATATATATATATATATATATATATATATATATATATATATATATATATATATATATATATATATATATATATATAACATTTATATATATAGTAAAAAATTTCTATCTGTTTTTTGAAACTCTTTTCGTAAATTCAACCCTGAAATAATTTGATATAGCAAGATAAAAGCTATATATATATTTTTTTTTGAGTTCTAAAACAATTTTTAAGTTTTTGTTTTTATTTTTTTTTATATTATAGTAATTATATTATTATTTTGTTTTTAAAACAATTAGGTTGAATTTATATAAGCTGGCTTTACCATTGCACAAAAAGTTAAATTAAAACTTGGATTGAAGAAGTTTCAAATTAAATTTAAAAAATGGTAAGAAAAATGCTAAATAATTAATGCAATAAAATAAAATATAAAAATTAAGAGCCATTTATATATTCGAATTCAATGTATTTAACAACTGCAATTGGTTATTCTTATTGTTAACTGTTTATTTTAGAATAGACTAAACAACAGTCCAAAGTATAGAACAACTTAATCAAGTTACATAAAAAACAACATAAAAAACAGTTCTCACTTTAAATATAACAATAGTTTAATATAAATATTTATGCAAATATTGCAAAAGGCTGCAAAAACTTATCTTAAAACACAATAAAAAGCTTTCTAAGTTCACTTCAGTAATTTTTTTTCGCCGTTTGCGTTTGTTTAAGAAGTTCATTGTTATAAGATAATAAAGAGATTGTTTTCTCCTCTTCCCGTTCTTAGATGGTAAAGAGATATAGGTTAGGTAAGAGCTGCCCAAAAAAAACTGAGAACTAGAGAGAAATCAAAACTAAAAAAAGAAAAACTAGAAACAGGACTCTCAAAATCTGTTTAATGTTGAAACGTTTTAAATATTGGAATCGTTAAACCAGCAAAAAAATATGGTGCAGTAATGAATGGAAAATAGAATGCACAAACTTTTTCATACACAAAGTTATTTTGTTGACAAAACTCTAAACGGGACTACTATTACATTAAACTGTTTGGTTGCCAACAACTGTTTTTGGATGTCAAATTGTGCCTGACATGAAATTAAATAAGAATGCTTGAAGATGTTTAAATAGCATAAAAATGGTTTAATATACAAATGTTAGAAAAGTAAGTATTAAAGTACACTTTAATCACTTTGTGATTGTACACTTTAAGTGGCGATTGTACACTTAAAGTGGCGATTATACTCCTAAAGTAGCGATTGTACACGTTTAGTGGTGGTTGTACACTTTAAGAGGCAATTATACACTTATGTACTCATTGTACATTTGTATTTTCAATGTACACTTGTTTACTCATTGTACACTTTGGTATTTATTGTACCTTTGGATATTCATTGTACACTTGTGCATTCATTGTTTATTATTGAAAAGGTAACTGTTTATACGAAACTAGTAATATAATTGGTTAGATTTTGTTATAAAACTCATGCTATAAGTTATAAAATAGTTTAATTTTAAGATTCTTTGATGTTCTAGAAGACTTAGAACGTTATAGAAGACTCTAGAAGTCCTGTCAACGTATAATATAAATTTAGAATGCACATGTTATGTACAATCTGTTATGTTTATCTTGATGAAAACATCACTTGGAATCATCATATCGATTACATAAGCAATAAAATTTCTAAAAACATAGGACATATTTATATAAACATATTTATATAAAGCACGAATCTACCTCAATAAGAAAATTTTAATCAAATTTTATTATTCATTTATAAACAGTTATTTAAATAATGCTAATATCGCCTGGGGTAGTACAGAAAAAAGTAAGTTGCAACGTCTTTATCGCCGTCAGAAACATGCAATCCGTTTAATCTGCTTTGCAAATCGCTTTTCTCACGCAAAACATTATTTTATTGGAATGAGAATTTTAAATATATACGAACTAAATATATATAATGTTTTATGCTTTGTATACACATGTTTGATTTTTTTGACAGATCGAGACAAGTCATTTTTATAAAAATGACCTGTCTTCAAAGATATTTTTACTCCGAAACCCATCAACAAATACAATTTGAGAAATACTGATTTTTAAATAAACCTTTTTGTCAAACAAACTTTAATCAATTTTGTTTTGCACCACACCTTTGGAATAAAATTGTTTTGCCGAATTTTGACTTTGAACTTTCGAACCCATTACTTTTCGTTTTTTTAAAAGTAAATTAAAGACCCTAATTTTTTCATTAGATGACGTACTATGTTATTGTTAATAATATAAATTAATAACTTTGCCTTTTACTTATTTACATTTGTAAAATGTTTATTTTTACTTATTTTGTTGATTTTATATTCTTTACTTAATATATTATTATATTTTGGTACGTATACGTTTATATAAAATATTGTTTAGTAGATCCGCGTGATCTCTCTTTGGGTTATATAATATATACTTAGGAAATTTGTAGAAATTTAATACTGTTGTTACCTTTGTTAATGCTTGTTTGAACTTATTTAAGGTTCTGACGACAAGATCCTTTGATTTTCTTTCAGATACCTTGTTTTATATTTGTGAAAGTTTATTATTATTTTCATTATTTTTTTGGCAATATATAATTGTAATACGACCAACAAATGTAAAATAAAAATAAAAAAACAATAATAATATTAATAAATTGCTTAAAAAAGCACTCTCATTTAAAATAAGTATAAAAATATCTAAGTTCAAAAATTGCTTCATGTTTGAGAGCTACCTATAGCACCAAAGGCAAGTACAAATCAATCAACCCAAACATTAAAGGCAACTTCAAATCATAATAGAACACGTTCTTCAAACTGTTCAATAATTTTTTTTTTTTTAACATTATATTTTTGCCGTTTAATAAGTACTACATTTTACAAAAGTTTACAATTAAGTTAATGGCCGGAGCAATAAGAAGGCATTAATTTGCCTTATCGCGGAGCACCGTGTTACAATTTATAATTTTTTACAAAGTTATTGAAGAATATATAGTATATAAGAAAAATTGAATAAATGTTTACAAGAATTCAAAAAATAAAATAAGATATTGTTTATTACATAATATCATAAATAGACAAAATAAAAGTAAAAATGAATATATATAAATTTATACACACATTCGCACACTTACACATATAAGCGAACATATACCCATATATATAAACACACACAAACACACATATATAAATACATATATATACATACATACACACACACATACGCACATACACATATACACATATACATATACACATACACACACTTATAATAAAATAAATCAAAATCTGTGTTTAATAAAAACTGTTTTGAATCAGTTTTGAACTGATATAGAGAAGTTTTCTTTTCGGAAACAATGTTTGGGAATCGTTTTCCACAAAAGTGGTCCGCGATTCTGAATTGAATAAGAATTCTGTTTTGAATGAGATTTTGGAATAGCAAAGTGGTTTGCGGAAAATCTTGTAGCATATTTATGGTGTATTTCTTTAAAACTAACAGTAAGCAACCCGTAATACGCGTTGCTAGTAAATAAAATTTAAAAAAAAAAAAACGCTTATAAAAAAGCCTAAAAACTACTTTAAAATAGAAAAGCCTAGAAAATGACGTAACTCGACTAATAATAATAATAATATTAAATTAGCGTATTCATATTATCAGATAAGTTTCAAAGATTTTTGGGGACAGTTTATAATTTGTTTTATACATGAACTGTAGAACAAGATGGATATTAATTTTGAAAATATTCAAGGCACCAGCTGTACGTAAAAGAGGTTCACAAGGAATCGCTCTACCAACTCCAAATATGATTCTAACACCATGTTTTTTTTGCTATAACGTTTTATTTAAAATTAATTTTCAATAAATAAAGTTTTAATTAAAAATAATTCTTTAGATCTAAAAAACTTCTGAAACAGACTCACACACTTAACTTAAAAAACCGATCATTGATTCTTTAATATCTAAGTTAAGGAGCTTCCACGTAAGTTCATCAACCTTTTTTATGCTTTGAGTATGCAAAAGGCTTAAAGTCATCTTATTTTGTCATAAATTCTGCTGAACCCAGGAACGAAAGTACTCTAAATCGCCTAAATGTGAGGGAAATGTTTCAAAATATAAGTTGTAGAATCTTAGATTAAATAATATATTAAGGGTTTAAAAATTCATTAAAGTGTTAAATTATGTTTTGAAATTACAACCAATAGTTCCAGACTTGCTTATTTTACAAGCAATAGTGTTTGATTCGCTCATTTTTGTGATTTCGTTAACGGGATTTATGGAATATCTAATACAGTCATATTTATAAACAATAATATTTTTATAAAGTTGTTATGACTGGTTCATAAAGAGTATCAGTTTTGTAAAGGTGGTTTGACTGATTTTTAATTAATAATAAAGTTATAGCATCAAGTTTTGTTTACTTTAAAATCAAATGATTTAGTTCGACAGCGCGCTATTTTTGCACTATTTTGTTTGCTTTATTTATTATGAGCATTTGCGCGCTGCAGTGCGGAAATATAAAACATAACAGTGTAAAAAAAAGGATTTATGCTAATAAACGTTTGTTTTTTTATTTTTTAATTTTTATTTTATAACTAACAGTAAAAATAGTATGTGTTTAAGCTTATTAGTTGTATAAACAAGCTTTTTTTTTATTGTTTTTGTATATTACGATGTTCAGTATAAAATTCATTGTACAGATCAACATAAATGTTTGTATATATTTCATAAGTATTAAAAGTTTTTATTTTTTCCTAATATTATACTGAATATTTCTTTTTTGAATTTAATAATACTATATTATAAAAAATGGAAGATTTTTACACTTTTTCTAATATAAAGATTTGCTAAAACATTGAATAAAAACAAAGTAAAATAAAATTGCAAGGAACATACATAGGCTTAACAAATTATAAATATTAACATTCGTCAAATATATAGAATGTAAAAATAAATTTTTCATTCAAAATATGATGTTTAAATATCTTACAAAGCAATTAAAAACAAATATTCAAAAATATAGTACTGAAAACAAATATTTAAATATATAGCCATCAATTGTAAAAATGATTACTTTCAGTTATCATTAAGAAAATGATAATTCACTAAAATCACTGGAATCATCACTTTGATTTTACATTCAGTAAAATCAAAGTTTTTCAAACTATTTTGTTCCTTAAAAATACTCGAATTAGAATGAAAGATTTTCCAATATTATATTTAAACTTTGGTTCTCGCGTAAAAATGTTGCTTCGTAATAAATATTTGTCTGTTTTACTTTACATGAATATAAATCACCAAAAAAAAGTTAAACTTAGTTTTGAATTTAACATAAAACAAAGTACGTTAAAAATATTACCTCTTTTGCATGAGTAAAATGATCTTTTAAATTAATAACACAAGCTACATGCTTCTGCTGACAATGTAGAGGCTTAAAATTACTGTTGTTCCCAGGCAACATTGCCATAACTATTAAAACAGTGAGTTAAAAAGTAATATAGTTGAATTAGATCACATTTCATTAAAATGCTTCTCGGTTTATAAAGAATTCCAATACTCTATTCAATTTTATTGCATTGGTTACCAAAGTGGTGTTTCCACGCAAAAGAATGATACCTAAATACAATGATACCTAAATGCTTATAGACATGACTCTTTTTAAATGAATGTCATCAATCATAAACACCGGCACACGAAAATGTATGTTATTTGAAGGTATTCTATAATATATCTAAACAACTAAAAGTTAATGCAAAGAATCAACACTTAAGTGAAAAATTTTATGCATCAAAGAAAAAGAATAACAAGAATTATTTTTTTACCTTTTTGGACCAAAAAAGAAGAAGTACCCACGCATCTTAATTGATTTCCATCCAACAACCTTATGTTGCGCTTTGTGTTACCATTCTAATTCCCTAACTCTCTTCCATTAGATTTTCTGTTATTTGATGCGTTATTCTCCTGATATTTTAGTTGCCCCTATGCTTAACTAGCCTCGCATTACCCGTTTTACTCTTTGACATAAGTATAAACAATAAATGCTTGAAGTTTGTTCCATGTCTGGAAATTATATCAAACACCAAAAAATTATGTGGTTTGTAGACCAAGGATTTGCTCAGAAAATTCTGAGCGGCGCTCAATTTGTCGTTCAGCAGCCTTTTATGAACGGACGCTTGTAAGTCCGCTCAGAAAATTTCTTAAGCAGGCGCTCCACTTATTTGCTCATAAATCCGCTCATAAAAAAGAATCAATATCTTTCCCAATATTTATTTATTGGCAACCCGTTCCCATCACTTTTTGTCAGTTGGTAACTTAGTAGGAAGGAGTAACACTAATACACGCAGTTATACAATTATTAGTTAAATATTATCTAACATCACTGACAATTGGAAAATTGTGAATCATATTCCATTGACCAAAAACCACTCTGAGCAGTGGGTACCAAGCAAGAGAATCACCTTTTCGTGGTCAATGGAGTTTCTTTCCAAACTTGGAAAACGTTGTTGTTGATCTTGCACAAAGACAACTTCTCAATGGTGTCGTCGGTCATCGATCCCCGTTTGTCAGTAAAGATGAGTCTCCCGAAACTGAATGTTCGCTCGCAAGCTGCAGATGAGGGCAACGCAGTATTGTACTCGCAAGCTGCAGATGAGGGTAACGTATTTTGCACTGCCTAAAAAATTATGGAATGTTTAAGTTTTAATTAGTTCATTTTGTAATTTATAGTGGATTTAAAAATGATAAAAATATACGCGAAAATGGATTTGATCGTCGGATATCTGTCCAGCTGACATCGATAGCCGTGCTCCTCATTAAAGTAACAATCTACCTCGTCAAGATCACTTGATCTTTTTGTAACTGCGCTTTTTGTAGGAATCCAAGAATCGCCCTCAATTTCGTGCCACGATTTTTATACGAGGTTGATCCGCTAAAGTTGGAACTGTCGGACCCTTACAAAAATTCAATTTAAAGGTTTTAAATGTTATGTTTCAATTTTAAAAAGAACATTACTCGATTTAGTAGGCTATTGAGAGAAATGGGCAACAATAATTTTACTTACAGAGAGCTTTTAGCTCGATAAATTTCCTTTCTAGCAGTGACTTCGCGTTTTAGAAGGCGGATGTCCAAATAACGCTCTTGTTCAGATACCCGAAGCAGCTTGAATTGAGGATCAGAGAGTGCAGTAAAACGGAGTCTTAAGTCATGAAACATGTTGTCAAATCTCTTCTGCAAACCTCACAGCACGGCTTTAAAGGGGCTTTTGCAATGAACGATCGATAGCATCTTTTCCATTCCCAATAACTCTTCTTTTAACAGCTGGATTGAAGGCAACAGACATCCAATTGAGACGTTTGGTTCGTTTTGAAAGAGATCCAGAGCATCAGAAAAGAGCTTCATGATGATGGTATACTCGATGACGTACTTGACCTCAGCCTGAGCGATTTTCTTGATGTCACTAAAGTCTTTACAAAGGGTGTCAAACGCATCCTTCTTGTTGACCAGGAAATCTTGGTCTCAATCCATAGCGTCGTAGTATCCGCTCCATGGAGTGGCATTGTGAATAATGACTAATTTTTCCATAGTCGACTTAATAAGATACCCTCCACTGGTGGTCTGTTGGTCTCACCCGCCGGAGTGCTTTGTTTGACATTCGCCGAACCAAAGAGAGCCACACTAACGATGTGATAGCGAACGCCATCAACGAAATACGCACCGAATTCGGCATTGAAAAGAAGGTTGTCACCACCATCTCGGAAAACGGCTCAAACTTCCTGAAAGCATTCAACGTTTTTGGATTTTAACTAGTTGATGAGACCTCTGATAATTCCGACAACGGGAATTCCGAAGAAGGCAAGGAAATGGAGTTTTTTAAGTTATCGAAGATTTTTAGTGCTGGGCCTATACGTCCTTCCGTACCAGAGGAAAGGCAACGTCTTTGAACCAGAGCATCAACTTCATCAAGCCCTTACCTGACAAAATTCTCTTTCTTCCCCATTTCAAATGCGGATGCCGCTTATTTAACCTAGTTGCTGCCAAAGACAGTGTCTATTTCAAGAACCATCCGAGCTCATTTACGAACTTAAAGGAGTTATTTCTGCTTTGTTGAAACTCAGCATTTCACCACCAAGATCCAACCATGATAATTTTAAATAGAAAATTCAAAATTGAGCATATACAGCTTATCAAATTTATATCAAATGCAAAATATTTCCTTGATGTGTCTATGAAGAATTGAAAGAGAATTATCCGTAAAACTCGGGAAGTGCGATGACATGGGCAGTTTTTTTATGCAGCATTTAAACAAGAGTCCAGATTTCCCAGTTTTACTTGGCCCTATGAGTTTGAAGAACTCGGGTGGGACGTATGTTGACTTGACTTTTTCTTTTGTCTTCTACTCATCATACTTGTTATTGTCCATTTTCTCCTTTTCAGCTTCAGATTCTTTGCTTTGAGAACTGGATTGACTTAAAAGATACAAATATGTAAATTAGCATTGACATTTTTAGCTCTGGATAGCTAATTTAGTAATTTAATGGAGCTTATTAGCGTATGCTTGCTCTGACAAGCAGTGAAGTAAACATGAGGTATGTTAACTTGAAGGTCTTACTGTCAAGCTGAATATATATATGAATAAGTTTACAATTATTAAAACTGGAAAAGTTAGTGCTTAAATAACATTGATAAAATGCTGCAAAATGCCAAAATCTCCTGCCAGTGTCACTTTCAAATTAACAAAGTAACAAGATCAATTGCACTTTTTAAATAAACTAATTTAGTAACATACCTGTTGACTTACACGATGTACCACTAGTACCTTTTTCCGCCATACCTCAATTTTTCAATTATTTTATGATCCAAAGGCCAAAAGCAAAAGTATTTACTATCCTACACTAATTTTTTTACTACTATTCTAAATTATATAAAAATAAAAGTTAATAATATGACATGATAAATGAAAATTTTAAAATCAGCTAAAGTAAACCAAATATATATATATATATATATATATACTTATTGAATAAAGAAATAACAAAAATGCAACTCAAAAGTTAAGCTTAGATCATAAATCTATTTTCCTTTTTAAGCAATAAAATATAAGCTCAATAAAGACAAAACTTCTAAAAAAAACCATAAATAAAGCTAAAACAACAAAATGGAAATGATTTAAAATGAATGATTCTTTCTACACTTTAAATAAAAAATATAAATATATATTTAGAATGTATAATATATATTTTCTATACTTACTTCTTGATCTAAATATTTCTATTATAATTTCATTATATATTTATAAACTAATAAATAATAATTGAATTCCAAAAAGTTTACACTCACGCTTTGCTCAGAAGTATTTGAGAACTGCTCATAAGCAAGTTTATGCAGATACGAATGTGCATTTAAAGGGGACACTACTTCCATATCTAATTTGATTTTTAAAAAAATATACATAACGTCACTAACGATTGAATATTAGACATAAGGATACATGTTAAGCGCAAACTTCACGTGGCCGTTTATATTTCGGTTTTTATGGGCCCTGCGTCAAATTTTTTTAAAATGTCTAAACGGTCAAAAAAAGTTAAAACTGGTCTTAGATGCTCCATTTTTTATGTACGTTGACGCAAGTAGTGAGACTAAGTAAGTTTCCAAAAAAACCGACAGAAATGTTACTCAACTGTCAACTATGTTAAAGATTTAAAGATGTTAATCAAAACGTCTGTTCTTCTTCAATTAAACAACTTCATTATTAGGTACATTAAATTAAGAGTCAACTAGACCTTCTTTTGAACAGAGAATGGATCTTCTACAAGAACTGCAAAAGGGTTGGGAGCATGGCGAAGTCATGGCAACGTCTTACCAAATATATCAATTCTTTCAAATCGGCTGCTCTTTTTTTTTTTTTTAAAAAAAAAAAAAGAACGCTTAAGTGAATGCACGCTTTTTTCGCTGCTCAAAAAAAATAAAATCGCTTAAAGTATTACCAATTATTTATATTATAATAATTTAGTATTATTATATAGTAAGGAAGTAAGAGACTACTTATACTATTTACATCATAGGGCCGACGACACGGGTTTTGAACTGGGAGGGCACAATCATCAATTTGTGAAAAAAGTCCCCTATATTAAGATTTTTCTTTAAAAATAAAAAGGTTCTTTAGAAAAAAAGTGGAGTGGCACGTGCCCTCTGGCCCCCTTCTTCCCCCCTCCCCCTCCCCCCCGGTGTCATCAGACTAATTACTATGGACGTTCCTATAAAAAAACATCGAAAAGCTAATGAAAAGCATGCTAGAGGAACAGAGAAAGTGTAGTTTTAAAAAAAAAACAAGAAAATAACTTTGCAAAAATCACTTGCGCAAATATAAAAATAATAACAGAAAGGATAGAAAAAATTGAAAGCGTTTTGAACTACGACAAAATAAAAACAAAAAGTATGCAAAAAGACATTAAAGAATTAAAAGAGAGTATTGATTTCCAAGAAGATGTTTCAATGAAAAAGATATCAGAAACTAACAAACGCATAGATGATGTTAAAAATTTATACAATGAAAAAACACTTTTTGATTTGAAAAATGATTTAAATATTTTGAAAGATATTAAAGAAAAATTAATATCTCGAAAATCGATCCCGGAGAAATAATTTGCGAATTGATGGTGTTAAAGAACTACCTGGTGAACCTTAGGAAGATTGTACAAAAATTGTTAAAAAGATATTTACTGAAAAACTCCAAATTAATAAAGAAATTATAATTGAAAGAGCGCACAGATCAGGGTCAATGAAAACAAGAAAAGAGCAAACGATTGTTTTTAAACTTTTCAATTTTAACGATAAAAAGTTAATTCTACAAAACTCAAAAAACTACGCGAAACAGGAGTTTGTGAACGAAGACTTTGCAAAGGAAACACTAGAAAACCGTAAAAAACTCTGGGGTGATGTGATTAAATTGAGAAAAGAAGGTAAATACGCTATTCTCATGTTTGATTCTATTTTTTGTAGAGATCATAAAAAATAGTTTATTTATTTTAACATTATTAAGAAAGTTCTTCTAATTTATGACACAATCAAAATGTCTGAAACAAATGATTTTAAATCTTTTAGTTGTTATTTTTCAGAAATGAAACACTTCTCATCTAATGAAAACCTAGATGCAGATATTAATTGATTCAATGATATTATTACGGATTGTTCATATTACTATCCTAACAAATTAGAAAAATGTTTATATGAAAACACAAAAAACAATAATTTTGATCAACTTAGAATTCTTCATATAGGGGAAAACAGGGCAACATGGCGAACGTTTTGAAAGCCCTGAGTTGTTGCAAAACTATCAGTCGTGAAGCAATAATACTTTCTCAGTATATTTATGTTATTAAAATGATTCATTATCTGCATGAATTTTCAGTTTGCAAATATAACAATTTAAAATAAATATTAAAGTAAAAAGTTCATACATTTGTCATCTGGTCACGTGACCGGGGCAAGATGACTTATTATGCAATTTTTGCCTCCAATTTAATAAAACTTTAAAAACTACCAAAAACACTAGGTAAAGTAACACAAAATAAATACAAATCGAAAAAAAGTACTTCTAAAGAAGTTAAACTTGAAAGAAACCATCCATAATGAAAAACCGAAACTGAGGAACTTTTTTTTAAGCGCTTAAAGTAAATTATGCGGAGAAAATTGCGTTAATAATATTTAAAAAACCAATTGGTGTTTTAAAATGCAAGATGCAAATACATTTTCGTTTTCACCTAGTTTTAAGATTTTTTTATATAGAGAAGTCAGTTATTTTAAGTAAAGTTTTCGGAATGTTAAAGTTTTGAAAAGAGTACTTTGTTGGGTATTTGTGATCAATGGTGGAAAGTTGATTTTCTAAGTATTTTGGTAGTAAATTGTTTTGCGATTGAAACATAAATAATACATTTTGAAGAAGGTTCAATTCTTCAAGCAAGTTTTATTTAGAAGTTATTTTATATTATGCATGATGCTGATTGACTTGGAGATTTTATTTTCGATGTGCAAAATATGGTTCCTCCAACTAAATTTTTCTTGAAAAATTATTTCCAGGATTTTCATCGAATGGTCTTTTTCTATATTAATGTTGTTGATCATAAGCTGGGGAAGCTGAAGTGGTAAATTAACAGAGTTAGATGATTTGTGAAAAAAAAGATATTTGGTTTTGAGGACGTTTAAGGAAAGTTTGTTAGCTTTGAACCATTCGTTTAAATTTTGCAGCTCGTGCTTAACTGTAGAAAATATTTTGTTAAGCGACTCCGACTCCGACTCCGCTAAAAATGTCGCGACTCCGCAACTCCGACTCTACAGCCCTGCACATTATATTAAGAATGATTTAAGTGTTTCTGACTGTGACAAAGAAATTTCAACTATTGAAGTTCTAACCAATCAATCAAATAACATTTTACTGAGCTGTTGCTATAGGCCTCCAAAAGGTGTGGCCGAGAACATAAGCATGTATTTTGAAGAAAACCTTTTCTAAAAGGCCATCCATGAAAAAAAAAAAAGAATTTTATTGTAGGAGATTTTAATATGAATTGTTTCCATTACTGTACGGACATTAAAGTTAAAAATATTTATGATTCTATTTTTGAAATGGGAGCCATTCCTTTAATAAATCGCCCTACCAGAGTTTCTCCAAAATCAGCTACTCTAATTGATAACATTCTAACAACTGATATTTTTAACAGTGACTCAACTGATATTTTTAACAGTGACTTAAAAACAGACATACATATCTGACCATTTCCCTATCTTTTTTACCATTAACTTCAAAAATTATGACTAAAACTAACATAAAAGTTGGATTACGCAACTATAACTAAAAAAATATTAATTTAAAACACAATTATTATTGCTTCATTCGATTTTAGTGATAACACAAACAACATTTACGATAATTTTTTTAATACATTTTGCTCTGTTTATGATGCCAATTTTTCTTTATATAAACAATAAATCAAAAGACATTAATTGCTCTGAGTTACCAAAGGTTTAAAAAAATCATCAAAATTTAACCAGAAATTATGCATAAAATATCTAAAAAACAAATCATTTGCCAATGAGAAAATATACAAAGACTACAAAAATCTATTTAAAAAATTTCGAAAAAACTTAAAATAACATTACTATTCTAAAATTCTCAAAAAAGCGAAAAGTAATTGTAAACGCTCCTGGGAAATAATAAAAGAAATTACCGGTAAATCAAAGCCATGCTCATGTTCCCTGCCACACATGATCAAAGTGGATAACAATATTATAAATAGTTCTCAAACATTAGCTCACGAATTTGATAAATTCTTTGTTGAAATTGGCCTTATACTATCTAAATTAATTCCTAACACTGAAGCCTCATTTAAAGATTTCTTAGTACCGATAGATAAATGCATTCACTCGGATGAGTCATTTAAAGAGTTACTTTTTGATGAGTTCGAAAAAGCCTTTAAAACACTAAAAAAAATAAAGCAGTTGGACCGGATGAAATCAACTGAGCATGCAATTATTCAGTTAGTACGTGGAATTTCCAACTCTTTGAAAAATCTCAATTCACATTAGGAATTTTTATCGATCTTTCAAAAGCATTTGATACTGTCGATCATGATATTTTGCTTTATAAACTTAATTATTACGGAATAAATAAATCAGTAATTAAATGGTTTTAAAGTAATTTATCTAACAGAAAACAATTTGTTTTTTGTAATGAACTTAATCATAAATAGCTTTTAAATGTTTCCTGTGGTGTTCCGGAAGGTTCAAACTTAGGCCCTCTTTTATTTTTTACATATATCAACGACTTGCATAAAGCATCAAATCTACTCAGTATTGTGTTTGCTGATGACACAAACTTATTTATCTCTAACAGTGACATCTATCTACTATTATCCGTATTGAGCGAAAAACTTCAAAATATATCTAAATGGTTTAAAAGCAACAAATTAACATTAAATGTAAGCAAAACAAAATAGATTTTTTTCCACCCGCTCTCCAAAAAACATTATCTACCCCCAAATCAACCACAAATTTTTATTGATCATATTAAAATAAAAAGAGATTCTGTAACTAAATACCTGGGGGTTTTCATTGACGAGAACATCAAATGGAAACATCATATTAACTGTGTCTGCTCGAATGTTTTAAAAAGTATCGGAATTTTATACAAGATGCGTACTTATATTGATAAAAATAATTCAACTAAACTTTATTACTCTTTTATTATCTTTACATAACTTATATAACTATTCATAGTTATATAAGTTATGGAGTATTGCCTGGGGTAGCACTGATCAAAGTTAGTTACAATGTTTCTATCGCCGTCAGAAACATGCGATCCGTTTAATTAATTCTGCGGATCGGTTATCACATTCCTCAATATTTTTTAATCAAATGAAAATCCTCGATATATATGAACTAAACGTATAAAAAATTTATCTTTTGTTTATATGTGGAAGTATGATTTATCTCCTTTAATTTTTAAAGACCTTTTCATTTTGAAACTATTAAGCAAAATTAACAATGGGAATAATAACTATTTAAATGAACCATTCTGTCGAATAAAATTCAATCAATTTTTTATCACTTATCGTAACTCTGCAACAATCAATCTCATCTCTGTAACAAAATTATTTCGCCTAACTTTGACTTACCTCTAACTTATCCTGTTTTTAAAAATAAATAGAAAAAGTCTTATAAAAAATAATTTTTATTGTCAAGTTTTGTTTTAAACTATTTTACAATTTATTTTTATTTATCTAAGTACGATTTAATGTTTTTAATTTATTTTTTACGTACTCTTATTGTAAAAACGTGCTTTTATAATATTTTGCGAACTCTCTTTTGTAAAAGGCTTCTGACGATAAGATCATTCTTTAAGAAGCCTTGTTTGTATTTGAAAAATATGTAATTTATAAATATTACCTTTTTCTAAAAAAAAGTCTAGATATAGAAGACATTTTTTAAGAATTGGTGATCGTGCCTCTTAACTACCCCGACGCCCCTCACTACCAAATCCGTATCGTCAGCTCTGGTGACAAAATACTTTAAAAGTTGTAACAAAATACTTTAAAAGTACAAATCTTGCTAAGAAATTAAAAAAGTTATTGTTACTTTGTATTTTCTATTTCACATAAATTTTATACTTATAATAAAGAAAAGATAAAACACAGAAAATATCTGTAGATTTAAAGTATTTACTATATGCTACAATATTTTTATTTCATGCTAAAACATATTTATATAGGCCCGACGTCGGGCCCATATAAATTCAATAAGCATGTCGCGACATGCTTATTGAATTTATGATTTACATTTTTTTTAAACAACTTCATCTATTATTATAAAAAAAAAATCTATTATTTTAGAAAAGTGCTTAAACATGAAGTTCTATTATGATTCAACATACTCTTTATTTACTTTAAATAACTTTACACTTTTTAGCTTTTTGTGTTTGAAAAGGTTTTTTTTACCTCCAATTATTTTAGTTTGTTTATATACACTTTAGTTTTCAGTAAAAACAAAAAAAACTTTGAAAACGAAAAAGTTAGAATTTTATATATAAAAAACTTTTTTTTTTAAATATTTTGAGTTTTTATTTTATTGCTATAATTTTTGTATGAGCTGACGTGTTATTTTTATAGTTATATAATGTAAAAATCATTGAAAAGAGTAACTTAAAAACGTCCTTTATATGGCAACGTGCTCTGTTACAACTAGCCTCGTTCTCCCTGAAGTGATGAACTAATACAGTTTTAACTCTATTCTCAGGGTTAAAACAATTTCACCAAATATTGTTTCAGAGAATCTGATAAAAAGTGATCACTCGTATCACTCGTCCTCTTTGTAATCTTTTTTCACTGCATAGTAACTAAATAATGATTAAAATGAAATAAATTTAAAAAAGAAAGTTACAGTTATAAATAAATTTCTATATTTTTATCTTTACAGAAAATAATAAAGTCACGACACTAATGAATAAAAACAGAGACGCTGAAAGAACATGTGAGCCAAGATTAAAACTAGGGGCTGGAACAGGAGTTGGGCCTGTCGCAATTCAAAACTTCTATTTTTTTGGCATGCTCTAAAAGGTTAAGTAAAGTTATAGAAAGGTATAGAACACTCCTGCAAGAGACTTTTTGACAAGTTAAACTCACACAGAAAAAGTGTGACAAACTTAATTTGTTACCTTGAGTGCAGAAACTTTAAAATCAGCTGAATTATGCTATAATATTGTCTTCTTGAAAAGTCAAAAACAAAGCAGACCGCAAAAAACAAACGGAGAAGGCTTTTAAACGGAGTCCACTATCTCTCAGCAGACATACGAAATGAGTTTATTCTATATTGTGATTTTATGAGGCAAAACATTCCTCATTTATTGTTGCCTCAACGAGGCAAATTGTTGACTCGTTGCATGAATTTATTTTTTATGTTTATGTTTTTTTATGTTTTTCTCGTTACAGACCGTAGTCTACTGTGTAGGACACTTTGAAAAAAAAAGTAAAATAGAAAATCAAGTTACTTGTGGTGTGCCCGAAAGAGCAGTCTTACAACCACTAATATTTTTACTGCTTAAAAATGATTTATACTTAGCAGTAAAAATTTTAAATCTTATATTGTTTGCAGATGGTTCCAATTTTGTTTATTCTAATCAAAGACGTAAACGTTTTCTTTAATATATTTGATAAAAAATTAATCAAAAAATGATTAGTTTACACGTACTAGACTTTCATCGAATGTAAAAAAAACTAAACTATTTTTATTTTACAAACCCAGTCAAGGTGATAAATCCTAAAATCCAAAAATTAACTGATCAAAAAAACATTTATTAAAAGAGAAACAACAGTTAGTTTTCTAGGAGTGCTTATAGACGAAAATTTCTTTATTCATAGTTTTATCTCTTACTGTAATATTATATGGGACAGTACTAATTATGGAAACTGGAAAAACTTTTTAGTAACCAAAATCATGTCTGAAGGATTATTCTCGTTGCACACATAACTGTTCATTGTGAACCTTTTTTAATAAACCTAATACGTACTTTGTGTTTAAAATAAAACATTAGGTTTTTCCTACTTCATTTCTCTTTTATTGTAGTAAAATCTCTCACAAACACAGAACTCAACTTTTAACTAATTTCCAATAAAGTGAAAGTTTTATAGCTACATACATGGACCTCTTGATTAGACTCCTTGTATCCTCGTATCCAAGAATCAACTGTTGATGATGAGAAAAAGTTGGAGCTCTCATAAGAATAAAAATCTCTGTTAACTGTATTATTTTTAAATTGAACAAATAATATTTTGTTTATTTATCGCTTAATAAATAGTATTACTTTTCATTCTTATTAGAGAAAATGCTAAATATTATTTAATCGAAATTCACTTTCTATTTAAAACAAACGATTTAAAAACCTACTGGCAACCGATAAAATCGTTCGTTCATTTTTAGAATATTTAGAATGTTTTCAAAAAAGAATTCCTCTGTACCAAAAATCCTTATTTCGATGTATAATAGGTCTGTATAAAGAGTTATTAGAGTTAGAACCTTTAAATGGAAAGAAATTGTATTAAAAGATAAAGATAGGTCTTTTAAGTCAAAAAGAACTCTAAAATCTTTCTTTGCCACATCAAAAACAATCAAATAAATTAAAAATAAAGCATAACAACTAAAAACAAAAACTTTTAAAAGAAATAATGCTCAAATGATATGGCATGCAAATTTTTTTTTTTAATATATTGAAGAAGTTCTTTTCTTAAATTTGATAACCATACATTGCAAAAAAAGAATTATAACTAAAGACAGAATTAAAGTTTTTATGTAACTATTGATGATTTCTCTGTTTTGAGGGCATTACTCTATATTATTAACTTTTTTTAAAGTACCAAATTCATATTTGTAATCTCCTTTTTTTTCCTGGTTTAAAATGCCGTAATATTTTTAAAAACTTCTATTATTATAAACATAAAACGTCATTCATACTGTTTCTTCAAATTACCTTGGTAACCAGTATTTACGTGCATGATTTGTAAAGTTTTAAACTGTGATTTTTAGTTTAATATATATCCACTAAAAAAAAAGAGTGAAGAAAAGAGTCATGCGTGGAAAAGAAATCTCTCATCCGGAGTTCTATATTGGCAAAACTTACCACTTGCAACCTCATACTTGGCACGTTTTGTTTCAATTTCTGAGTGCCCGGAAGTCGAATCAGAAATAAAAATTAATGTAATAAACATTTTTGTGACTTAATATTATATTTGAATCATTTTAAAAACTTGATTTTGCAAAAGGGTAAAAATTGTTAAAGATTAATTAAAAATTCGGCAAAAATTTGATTCCTTATATAATTTTTACACAAATTGAGATGCATAATTTTTATTTGAAGACAAACAACAATATATAAACATATATATATATATATATATATATATATATATATATATATATATATATATATATATATATATATATATATATATATATATATATATATATATATATATATATATATATATATATATATATATATATATATATATACTTATATCTTTTTTTCTAAAAGTGTGTCCGGACATTTCATACTTTCTATGACATTTTTATCGCTAAATTGCATTAAAAAAGCCTCATTTTGCCTTACAAAAAAAAAAAAAAAAACCTGAATGAATAACATAAGGAAAAATATTTGAAACTAAATTTTTATCAATGTTTTTGAATGAGTCTGTTTTAAATTACATTAATTATTTGTAGAATAATGATGTATTTATTACAAACTCTTTCATTTAACGTTTTTAGTTAAAAACTTGCCAGAAGCGCGCAATAAATCAAAGTCATAGCTAATTATTTGTCATTGAATTAAAAAGTGACGTCACATAATAGCGTTTATAAAGCAAGAACCTTTATTTTTCTCTTCAATGATAAAAAAACAACCTGCATGAAATTTGTTACAAGCAATGAATTTAAGAAATCAAGGTAAGATTTTTTTTATGATTTCCATTATGCGTTTATGTGTCCATAAACACACGTTTATTAAAAACTTAATGCTTCCTGTATAATTATTATATATATTTTTAATAATGTCCACTTGTATCCGTTTTGTACAGAGCAATACTTTTAAGGTATTTAAAAATCTTTCAAATGTAGTAGTTAAAAAGCATTAAAAGACCGTGTCAAAAAAGTTGTCACGACTTTATTATTAACACATATAGTCTGGACAATAAAGGTGAGTTTCCACTCATCCGTTTTTTCACGGGAACGGGTTGGGAAACGGAAAAATAATCACGTGAGCATGCGTAGTTTTCCTTCGGACATATTAAAACTTATACTACGCATGCCCACGTGATTATTTTTCCCGTCCCTTTCCCGTTCCCGTAAAAAAACGTATGAGTAGAAACTTGCTTTTAGTGAATCATAAGGGGTTTCCCAATAAATAAATAACAATTATCTAAAAATGCGTTTTAAAGATTTGAATAAAAACTTTTATTATTTAATATTATTTTTTAAATATTTTGTATAAAAAAGGAAATCGAAAATTATTTTACCGATAGCCTCATATAAAATTTCTTTTAATTTTTTTTTTATTATTATTTTTTTTTATTGCACACTTTAACGGAGTTATAAGGACACTATTATTTTTTAAAATTTTTATTTACTTAAAAAATAAAGCACACAAAAATATGGTTATCGTTATTGTTAATTGAATAACCAACCTTTAAACAAAAAGAATATTCCGAATTCTATAAGTTCATATGTATGACGAAAAGATTCTTCACAAAAAAAATTACTGTGATAGGAGAATGGGAACAAGAAACCCTAAAATCTTAGCTAACACCCCCCCCCCCCGCCCTTAACCTAAACGTGAGGGCAATGAGTTGAGTTTTTTTTTTTTTATATAAATATGAACTAGTTATATATTCATCGACAGATTTCAAATGTTATGTTTAAATTATTCAGTGTATTTGACCATGTAAAGAAGAATCCCCCCCTCCCTCTCCCTTTGCGGAAGGCACAAACAGTGGTTTATTCCCTTGTGTTTGACACGATCGATTTATACACAGGCGAGCGAAAAAAAGTGACCCTATAATTGAGCAGGAGCAGTTATTTAATTTGTTGGGAATGACGTAGAGAATGACGTATTCTTACATATTTGTTTATTTTAAGTGATTTATTTTTATGAGCTTTTTTATATAAGATAACATATATCTATAAATATCATTTAAAACTGTCATATTTTAGTTTATAATTGATAAATACACATATAGAAGAATTCAGTTTACGTTTAAGTTTCTGTGGACAAGTGTTAAAAGTTTTGTAACATTTTTATGAAAACAAAATGAAATCTGGCAAAAGGTATGTAATATTACTAATAAGTTTTTATGCATTAAACTTACTTTCCGCGTTAGCCGACTTTTTTTGGTGGTACTTTTTGTCTTTTTAATAGAATAATACAATACACTACTGGTTACAGATATAACTTAACACTATTTTATTTATTACTTTCAATATAATACTTTCTTTTTTATAGAGGACCACAAGTGAATAATAAGCAAAAAGAATTGATTGTGAGACTCCGAGGTCTAAATATTTAGAGGTTTGACGTTCAACGCCATCTCTAGCCCAACAAGCGACATTGGTACGGAAGGAGGCGTGAACTTCCTGTTTAATGCTCTCCCGCGGTGCTCTATGATAAGACTGTAAGGACTTCTGGGAGTACCTAAAAATAAAAAAAAAAATTTTAGTGCTGGTGTTATTCATAATTTAAACAGTTACAAAAAGATTAAAACTGTTACTAGAAAAAAAATCTGGCAGACCAAGAAAATTAAATGACAGAAATACTCATAAATTAAAGTTAAAAATTATGAAAAAAAAATGAACGAACACAACTGAAAAAGCGAACTCCTTTAGAAGTTCTAATGGAAAAAAAGTCAGTCAATGGTCCGTTTTAAGGCGCTTTAAAGATCAATGGTTTAAAATCCACAATGTGAAAAGATATCTCTACTAATAATCCGCCATAAAATATATTATTATGGGTAAGCACTAATAAAAAATACAGTCTGGACAAAAGCAGCCGTGGTCAGAAGATTCTCGATTTTGTCAGCACTTAGATTGCCCACAAATGAGCATACGCAGGACTTACAAACAATTTTATACTAATTTTCTACAGAAAAAATTAGAAGAAAATCTATGAAATAAAATCTGATTGTTTGTTTAATAACGATTTTTGGTTTGCATGAGTAATTATTTCAAATTTTTCTACCGCCTTGTGGAGAAACATTTTAGTCTATGCAACCAGTAAAGTTTTACAGAATTCCAAGCTAAGAAATCTAAGCTCGGCTGTTGCAACATTGAATTTTCTGAAAAGGTGTGGTGAGTCATAACAAGATTGCTTCAAGAAGTATGTGAAAAAAGACATAGAGAAATCTGAAACAACAGAACACGTTGAGAAAAGACGTTTCCAACGTAACGTATGATTTGGTATACTCAATCAACATATTATAAATGACATCTAGTGACTACTTTCTTTATGTCGTCAATATAAAAACAAGTCAAAATATTTCATTTTTTTGTTAGAGGGTTTCTTAATTTGGTGGTCCTTAATTTGGCCTAAAATCCAGATCTAAACCCTAAAATCCAGGTTTGGCTATATACTTTTGATTGTAAATGAAACAAGTTCTAGAAGTCCGTTTTTTTAACGATTACTTATTGCTATATATGTTAAACTAATTATAAATAAAATTCAACACCCTCACTCCCTCTCCAAACTTCATACATATTGAATAAATAAATAAAAATTAAAATGGTAAATTATTAAGATTTTAATTTATATTTATTTATTAATAATAATTATCATATAAACAACTAAAATAAAATAAATATAAAAATAAATTTAAATTAAAATGTTAAATTTGAACTTTTAATAAACTAAAAATTTTAACAAACACTTACTTTAAACATAAACTAAAAATATTAAAAATCTTTTTTATTTTTTTTTTAATTTAAAAAAAATATATGTTTTACACATTTCCGTATACTTTATTTACATCTTTACAGGAGCATAAAAAAAGGATCACAGAATACTTGCAACAATGCCCGTTGTATTAACTCTATTGTACATTTTCATATCAATTATTGTACTGATGTGCGTAATATCAAGTTGTACTTATATTTGTCGAGTAATCGTTAAACGACCAACATTTTTAAAGTTATGCGCTCTCAAAAAAAAGTTGGTTGGCGCATCAGCACTTTCAATAAATGCACAGAAGTTGCCTGAAGATTGTATTGAATCAGACTCCTCGTTAAAATTACATCAAAACGTAAAAATTGTTCAACCTTCAAAAAAAAATGATGAAAATGAATACGAAGTACCTTTGGAATCTAGAAGTCTGCAAATCAAAATTCAGGAATCTCAAAGTGTGTGCAATGAAAGTTTAAAAAAATACATACTCGTAGAAATTAAACCGGACGAACATTACACAGAACTAAACAAGACTTTATGTAAGAATGACTTTTGCAAAGTATTGGTCGAAGATATGAGAAATGAATTCTCTCTTCCACCTCCTTACATTAACTCTTATTCCTTATTAGACAATTATTTGAGCGACTAATAAAAAAAAAACTTAATAATCAAATTGAATTAGTATATATATAAATAAAAATGTGTTTTTTACTTTTCTTTGAAATACTTATCAGTTACCTCTCTGCACTTTCCCTCCCTGAAACCCAAACACATATCATGTATGTGGTAGGGGAGGGAACATAATGTGTCTTTTACTATACTTTCATTATTAGTGAAATGTCAAATTTAATATTTATAAAATTTTACTATAAAGTCGAGTAGATTTTATACAAAAATAGTTTTTGAATAAAAACTTTTTTATACTAAATAAATCTACTGTAAAACCGGCTGGTGTTTGACAGACAATAGTTTTTGACAGCGTTTTGTACAAATTGTTACTAGTATCATTAAATTTTCCATTAACTAACGGTGGTTACTAAAAATCCGGACATACTTTTAAGAGTCATTACTCCCATAGTTTTTAAGATTAAAAAAAAAAATCATTAAATAGAGTTTTTAGTTATTTATTTTATTTAATTAAGTTTGTCCTCAACTAGTCTGTTTCTTCGAAAATGACCAACTCGAAAACGAGTTACCCAAAAAGTGAAAATACAAGGTTAAGGTCAATTTTTTCAGACAAAGCTTTATTCTGGTTTGTAGTTGCTTCAAGTTTTTTGCTTGCCAGTTACCCCTATACACTTTTCCTTTCAAATTAGCCCAAAAGTCTTCGATTGGGCGACACTCCGGTACGGCTGACGGATTGTCAACATTTTTGACAAAATTGATTTTGTGAGTCTCATAGCAGTTGGTCACGGTTTGGACATAATGCGATGAGGCCAGGTTTAGCCAAAATACAAAATTACTATCGGCATGATGAGTATTGGTAATACAATCCATTTCGTAGATGGTTTTATTAACTACAAGGCCGCTTAGGACGAAAAATAGCTTGGAAATACCTTTGTCAGAAGCGGCAAGCCAGACAAACTGCTTGGGTTCAAACTTGCGCTTTTCGCGAAATTTAACGCTTGGTGGATTCTTTTCTCTGTCTCTAGAGTAGTAGGTGTTGTTTCCATTTATCGTTTAGTGTGACAGCTTAAAGTAAAATTTGTCGTCAAGGATAACCAATTTTCCATGAAAATCGTGATAAAGACGATCAATGCCGGTCTTGATTCGCTCAATCTGGCTCTCTTGTCAATCAGGTATACCCTGTTTTGTATAAGTTTTGATGTCAATGGACTTGGCAAGAATTTTAACAATATGTGAATGACTGCATCCAAACTTTCGACCGGTGTGCCTCATCGAAACTCGGTCACTGTGGTCAAATATGGTTCTCAGACGCTTATCTTATCTTCGGGGTTCCATCCATGGGTTTTTAAGTTGTTTGTTTTTTATTTAAGTGGTTAATTTTGGGCAGACATTATCATAAACATTTTGAAAAGTATTCAAAAAATTCTCAAACGGGTAATTGGCGTCTGCAGAGGAATAGACATCTTTCCATGGCTCTTCTCACAGTTTCTTTTTAAGTTTATCTAGGCTTTTAAAACAAAGATTTCTTTTAGTAATAAATATTATTTTATTGTCGTCGTTAGATGAAACTCCGTGCGCAATATGATAGATAGGAAAATAATCAGAGAAATCTGTAATATATACATCTGTAATATATATATATGTATATATATATATATATATATATATATATATATATATATATATATATATATATATATATATATATATATATATATATATATATATATATATATATATATATATATATATATATATATATATATATATATATATATATATATATATATATATATATATATATATATATATATATATATATATATATATATATATATATATATATATATATATATATATATATATATATATATATATATATATATATATATATATATATATATATATATATATATATATATACACACACATATATATATATATATATATACACACACACATATATATATATATATATATATATATATTTATATAGACACTCATTATCTCCAAGTGATCATGAAGCAGTTATTTACTCAGTATTATAGACTTGATGGAATTGAGCTAATGGCGTGGAGATGAGGCGAATGGTGAAAATAGCCCTGCGGCTCATAACGATAATAACACATACATCTCTGGTGTACACCGTTAACGAAACAATATGCGGTGTTAAAGGCGTTTTCTACAACGTCCAATATCCAACCTTGAATGAGGTAGTCTAAAAGCAAATGTTTATTTTATTATTTTTAAAGTGTTTGTTCTTAAGTGTTGCACAAATAAAGTTATTTTATTTGAAGTGGACGCACTGTCTAAAATGTAAAAACATATCAATTACCTATTGATAGTTTAGTGGGTTAGGCTCAAGCTATAAACTAAATCTAAAGCTGCTCACATGGAATTCGTGCTTTTAAATAAACAACAGTTTAACGTTGAATCGATGTAGCAGTTAAATTACACAGTAAACGTAAGTAATTTCATTTCCTTCCTTTTTTTTGCTACCTTATTATCGTGCATTATTTTCATTTACTTCTTTTTTCAAAATTAGTTTTTAAAATAGTTATATACATTTTATTATTCATTTATTTAAAATACTATTAGAAGTCTTATATTAAATGTTTAACTCATTAAAAACCATGCGTTGAAACTTAGTCTTGGGCTGTTGCTTTAGTTAGCTAGAAACAGTAAATATGTAAAATGAACTACATCCATGTTTTGGCTAAAGCACTTTTACAATCATTTTATTTCATTAGAAAACACTATAATAATTTTTTTTTTTTTTTTTTTTTTAAATAAAAACAAAAATTTCGTCAAATCAAGTAAGCATTATAAGATTTGTTGTAACAATGTTTAAACTTTATACACAAAGTTTTACATTTGTAAAATACCTTTTTTGTTTCGACAAAGTACAGGTAGTTCAGATTTTTACAAAAGTGAACTAGTTTATAATAACAAATGTGAACTATTTAATTTACATTTTTACAAATGTGAACTACCAGTACTTTATTAAAACAAAAAATAACTTAGTTGAAATAAATAAGAGAAAATTACATTAATGTAAAATTATGAAACAACTTATACACAATGAGTTAGGAAGGTAATAAAAATTGTAATTTTTTATATTTTGAAAGTTGTTATCATACTCCTTTCTCCTGGTAGTAATTTGTAACCAGGGGTTATTAAAGTTTTGTTTAATTTTACATAATGTCTGATTAACTCCAATCCAATAAAGATAATAAAATGACATTAGCTGATGAGACATCGTGCTACAGCAGAATGTGTTAAATGCAGCCATCTTGAAGTATTTTCTGCTAATGTTTAAAAAAAAAATTTTAAATAGATTACATTTTTTTAAAAGAATTTCTAATAGTAATAAGTAGCAACAGATAAATGGTTCAATAAAGTCAAAAACATGTATTAGTTTGTTTTAAATGCTTTAAGTAGGTATGTGGATTGAAAATTTTAAATTGATCGAAGGCTAGGATGTTATACATCATTAGAAAGGGTTCTAATACAGTATTTTAGGTTAAAAAAATTATTAAAATTAAACAATTCTACAAAAATATATGAGGTTTTTAGTAGCAAATCTTTGGCGTAGAGATTTGTTGAAGAAACTGTGGTCGAATTTAATTTTTCTTAACTTGAATTGTTGTAACTTGGTGGATTTTTATCTAAGTACCAATAATTTGGTATTAAAAGTTAGGTGTAATAGTGGGCTACAAATTTATTACTGCCTCCACTTACCAGGCATTTTCTGGGGGCTAAAGGGGTTGCCTAACCACCACCTTCATTTTAAAAATATGCATATTTTTTCATTAAAAAGTGCTTTTCTCAGCAAATGATAGTTTTTTTTTTACAAAACGTTGCAATAATTTTATTCCGAACCAACAGCAACAATGATTGGTGTATATTAAAGTTGGTAGTGATGGTTTAATACACCCAGATTTTAAAAATGTTTAATTGTTAATAATATTATTATTTTAAATAAAATAAGTGAAGTTAGTATAAAAAATGTCAAAAAAATTGTTTTACAAGATTTGGATTTACTGGTGGTGTACAAATGGGTTTGTTGGAGGGGTGTGTGCACTACCCACCCCTCCCCTCCCCCAACTTATAAGAAAGTAAATTAATTTTTATAATAGCGATATATCAAAATAATATCTCATTATTAACTTCAGCAAACAATGTTAATACACAACCACTGGAAATTAATTGACCATCCATAGAATCCGATATCTCAGACAATAAATGGATAATTTTCCTCGACTCATGGATGAGGTATAAAGAAATTAAAAAACTAACTGAGCCAAGAGATATCTATAATGAGCTTCGACTGACTTGCAGCGCAACAGTTAACAAGATGCTTTTCAATTTTGTTGGTCCAGAAAATTTAAACAATTCTGACGAAGCAGAGCTTCTAGCTCAACAAATCAGTTTCCGTTAAATCAATCCATCTTGAAGTATACAGACAATTGTTCTCAATGAAACAATCTGATGGAGAAATAATTACAAATTTTATCACAAGAATAAAATCACAAGCCATGATTTTAATAGAAAATGTGATTGTTCAACCTATAAATGTACATCCAATTATTCAGAGGATATGATCAAATCACAATTAATAGCAGGAAACAACAACAACACACCAAAACAAAATTCAAACGGAAATCAATTCATTAACAACATAAAAAAAGCTGACTGAACAACTATAAAGAATGGAATCTGCTGAGAAGGCATCCCTTTGTTTTTAACGCACAAGCAATAATACAAACAGCAGGGTAGCTTAGCTAATTTTCAAACTATTAAAACACATCGCACCAAAATCATTCAATTCCAAAACTGTATCCAATCAACCAATCAAATTAAATTGCAAAGGATGCGGCAAAAGGAGACACCTAACTGGAAGAAGGCAATGTCCCGCATATGGTAAAAAATGTAAAAATTACAGTAAAGAAAATCACTTGCATTATGTATGCGAAAGCACCAAGGCATCCTGCATAAAAGAAGATGACCAAAAAGATATATCATTCATATCATCATTAACTACTGACTAAGACTAAAAAATCAAATCTAACCACACAGAATATGGGATAAAAACATGTTTACTGTAAATAACCCCGAGCCATTACCAATCTTATCTGTAACACTCTAAATAGACCTAATGGCACATAAAAAAGTAAAACTTTCATCAAATAACTATATAAAACAAATAAAATTACCATATACAACAATATTAGCTATAACCGATACCAGTGTCCAGACATATTTAAAAATGGTCAATACCAGAACAGTATTTAATTAAATCAAGACATAGAATTCAGGGCATCATAGACTGCTGGCTCCTGGTTTATAAAAGGAACTGAAAGTTAATATCTTCCCATTGAAGATGAATCCTTAGCATTATTATATGGTTTAGAAAGTTGCAAATTGTTTGTGATGGGATGTCTTAACCTAATTGTTGCAGTTGACCATAAACCATTAGTAAAAATGTTCAATGATCAAAACCTAGACGAGATCAAAAATCCTCGAATCCTTAAAATATGCAAAAAAACACTAATATATAAATTTAAAATCATTTTGATCCCTGGAAAATATAATCTTGCTCCTGATGCTATGTTATGAATCACTAACAATAATAGTAATACCTCAAACAAAACATGGGATATTAAAAGTGGCATATTAGGAACCATTCATTCTTTATTTAATCATTTAATCATTGAATTTATTACAGAATCATCAATTGACTCTACATATCAAGGTTTATTGCAACATATACAAACAGGATTCCCAGAAAACGAACAAAATGTACCAACACATCTTAGAGAGTTTCGGTCGAAATGTTGTGATTTATACGTCATAAATATCCTCATATTTTTAGAGGGTAAAGTCTTAATACCAAACAAACTGAGATCAATTTTACTCAATAATTTATAGCTGCAAAAATTTTACTCAATAATTTAAAGCTGCTTGGGGTGTAAAATATTGCTTATCCTCCGCCTACTATCCACAAACCAACAGCAGTACAGAGTTTGCTGTAAGATCTATGAAACGTTAATTAACAACAAATATCAGCCCAAGTGGATAGTTAAACACTAACAAAATAGGAAGAGCATTATTATTGCACAGAAATACACCAGCCCAAGACATCAAAGCATCACCAACTGAATTATTATTTGGAAGAACAGTAAATTACCACTTACCAACTCCAATACAGTTTAGAAAAGAAGCTGAATCGGCCGATATGCACAAAAAATCAGCAATAAAACGATATCATAATTTGTTAGACTTTAAAAAACCACAATACCACCGTCTGCTAACCTTAGTTTCTAGCGTAGCAATTCAAAAGCATGGCAACCTACCCGTAAAATATCAAAAAAAACACAGGACAAATTATTGAAACCTTACCGCATCAACAATATTGAGTAAGAATAGATGGGAGCTGAAGACACACTTTACGCGATTGAAGATTTTCGCGGGAAGTATCCCCATTGACGAGAAACCACATTATTCCGGATATTCGATATCATCTAATAGTGTCCTCAAAAATTCAACTCAAAAATTTATGAAGCAACATGTCAGTTAAATCTCCCTTTCCTATTGAACAAATGATACCAACTAACAACTCATTTCCACCAATGGAATCTCCTGCGATTATCAAAACACTTACAACAACCGAACCTTCAACAACAACCAAACAACCTGAGAAGATCAATAAGAACAAGAAATATACCAGTCAGGTTAAAAGACTATATAATGTAAAAAAAAAAAAAAAAGCTTGTATAAAACGTCATACAAGTAATTATCATTGCTTACATATTTTCCGTTATGACATTTAGTTTATATAATATTGTGTTTACCATTTTATGTAATTAGTTTTAGAAGAGAAGGGAATGATTGTGCATGTTTAAAATTATGTTATTATACAGAACTTTTAAAGTGTTAACATTAAAGTGTTAAGTCTTTTAAAAATGTAAAATTCTCTTAAATGCTAAAATATGTATTGTATATTATAAACTATTACTACTAACTACTAGTATATTATAAACTAACAACAGTTTCAGAATCAATATTAACTATAATATATTTGAATCCTTATTTTGAAGCTAAGTCCTTTGATTATATTTTTTTATTAACAATGCTATATTATTTTTATTAGCTAAGCTAGATAAATATGAGCTAAATATAAAAAAATAATAAAAAGTCTTGCTTTACACCAGGTTGTTGCTTTGCACCAGGTTGTTACTTTAGTAATATTTGCAACAGTCTGCGCTTCATAAACAGAGTTTGTTTTTGCTGATATGTTTTTATAAGCTGCTCACTTGTTATGTACTTGTTTATTGGAGAGTCCCATCTGCATCAGGATCATAACCAGTTTAGTATTGAAAAATGTTCAGTTATCTATGCCACTATGAATGTTCAACTGTCCATACCACGAAAACTTCCATACCACAAAAACATGAAACATTTCCTCGTCTAACCATGAAAACTTTTTAACTCTCAATAACAAGAAATGTTCAACTGTCCATATCATGATAAATTTTGTCAGCATGTAATATTTATATTTGGAGTATTGAGCTAGATGTCACGTATTCTAATGTACTTTATTGTACTCTTTAGAAAAAATAAGATTTTAAAGCCAATCTATATTTTTCAAGTGGTCTTGAACTTTGAGACTCAAAACTACATTGTTGTTAAGAATGATGTTATCAATAAACGAATCTGACTCAACAAATTTGTCAAAAGATAAAATTTTTTTAAAATTTGTATCATTCTGTTTGCTGCATCAAATCCAAAATCTTTTTAAACAGTATTACTGTCATTCATATACAAAAATATTTAATTTTTAATTCACTAATACGATTTTTTTAGATCGTTATATGTCTTTATAGCTTAATGTGACTATTAAATTCTTTTTTTTCTTCAATCTGTGAGAGGAACATGCATGGTATGAAGCATGCAACTTGCTCTAGTTTGCTCTTTTCAAAATCAGGAGATGTTAGTTTATTCAAACTTGTGACCCTTGCTAAGTAGAAATAGAAAACTTTTTTTTATTATCTAATTATTAGATACTCCAGAAAGATCTAACTACCAATAATTATAGTTAACAGTTCAAGTAAGATAATAACAATATTTGTCCAGTTGCCTGGCTACTGGACATGTCTAATGTTACACTGCTTACCTTCAAATAAATAATTACTACTAATGCTTATAATTTCATTAACTGAGCAAGTGTATATTAATAAAATGATTTTGAAGCACTTTTTTTGTTGTTGTTAAATCTTTTTTATTGTTATCATTAAAACTTTTTGTCAAAAATGAACTTTCTTTAGAACTTAGTTTAAGTAGAAAAAAAGGAAATTGAATTTAAATTTTCTGATTCGCATTTTTATAAATGATAATATATCCATAAAAAATAATATATTTGAATAGTAGAACAGTATCTGATAGTAGAACAATATCTGAATAATAATAATATTGCAGTTTTTAATAATATTGATATTATAAAGAATATTATTATAATTTATTATAATTAATTTATATTTGTTTTTTAGAGTATAATAAAGAGAAATAGTAACTGCAAATGGGAAAATCTAAGAAAGGTTATAGATATAAATTTTTTGAATTTTATTATAGTCTAAATGTTTGTTATAGTTTTTGTTGTATTACATCTATGAGTTAGCAATTCTGTAGGATAAGTTATTATTGATTAATTTTAACTGCCCTTGTTGAGGGGTTTTATTATTAATACGCAATAAAACCCAGCACAAATCTGTATGTGCATTCAAATCACTTTGAAAATAGTTTAAATCAAAAACAAGACAAAAAAAAATTATTATAACAACAATCATAACAATGACACAGTAAAACTATATTTTTTCAATATTACCAGTAAAGTTATATTTGTTAGAAAAAGAAACAGTAGAAATACTACAGTAGAAATACTACAACAAAATATACAGTAGAAATACTACAACAAAATATACAGTAGAAATACTACAACAAAATATACAGTAGAAATACTACAACAAAATATACAGTAGAAAACTACAACAAAATATTTATTAGAAATACTAACAGTAGTAACAAAAAGTAGAACTGAAAAAATATAAAAAAAATAAAATAAAAAGTAAAACTAAAGTTTTTAATCTTTTAACGAAATATTTCTTTTTAACAAAACTTTTTTAACTTAAAATAAATAAAACTCCAAACACAAATAAAATGCTCTAAATATATAAAAATAAAAACTTCTAATCAAGTCCCATTGCAATAACCCTGTTTTAATATCTGAATTTTTAAGTGTATCAATTTCACAACCAATATTTTATTTCTAACAATGAGGAGAAAATAACTTGAGCTCAAAAGCTCAAGTAATTTTTTCTTCCTTGCGGTTGTTAATCTTTCTTTGATCAGCACTTAAATGTCTAGAGCTCTCTCAGGAGGTGTTCATTCACTTCAAATTATTTTCTTTAATAATGCAATGCGATGTTACAATACATCCTCAGAGGATCTTTCCATTTTTTAGACATTTCATTATTTTTAAGAAAAATATTTTTTATTCTCTTATATTTTCAGCTAATAATGACTGACTAATCCACTCAAATGCTTGAACTAAAGAATGATAAAAACACATTTTTCAATAGAATGAAAGCCTAAATATATTCTATGGTTACATGGCAGATAAATTGATGAATTTTTTATCAGATTTCTTGCTTTTTATGTTGCTCTTTAAAAAGATTTTATAATTTTGATATTCTTGTATAAATTATTTACTTTACTTTGTTTAACAATTTTTATTTTTAGAGCTACTAAGTGAAAATTTCAGTAAATTTGATGGTTTTGGAGTTGATTTTAAATGCAAGGTAGTTTTTCTTATTATTTTTTTTATTTTTTATTTTTTTACATCTTCGCTTCCAAAAAGGTTGCAAGCAACCACTATAAGAGTTGGAAGTTAATGGAAGAGAAAAGATGAAGTTTGTAGAGCAAGATAACGCTAGACAGATGACTTTAAAGGTTGCAAATTATATGAATCAGGAAAGTAAGATGAAGGAAGCGAATTCCAAAGAACTAATGTTTGAGGAAAAAAACTAGACAAATAAGAGTTTAGAACAGTCACAGAAAAAGGATGAGGTTTAATTGAATGATGAGTAACAAGAGAATGAATTTTAGTAGATGGCACATGAGGCGTTAACTCTTTAGAGCAGTGCCCATTATAGTATTTGTAGAAAAGGGAAAGAGAAGCTACATTATGATGATGTGATAATGGTTGAAGGTTGGCTGAAATAGCAGGTCCAACTATGTTTACAATGCGTTTTTGCACCATGTCTAAAAGGAAAAGGGCATCATTAGAAGATCCGCTCCAGATATGGCAACAGTATTCCATACAAGGGCGGATTTGAGATTTATAGAGATAAAGAGTAGAATCCAGAGTAAGAAAATGTTGAGCTCAATAAAGAGATGCAACCTTAGCAGATGCTAATTTTGCAATGGATTTGATATACAGTTTCCAAGAAAGATTGGAAGTAAGAGTTAATCCTAGAAGATGAAGAGTAGATGACTCATCGAGTGCATTACTGTTCATAACTATAAGAAGATCTAAATTGTTGCAATAACGATTGGCTGAAGAAAAAAAAAGAGATTTATCTGAGTTAAAGTTCACTAGCTAATGAAACCCTCATGTTGTAGCTGAAATGAAATTGTTTTAAAGCTCAAATGCCCCCTCCATGCAATCAGAGAGTGTTGGCTTCTTATCATGACAAGAGTAAATGGTAGTGTCCTCAGCGAACAATGCCACCTTAGATCTGAGAATATCTGGAAGATTGTAATGTAAATTAAAAAGAATATAGGGCCAAGGATTGAACCTTGAGGAACCCCTAAAGTTGCAGGATATGAAAAAGAGTGCTCTCCATCGAGGACAACTTTTATACTACAATTGGAAAGGAAGGATTCAATAATCTTGAAGATGTTACCAGATACACTGTAAGAAGAAAGCTTATGGAGAAGACCAGCATGCCAAACTTTATCAAGTTATTGAAAAGGTACATATTCAACATGCTAAGCTGGTGCTGCAGCTGAATATTGATGTAGAAGGAAATGATGGCCATTACTGTCTTTTATGTCTTGAAGATTTAGATGATAGGGAAATTGATATTATTTACAATTTAGCAGATCGTGAAGATAGTATAAATATAGAAATTTTATAATCTATTAATCTATATTGCTGGTTATGTTCAAATATATTCCACTGAAGAAATTGGAGATGATGCACAGGCTTTCCCAGGAAAGGCGTGCGGTCGCACGCCTTGTTTGTCCACGTATAAAATAAATTTTTTAGAAAACGTGACCGCTGCAATATTTCGCGGTAAAGTAGAACTCATCTGCAGGGAATAAAAAATAATACTAAAAATAAGAAACGAAATCTTACTAAAAATATTTTAATAAAAAAAAAGTTAACAAAAAAATATTCTTGTAACAAAAAAAGAAAAGTCTAAATAAATTAAACATTTTTTTCAAAATTTTTATACTATTTTTTTTTTCTTATTTTAGGCTTGTTATTTTCAGCGTCGAAATTTGATACAAGTCAAGGAAAAGACGACTATAAGTCATAAAAATTTCACGAAAATAAAAAGACTTGATATATAATTTATTCACGAATTTCATCAGTCAATATATTAAAAAACTAATTCATTATTTACGCTATACAAATTTGGTTAAACATTTTCATTTTATTCAGTTTTTACAAAGGTTTATGCAATGGCGATGACGTTATTTCCAAATAATTAGACAAGAAAATAAATTGCTGTTTATTATTAAATATATTATTTGAGATTTTATAAGTAACAAGATTTTAATGTGGAAAAAAGTATTAAAAGCTCATTTAAATAAACATTGAATAAAATTAATAAATCTAAATTGTTTCATTGCAATCATTAGTAAAGTAGTCTTCGCCCATGAATTCACTGTGTTTTTCATCTGAATCTGATGTGCTACCATCGTTGGAATAGTCATCACAGTTGCTGGATCCTTGATATTGCTTACCTGAACCCGATGGTTCGGAAGAACTTATTTCACTTTCAACTGGTATAGCCGCTTGCCTAATATTTGTATGAACTTCAGCATTATCAGTTTTCGACGTATTTTCTTTGTTTAATATTTTTGGTTGAATAGGAAATTTAACAACTCTACGTTTTTCCAAGTATTTGTAAACAGCTTCTTTTAATATATCTTTACGCTGATCATCTGTCCATACATGGCAATTTCCAGCAATAAACAAGCACTGTTCCATGTTACTATGTTTCATTCTGAGCCGATGGTCTGTAAGGATAGTAGATAGTGTACTGAAACATCTCTCTACTACTCTGTTCGACGATGATAAACAAAGGCACAACTCGGATAACAAAAGGATATTTGGAAAATCTTTTCTTTTATATATAAATAGTTTTTCCCAAATTTCTATGAAAGTTGAACTAGAGTAAAACGATCTTACGAATATTTGCAAAGTTTTCCATTCTTCAAAAACTGTTGTTTCTTTGAAGTTTGCTGCTTCGAGCGGTTCGCGAAAATATTCCATAAGGTAATTAATATTTTCCCATCCATTATCTTGATTGTTCGTCCAATATTTGGGATCAAGCCACGTCATGGACGCAAACTCAAGATTATCTTTAAATGATGCAAATCGACTATTAATTAATGGTATTAATATGTTAATGAATTCTTTTCTCAGCTCCAAAGCTCTTTCAACGTCTTCTTGCTTTGGGTTTATCATTCCTTCAAGTTTGATGTCGATGTATTTTATATTCTTTTTTTTTTTTTTTGTCGCCAACGATTATATATTCAGATTCAAGAGTAATAATACCACCTTCTTCTTTAATAATAAATTTTCGTGCAGAGCTACTGTACGCTTCGTCAGCTTTTTCTGCAGTCAGTGCAGTCAACTGTGCTATTGTTTGGACAATTTGAGGATTCACTTCAAAAGCAAATAAAACATTTTTTTCAAAAAAAAGCGACAAAGGGCTCATTGCCGCGAGTACATCTAGATACGCTCCGGTTTTGCATAGAAAAGCATATTTTGTTAATTTCTTTACAAGCCCCTGTATTTTGGCTCTTGTTTGGTTACCATACCCTTTGTTAGTTAGTGCATTTGGTAAGGCAACTAGATAAGCTGGCCAGTTATGCATTAAACTAGTGTAACCCTTAACTCGATGCGATGCAAATCGGGTTCCTTGAATTTTATTTAGAGTGTAATACTCGATAGATAAAGCAGCTGCAGCATGTTTGCATGACTCCTTCAGTTTACCTGACTTTTTTAAAAGATAAAATAGAGTTGTATAAAAATTGTCGCAATCCGTAAAGTCTTTAAATTGTTTTATAGCGTCTTTTATAGCAAGCTCTAATCTGTGATTAACACAGTGTATGTTAACTAACCATGGTCTTGTTTTTTTTAATTGAGTTAACGCACCACTATAGATACCTAGATTAACATTCGCTCCATCAGCTGTTGCTGATACCAGCTTTGTACGATAATTCGTAACGGATAATGGAATATTGCATTTAGCTATAACGTTTTCAATAAATACACTATCCAATGCCAATTTCAAGGAGTCAGCATCAACTCCACCAAAATCCGTCATATTACACAATGCAACAAAAAAATAACACGGGATACCAGCATTTTCAACTCTAACTAATATGGCTTCTTTTTCACTGCCTGTTTTCCGCGCTTGGCTACCATCGCATAGCAAAGCCATAAAAGATTTGCTAGCAATAATAGTCGCTACTTTCACTTTTATTACCTCGGCAATGCAATGAATAAATTCTCTGGCTAAAATAAAAATACAACTTAAATTAACTTTAACTTTAATTTAAAAGTTATTCCAAAATAATTATGTAAAATTACATTGAAATATTGAAAAATATAAAATCATAAATTGTATATATTTAAAGTGTTAAATATAAAAAAACGATAGTTACGGCATTTCTTAAGGGCTACCGCCCCCTCCCCACCTGTTCCCACACCAATGTGTGTGTGTATATATATATATATATATATATATATATATATATATATATATATATATATATATATATATATATATTAAATGAAGTTACCAGCATTTTTGTTGCTTTTTCCGTGCATTAATTGGACACCATTATCACGTTGAACCTTTATAAGTATCTCAAAATGACTATGTGGCATAGCAGGATGTAATGCCATTTCATATGCAGTGCGAATTAACTTTAAGATTGCTTCAAAAGTTGATGCATTTTTTGAGTTATCGGTATCCGTTATAGGACTCTGAGATTCATTTATTTTAACTATAGAAGGAGAGTTACTAATTTCCTCCAATCGCGCAGCCTCTTTATGTGCCTTTGTTGATAAATGCCTCATAACCTGTAATATAGGTATAATAAGTAAGATTACATCGTAATGTATAGCTATATATTTTTTACCTTTTTAATGTACTATACATTATAAATATTAAACCTGATGATGTGTTACAACATTTGTTCCATTTGTAAAAGCATTTAAGGAATTTCTAGCAATCCCCAATATTGAAGTGTGAATGCTGTTTTTATGTTTAGCGCACAGTTTGCACCAGATTTTAACTACAGTTTCTATATCGTTCAATTTTATAACTTCTTGACCGAGAAAATTATATTTCCACGATTGAACAGTTTTTAGTGATTTTGTGATAGGTTTTGTAATACTCATTTCTCTACTCTCTCTCGACTTATTCTAACCTGATTATTCAGAGTCAAGTCTCGCCTTTTATTACGTTGAAATTATTCAATTGCATAATTTTGTAATTACGAAAGAAGTTTAAAATAATTGCATTGCTTAAAATAATTGCCTTGCTTCTGTAATTATTGTTACAAAAATAGCTCCCTCTGGACATTTACTTTTAACACTCGTTCATAATGTCAATTAATAATTGCAAAACAAAATGTTAATTAATGATTGCAAAAATTTTTGCGCTCTTTTGTGTATCAATACATTTAAACATTTAAATGTATTTACGAAACGATTAAACACATAAATTTAAAAAATTTTTATAATTCTAGCGTGAATTTTTAAGTATTATCGACTGATAAAATGGTAAACAAATTTTACATTACAAGGTCTTTTCATTTTCATTAAATTTATATAAACTATAATCTTTTTCTTTTTCCTTGTTTTGTAATGATTTGATTTTTCATAGCTGAAATAACTACCACTCTAAAAAACAAGAAAAAATAAATAAATGAAATATAGATAAATCTTTGTTTTATTAATATTCATTACTTTTTTAATTTTAAAGCACAAACAGATTTCTTTTATTTACTTTAGCATTGCTTGTATTTTTGCGGTATTTTTGTTTAGCTTTGTTTTGGCGCAAATTCTTGAAACGCTTAATAATAAAACGTGGTCAGTTAATCAAAAAAATTTATTCTATGCGTAGACAAACAAGGCGTGCGACCGCACGCCTTTCCTGGGAAAGCCTGGATGCAGTTACATATGATGAAAAATATGGCAATTATTTAAATATTTTAAATAATGGAGTATAGAGGAGGACTAACTATTCCATCTGAAACGTTATTACAATGGTCTTTATTTTGCTATATATTTTTTTTTTTATTGGATAAAAGAGTTTGCAGAACATTTCTGATTTGACAGTTTACATTTATATTAGAGTTGTACAGAGTTTCTATTTCGAAGAAATAATTCTAATCACTGGCAAACATTTTTTTTAAAAACTTTGCATTACTTAACACTCCCAAAAGTAATAAAGAAACTAAACTCAAAGAAATTAAGTTTGTGTAAACATATTTTTTTCTATTTAGTACACAACTTTTTTTTTTTTTTTTTTTTTAACATTATTATTTCTTTTAAATTGAAAATCTCAATTAAAAATATTTTTATTTAACTTTATGAGCATTTTAAAAGTTATTAAAAAGTTGTTAATTAACCTTAAACTATTTTTTGCAATAAGAAATTAGGAATTTTTTCAAACCGACTATTAACTATTTGTATGTTTAATCTTAGCAAAACTATATAACTTTTACGAAACCGCCATTTTTTTTTTTAATTGGCCTTCAGTCAAAAAATTTTCTGCACGGTGTTGAGGCCTTCTGTAAAGAAGGCCTTAAATATAATTATAACATTAATGACATATTGGTCAAGTTTGCAAAGTTTTTTATAAAAGAAAGTTATTATTTTTTTATTTTTATTTTAATTCACCTCCTCAAGGCCGAGAAGGCCACTACAGACGAGGAGGCTACTTATTTGTGGCTATAACCCTCTCTCAACTCTATAACTCCGAAACACAAACCTTGATGAACAAGGCCGCTGCGCGGAGAAACGAGTTGAGCGCGGTACTACCAGGGACGTGGTGAGGATCGAACTCCGAACCACTCGTTTATGAAGCGAGCGCTCTACCACTACACCACTACCACCATTACTACATTTATAAAAGAAAGTTGTTTATAAAAGAAAAGCACTATTGTTGTAACTAATATGAAAAATACGGTCATTTTAAATAATAAACCAATAATTTCATAATAAACTGCAAAAAAGAACGTGAATTTAAATGTAGATGTTTTTAACTAGATTACTCTAACTTATTAATATAAAATTATTATACTCTAAAATTATTATCTATTTTTAAAATATAAGATTATTTAACTGATAAAATATGAACATTTTAAATATAGTTAATTGGTTTTTGTGATGTATCAGTTTCACGAGGTGATGATGTTTGTCAAGAAGCTATCAGTAAACTGAAGGTTAGTTTTTTGATTCATAAAAATGTATGAAAAATATTAAATTTTAAACTTTTACTGTTCTGTTTTAATAAATTTTATTATATTATAGTATGTATTACTTTTAAGCAACATGCATTAAAAATGAACAAAGAAAAAAAAGAACATAAACAACGGATCACTGTCAACATTACTCTGAAAGGAATCCGTTTACTTGATGAACAAACAGAGGTAAGATCAAACATTTTACTCTCTAAGATTTCTTTACTTTTATTTACTTATATTATTTTTATTTGACGAATTTTTATACAAGATAAATTACTTCAGAAATTATATCAATTCTGTTATCAATGTAAGTCCTGTTATTAAATATAATAAAATTATAATCAATTGAGGTAATAAGGTTATTAGAAATGTTATTAAAAAAAAACACATTTAAAAATAAATTTTTAACTTATTTTTAAATTAATAATAGACAAGATGCAATGAGAGTTTGCGAAAAAGACCTGTTGGTACAAGTTGGTTCCCGATATGATAAAGCCTATACAGGAGCTTTTTAAAAAAAAGTATATTTTTTTAAAATAGATACTGAATTACAGAAATGTTCACTAAACACAGATGATATTTCTCGAAGATTAGAGGTTGGAGATGAGTTAATAGTAAATGTTGTACTAGTTGAAGTTTTGGTTTTGTAAAGTTAAATATTTTTAATGTTATGCCAGAAATATTCTGGTTCATTTGCAGATTCATGGAGTATATTTCAGTGGTAGTTCTGTTTCGATTGTTTTATAATAGCTTTAACTTCATTTCTCTTGTTTTTAAAGAGCCGTTTGTCAATTACTAGCTTTGATTTATGAAATTTATGGAGTAGATTGTTACATATTTTCATATGGTATTTTACTTCCCCTGTAAGCCATGGGCATGGTTTGCCTCAAATGCGTTTTTTTAATATTTGGGTCTAAGGTTCCAAGACATTTTAAAATTATTGTATTGTTTAAAATTTCTATATGTTATTATTATTGGTTTGTACTTAGCATGATTGGATTTGCAAATGCATCCAGTCATATCATTGTCACTAAAAGATATCAGTAATACAAATGATTTTAATATAGGAGTTGTATTATTTTTATAAATTATGTCAATTAAGGTAGAAGATATTAATGTTGTTCTTGTAGCGCTTTTTATTAGTTGTTTGAAACCATAGAAATAGTTGTTTGAAACCATAGAATTGTAGCATAGATTTTATTTTGATACGATCATTTGGTTTTAAATAATTAACATTGAGATCTCCCATTAATATTGTTTCTATTGAATCAAACTTAGATATCATTTTTGAAAAAAGGTTAGGGAAGTTGGGGTTTAGGTTTTTTGATACAAGACACAAAATAATATACTATTTGTATTTGGAAAAATTATTTCAAAACAAATGCCCTATATTTTGTTGGTTTGTAGATCACTACATCTCACCCACCTTAACTTATTGGATATGCAAACTGCAACACTTTTGCCAGGTCCATTTTGACGTGCGCTGTTTAGAAATGTATAGTCCTCGTTATCATATAGCCCTCGTTATTGTATATGTAAAACTAATATTTTTATATATAATTTATTAATATTTGTATAGTTTAATTATATATGCAGTTTAATAATTTATTTTTTTTATATAAATTTTTTTTATATGCAGTTTAATTTGTATAATATTAGTATAGTATAGGTATTTTATTAATATTTGTATAATATTTGTATATGTAAATCTAATGTAATACAAAATGCATACATTAATACTTGATGCACGTATATACAAAAAAAGTGCATCCGCATCCACACGTATGTAAGTCAGTTTATTTGGGCAAAAAATAAACCCTTACAAAGTTTTAAAAAACGTTAAATGTATTGTTTAGTAAAATATTATGCAAAAAAATAAAACGGAACTTTGTGTATTTAAAATCAAAATTGGCAAATTTACAAACATTTTTTTTTAATGTAAACTATTCCTGAATTACAGGTGGAATAAAATAAAAGGTAGCTTAAACATAACAAACTGAATATAAAACTGAAAAAACTCAGAAAGTACAAACAAATCAGAACAAAAATAAAGCACAACAACAGTTGAGTAAAACAACAACAAATGGTACTGAGTTTAATGAATTAAGAGTTTTATACAAAACAGTGAAGCTGTCAAAAACTTTTACAGAAACGTCATTATTTATCAAAATCATTTTAATTTATTCATGATCTTGTTTATCAAAACCTCTATGAAAACATCAAAAAAGTTTGCTAATGCCTTCATCTGCATGAATAAGCACTCATTTAAACATTAATAAATTATATATCAATGGCCTAGAGTCAAAACCTCTAACTCAAAAAACATAGATTTTTATGTTTTTGCAGATTTGTTTAGAACTTGTTTTCCTCAACATGGAAAATAGTAAGTATAATGTTATATAACACACTAAATCATCTACCGGTAAAAAATCAAACCTTGTACCATATTGAGTGTGATAACCACATATAGTGTGTAGTGTTTTGTCTGCTAGTTTTATGGAACAATAATATGGTTCGTGGATTAAAGTATATTCTGTTATTGAACCTTGCTATTAATTAAGGTATTAAGTAATACAAACTGTATGGCGGCACTTACTTAATAACTGAGTTATTAAGTAAGGGTGTTAAATATGAACTTTAATAAAAAAAAATTTTTATTTCCGGTTAAATTCAGCTCTTCAGATTTATGAGGTTTTTATTCTAGGCCATCAATATATAAAACTTTATTATGATTTCTATGTTGAGTACTCCATATATTTTGTTGTGCAACACTGTCATAATTTAACTGAAAGTAATTACTGTATATTCAAATCAATCAATGTCAGTGACCACAATATATCAATAATATATATCATAAACTGTGGTTGGTGTTAAAATTGCTAAAATCAAAAGTTGTTATTGTACATGAATGACTGGCATGGGTCAAAAGTCAAATCATGTTGCTGCAGTAATGTATGGATTGGAAGCTGCTATAAGAAATGGTTTAAAAAACCTTGCATGTATAAGTATTTCAAATGCATGGTTGTTGTCATAATAAGAAATATCACCTTTTAAAATCAAAGACTTTTATCAGTAAATTTATTGCTTAAGTGGCAAAAAGAAACAAAAATATGTATCAACACCAAAAAATGATTTTCTATCAAATAATGAAGTGCCGTTATCAAATGACAATGTTGTTGGTTTATACCAAAAAGCAATCTGTTTGGTGCAGTGTAAAAGCCGAAAAGAGTATTAATTATGTTTTGACCAAAGTTATTATGCCATTGACTTGCCAAGCATTGATAATCAATTTTCTACCTCTTTATTGAGCACTGATTTTTTTTTGCAAGTTTAAAAGTAAAAAATGCCAATTGAGCTTATATAAAACAATTGGAAGAAAAAACGCAAGGCTAAAATAATAATTAGTTGGCTGTTTGAAAAGATGTTTTAGACGCTTCTAATGCTCACCTTATCAATGAATATATAAAAAAAAGTTACTTTTCTAAAGAGTATTGCTTCAATTAGCAAAATTTAGGTCAACAAATCAGTGAAGTAAGGGTCTAATTGGAATTACCTTTTGCACTACAGTTACATTTGTTTCAGCTATATATGATCTAGTAATAAACAGATTACAAACACTGTAGTATAATAAGTTATTAGAAAAATACATTTTTCGTATTACCTAAGAAATAACTCTTTACTTACCACATTTTCTTGTTGGAGAAAAAAGGTAAAGAGTTAAAAACAAGAAAAATTGCATTAGAATTCACTATTTCAGAGTTAATACAAAACAACAAAAAAATTACAAAACATTTGTTAAATAAACAAAAAAAGACTTATCCATCAATATTATGAATTGGAAATTATCAGAGAAATACGTCTTAAAAAAATTAAAATAATAATCAAAGGTTGAAGTAAGCAATTGTGATTTGAGATATCTGGAAAAATATCTGGTCTTCATAATTTTAGTTTATGCAAAACCGTCTACTTTGTTTTTATGGGACAAATTAGCTTAAATTTGTTAGCAAATAAGTTATAAAAACAAAACAAAACAATAACCTTACGACTACAAAAATAATAACACTCTAGTCACTAACTGCATTATAAAAGAATAACACTACAATAGTGTTATTACTTTTGTAACACACATATAACTATACAATTCATTCTTTATTTAAACAACATAAATGATCCCAAATTCAAAAAAATATAGTATATAAAATTACGCCCGTTTTTTTATTAGTAATATCTTTCAAAAATGATAAACTTTATAGAAAGTTTATTAATTCGTATTTTACATTTTTGTTCAAGTACATATTAGTTTAAGTTCCTAAAGTTTTTAATATTATTTGAATATTCGCTCAATTTTTTCTTTACTTAAATTTATTAGCAAAAAAGTTATAAAAAACAAAACAAAACAATAAACTTTTATAAAAGTTATTTATGTTGTTTGAACAAAGAATGAATTATAAAAGTTATAGGTGTTTTATAAAAGTAATAACACTATTATAGTGTTATTACTTTTATAATGCAGTTAGAGACTAGAGTGTTGTTAAATTTGCAGTCCTAAGTTTATTTTATTTTTTATAACTTTTCGTTAAGAAATTCAAGTTAATTTGCCCCTTAAAAACAAAGTACACCATTTTGCATAAACTAAAGTTTTATAGACCAGATATTTTTCCAGATATCGCAAATCACAATCATTTAATTCAACCCTTGATAATATAAAAACGCTTTTAAAGTTTTCTTAATTAGTCGGGTTGTACAATATACAGTTAAATTATTATTTACCTATGTTTTTTCTAATCTTCAGCTGACTTATGTTGGTGTTGTTTAGCCCACTTTGATTTTATTGCTGCAAAGAAACCTTAATTTACTACAGTAAGTTATGGTTTCTTTACAGGTCTTTCTTAGCAAGTCTGCAGCATTTAAACACAGTTCTTCTATATGACATCTCTGCATTTGATTTTGGGGCAATTCTTTATGATAATTTGAATTAGCTCTACATTGTTTTTAACCTTGTGATTGCAGAGGAAACTATGAACAACTATAACAAAACTGTTAAATGCCACTCTCTTTGTTCTTTTCAGGAACTTGGCAAACTTGATTCAGTAACCATAGCCTCAGACAGTTTCAAAAAAGATTTTAGAGGTACTTGAAAGGTGCCAATGACACCATTTTGATACCATAGCCTCAAAAAGACCAACATTCTTGACCTCATTGTTTCAGAAGCACAGCCCTCACCTATGAAACTGTTTTTATCTCCAATATCTTCCTCTAAAACTCAAGCTGGTTATCTTTTTTTTTTTAATATATATTAATAAAAAAATTTTGTTAAAAAAATGCAATGCAAAAAGATCAAGCGCTTATCAAATGCATAACACATATGGCTTTATCACAACACCTGCAGTAGGATGTCATTGGAAAGATATTTATCTGTGAATATTCTGTGTTCGAACCTCACCATGTCTCTGGTAGTACCAGACTCAACTTGTTTTTTCAAGTTGATTAATGTTTAAAGGGTTGAGAGAGTTGTAACCACATTGAAAACAAAATTTAATTGGACAACATTTATGGGATGCTCAAAACAGATAAGGTTTCGAGGAATCCCAGGTCTGAAAATAGCACTGTAGGTGTAAAAACAAATTGTATTTAAATGAAACTAAAAAATTAGGTGAGAAGTGCCAAAGTAGTTTTATATTTAAAATATATATTGATACTATTTAAAAAGAAAAGTTGTTAACCATTCAAAATAGTTTATGGTTATTCATTATTAGCAATAAGATAAGTTAAAATCTGATTTTTTTTTAATTTTATAGAAAATTCTATATGCACATCCAATTCAACGAATATCATTTATCAGCCATGACAGTGAAGACAAAAGAACTTTTGGATATATTGTGGGCACCAAAGAAGGCTATAAATTATTTGCAATAAGAACACCGAAAGAGGTGATTGTTTTTTAGTAAATAAATAAGTTTATTAACACAATTCTTTTTTGCATTTTTGGTTATATATGATAGCAAAACTTTTATTAATGTGCAACCACCACTGATTTATAACAATTTTATTTGATTTTAGATTAATGAATTTATAATGCAATGTAGAAGCTTTTTTTTTAGTTTGAAACAATAAATTAAAACAAAATATTTGACTATTGTTTATATAGTTGATATAAGTACAGTTAAATAGTTATATATGTTAAAACATAATTTAGTTACATATGTTAATTTCAGACCTCATAATATTTTAAAATATACTTACATATAATTATATATGATTATATATAATTATATGATTACATATAATTATATATGATTATATATAATTATATGATTACATATAATTATATATGATTATATATAATTATATGATTACATATAATTATATATGATTACATATAATTATAATTATATATAATTATATATTATCTTTGCTTTGATAAAATGAATTGAATGGGATTTTTTTAGTGTCTATCTTTGCTGCCAGGTGCCTTGAATCACTGCATTTGTTCATTTTATCAGTATTTAATGGTTTTTAATCAGTATTTAATGACTTAATAATTTGGTTATAAATATTAATGTTTTAATAGTGTTAACTTTTTATAAATTTGATAAAAAGCAAACTTTTGATTGAAAAACATACCGAAAACCAAAAAATTTGTAAGATTTTAAATTTTTATCTAATTTAGAAAAACAGTTCTTTTTGAGAATTTTTGCAAAAGTTTTGAGAATTTTCTCACAATATCTTGAAAAAATCTTGTTTCGCAGAGAAACATAATGTGAGTATAAAAAAATTTTTTTTTTCAGCTAGTCTAAATTAATTTCATTAGAAAAATAAATTTTTCTAATGTAATTAATTTGGACTAGCCGAAATGTTGTTATCGGTTTCAGAAAAATATTTGCCAAAATGTCAGTTTCGGCACCAAAGTTGAGCACCAGAAATTTTGGTTTATTTTGGTTTTGGCTTTTTTTCTGTTTCAGTCGATCACTAATCATAATATAATGCATTTATTGTTGAACACTACAAACTTGTAATTGTATTAAAGAACAAAAAAAAAGTGTTTTAAGTGAAATCACTGATAATGAGAAAACTAGATTATGACTCTTCCCAAGGCATATTAAAGTTAAAGAAGAACTTCCTTATAACTTTTTTATATTAATTGGTCTTGAACATACCTAATACAATAGTTTTGTTTTTTCTTTTAAGCATATGTGTAAATTCTTTTGAAGCATCTTCAAAAGAATTTGAATTACTATTTATAATAAATCAGTTCTATAATATATAAATAATATAAACCAATAATATTTTACCATATCTGTGCATTATTAGGCTTTTTTCAAAAAAATAAATATGACTGGATTAACAAACCACTTTTTAATTATTTATTAAGTTAACGTTATAAAGTGGTTTATAAATATTTTTTTAATTATATTGCATTTTTTGGTAATGAGTCTAAATAGCACTTTTTTAAGTTTTATTTTTTATTTATTTAAAAAAAATTGTAGAAAAGTTTACAATTTATTAGTATGTAAAGATATTATGTTAATAATATATAAAGATTACCAATTTCCATATATATACCAAATAATCCATCTGTATATGGTTTATTGAATTTAAATCTATCTTTAGAAATTAAAATTGAGTAAAACTAAATTTTTTAGAAAATTAATATTTCAGTTTCAGTGGCAAACTATGGCTGTTACAAGAGCACATCTGACTTGTCCTGTTTATGGCATTCAATGTGAACTTGCTTCTCGCAAGCTTCTGTTAACAATTTTACACAACATTATTTTGTTAAATTACAATTTCCCAGGATTGCCAAGCACAATAGTTTTAGAGTTTCTAAAATTGTGACAGACATTTGGTTAAAATCTGACATTTCAACTGTTACAATGTAAAGAGTGTAACAGAAAGTAGAATCTTTGCACAATAGTTTGAAAATGGTTTTTAAAAGAAAAATTGATCCAAATACTTCAGCAGTATCAATTGCTAAGGTGGAAAGTTTTGTTTTTATGGCATTGCAGCATGTCATTGTTTAAAAAAAAGTAGTTGCACATGCCCAAGAAAATCAAAGGTGCTATTTCTTAAGTACTAATTTTTTAATGAATCAAAAAAATGAAAGAAATATGGTTATTGGTTGTTAGGATAAGGAAAGTAAGTTTAACATTAGCCTAAGCATTTGAAAGAAGCAAAAAGCGATAAAACACGATATCTTTTCATCTAGCAAAAGAAGTATTAAAGCATCAGTTAGTATTGCCTCTGATATAGATGCATAAAATACTTCCATTGATGAGGAATTTATTGACACTCAGAGCAATGCTGGTAACTATCGATTGTCAGATTTCTGTGATACAGGTAGCAAATTTGGTGGAAATATGAAATTTCCAACAGTTACTAAAGAATGTGACAGGTATGGTGTATCTGATGCTGTTGGAACTGCAATTCTGCATAACCTAATCATGCAATTGCATAACCTAATCATGCTATTGCATGCTATTGTGTTACCTAATCATGCACTTGCATAACCTAATCATTCTATTGTGTTACCTAATCATGCTATTGCATAACCTAATCATGCTAGTGTGTAACCTAATTATGCTATTGTGTATGGTTTACAATAAGTAAAGCTATTTTAATCTAAAACGCGTTTTAAAAAAAATTTAGCTTTTGGATCAAAATGGTTCTATTACCAGTATTGTCTATGAATGCTTTTGGTGAAAATCTATAAATAAAAAATACAACATGTAAGTTCACAGTTACATGTTGAATTTTTTTTTAGATTTTGCTTTTTAAAAAGGTATAACCAGAAAATACCAAGTTATTTTCTGGTCATAATAAGTTTTTGCATTTTTTATAGCACAAATTTTTACACAGCATATATTCTAATTATCAAAACTGACATATTTTCAATTAGAAGGCAGCAAAAGAAGGAAAAGTTAATTAATTTTTTTTTTAATGACGTTTAAATGTTAGAGCAATTTTTAGAACATTATTTTGCTATTCAAAGTAAATTGAATTAAAAAAATACAAAGATGACATACCCTAATACTTACATATTTCTTATAATTTTTATGTTTTTAAAAGAGGGTTTCAAGTTTTAACACATGTTGAATTTATAAAAAACTTTTTTTTTAAGTTTTTATAAATGTTAATGTATGGGAAAACTTTTTTTCAAAAAAACATTGTATACAAGATAGGTAATGCAACGTCTTTTTAGGTAAGTAAAATGTAGTTTAATGTTTTAAAGCTTAATTAAATAAATCAAACCATAAAATCTTGCTTAAAGAAATAGTTGGCTTAATAAAATAGTTGGCTTAACAAAAGTTTTACTCCACTTGAAGAAGTAGTTGACTATGTTTTTTTAAATACAAATATTATAAAGATGAAATTTTTAACTTAATTTGTATTTATATAAATGTTCAAATGATTGTTTTAAACTTTCATTATTACATTGTATTTATAATACGATATAGTATTGTATTTGTTATTTTTTTTTTACTTTGTTTTGGTAATTGTTTAATTGTGAATTGCTTTGATAGGCTGAGTTAATAACAAAAACCTTGAAAGAGTTATTCCAAGAAGTTTTTGATCGTTACAAGAGCGATAAAGAGGGAAATCAAAAAGAATCACAAGAAAAAAACAATTTACCAGCTGACAATGTCCAAGAAACAGAAACGTTTGACAAAAATGAAATAAATGAGGTTTTTAAGAATGGTTATTTATTTTTGAACAATATTTGATTAATTTTCCCTTGCACTCTGTTTATTCATCACATGCCTCCAAGCACCCTGTTTCTTTCAAAACTTTTATATATTACCCTTTTAGATAGCAACAACTTCCTTAGTTTCCACCTTTTCACACAATATACTTTTTCATTCTTCTTACAAGCACTTTATTTCTATCATAACCCATTTCCTTTTATTTTATCTTATTGATATTTTATTTCTAATTTAGAATCGAACTGAAGGAGGTTTGTTGAACTGGGATACCCTTAATGATCAAATAAAAGTTATGCAAAATGTGAGTATTTGTATTGATTTCTATTTAATTTATTGGACTGAATTTGTTTAATTTTTGTATAATTTGCTTTTCTTTTTTTCTTTTTTTTTTTTTTCATCTCAGCAATTGTTTTTTATCTCTATTATTTAAATGTTTTTTACTTTGGTTAGATGAATAATACTTATATTGTATTTAGGGAGGTTAGCAATTTTTCAACATTTTAAGAGCAGTTTTTATTGAGCTATTTTGTAAAAAATTCAAGCAGATTTTTTTGGTAATAAACACATTAAATAACAACAATGTTATTTAATGCTTTTACAATAAGTAAAGGAATATTAATCTAAAACGCGCTTTTAAAAAAATTTAGCTTTTGAATCAAAATGGTTCTGTTACCAGTATTGTCTATGAATGCTTTTGGTGAAAATCTAAAAATAAAAAATACAACATGTAAGTTCACACTTACATGCACTTTTTTTTAGATTTTACTTTTTAAAAAGTTAAATTTAAAAATTACATTAAAACATGCTTTTGTTTAATAGTTATATAGTAGGGTGTATAAAAATTATTTTTTTAAATTTTGTTTCATCATAAAGCAAAAACATTGTATAACGATTATTAGTATTAATTGTTTCTAGTTTTTTTTTTCCTTTTACAATAAAACACATTTTTTGCTATTTTTGTAGGTAAAAAAATTGCAAATTTTAGACATGATTGGAAAATGAAAACTTTATTTTAAGCTGTAGCAATAACAGGGTTTAATTATCTGATACATTTGTTTATGTCTTAAACTGGAAATATAATTTGAATTCAAGGCTTTATTTGTTATGATGCAGACCTTACAGGCCTAATCATAATAACTAATATATAAAAATTTATATTAAGTGAGTGTGAGAGAGTATCTGAGATCATTGCAAAAGCATGTTTTTCCAATGTATATATGAGGCTTTTTTTTGTATCACTGGATTGACGATAGTTTTTATTTCACTACTGACATACCAGCCTACCCCTTTGACGAATTTGATCAAGTCTTATTTGAAACTGCATTTGGCAGTAAACTTTGATGAAGAACTCAATATATATTCTGTTTTTAGTGGTCACTCATTTATCAATTTTTAGTTTTACAGAATTTCAGTTTATTATCAAATTTCAAATTATTGTTTACAAGCCAAACGCTTGTGGACAATACTTTGTAGATACTACACATCTACAAAGTATTAGGCAAGTATTTTCAGTTAGAACTAAAAGATTTTTTAGGTATGACAAATTTAACTCCTGACATCAGTTTATTGACAAGGTTTTTGAGGTGGGGGTAGTTTATTGGCATGTTTTATAACAGTGCACAGTGGGCCGAAATTATTATTAGCTGGACAAAAGTAATAACTTTTAAAGTATTAATCAGATTTTTCCCATAATTTCCAAGTTGAGTATGTTCCATACTACAAATTTAATGGTACCATTAGATTGTTTATTTAGTTGCTATGGATACCTAGATTCCATAGCAACAGTGCATTTTGCATAGTTACCTAAATTAAGAGACTTTCTTAAAATGCCAAATTTATTAACTAAACTGATGTTAATGCTACAATCAAGGCCCGATCTAGAACAACACAGACTATAGTCTGTGTTGTTCTAGATCGGGCAACACAATTCGGGGGCCCCCTTGTCAAAAAATTATTTGAAGGAATAAATGTATCCTCATTTATTGAACCCTGAGGGATTTAGAATTTAGACAGTTAAAACTTACATGTATTCAAATAAGTATATTTTTTTCCTTGATTTTTCTTATATAAATACATTTAGAATCTCTTTAAAATCTAGACTTTTTGTCACTTCGCTTTTGATAGACATTAATGCCAATCCAGATGAATGATCTTTCGTCAGAACATTTTGACACAAGAATGGATAAAAATATCCTTAGAGCAGTTTCCACCTTTGGAAATGTGTGCGAAATGCCACTGTCCTTTATTAATTGCAGCATTTCATTCGGGTTGTTGATGTTAGGTACTAAACTCTTCTTTTTTTTTTAGGTAAAAAAAGGTACAAAACTCTTTTTTTTTTTAGGGTAAAAAAAAAAGCTTTTTAAAGTTTTCTCTAGCATTCTGAACAAATTCTGTAAGTGAATCATATAATGGGGCAATGGTTGATAGATCACAAGAGTATGACTGCAGTGTTTTATTGACCTTATTGATCCTTTGAAGCAATGTGTGCCAGATTATTGTTAATAATACATTTTCGAAAGATTTTACTTTCTCCAGCAAACAATTTGCTTCAAATCTTGTATTGTCTTTTTCCGTTTCATCATGAACCATTTGCGTCAAAATTAAAGTGATGGCATTGTAGTCTTTCCTTAATGCTCGAACCGCATCTGCGTTACCAGACCACCTGGTTCCAGAAAACGATTTTAAAGTTAGTCCTTCTTTTACGGTTTTTATGTTGGAAGTGAATAACTCCCGCCTACGTGGAGAAACTGAGAAGAATGTGTACAATGCTTGCACAAATCCAAAACAAGCAGTTGCAGCTCTACACAACTCCACTGCATTCACTTCCACCAAATTAAGAGAGTGAGCAGAACAGGGAACAAATTCTGCTAGAGGATATGCAGCTTTTAATCTTGTTTGCAACCCAGAGTATCTTCTAGCCATGTTACTTGCATTGTTATATGATTGTTCGCGACAATATTGGAGATCTATTCCAAGATCTTAAATTATTTTGGTTACTACTTCATATAAATTTTCTGCACCATGATTGTGGAACAAAAGTCAAAAATTGTTCTACTGAAACAGACTGCAAATATCTCACCACCAAACACAGCTAGTCAATATGCGTTATGTCTGGTGTAGAATCTATGATGATTATGAAGTACTTGGCCTCCTGAAGTTCTTTAACAATATATTGTTGCACTTTTGAGGACATAACTTTTAAGATTCCTGCCACAGTCTGAGAAGACTAATAGTTGACATGGCCCTTTCCTATATTACCATGTTCACCAATGTGGCCTGCTAAGAAGGGGTCAAACTTGCTGATAAACTCTGATAAACCTAAAAAATTGCTATTTTGTTTAGAACCAAAGGTTTCATTATCGCCAAAAATATCCAAACCTTGCTGTGCAATAAACTTGAATACTTCAACAACACACACTATAACATCTCTCCAGTATGTACGTTCATTTTGATTTTGTTGTGCCATTTGGCTACGCCCAGCGGTTTTGGAAAGTTGGCACACACTAGTATGATGCAAAAGTGGCATTCCATGACTTGCTAGTCTTGATGTGACATTCTTCCAGCCCCTGAATCCAGTGGTGCAAAGACCTTGATCGCTGTTTCCAAAAAGCTTGCAGACATAGCAAAATACTGATTTTGAACTTGGAGAATATATGAGCCATTCCCGCTGAATTTTTTCACCGTTTTTTTTAGGCGGAAAAAATTGTTCTTTGAACACATTCTAACTTTTTTTCCAATTTGTTGTCCCGAATCAGATATAAATTCTACAATTTGCTTTGGTGGATTAAGAACAAAATATTCTCGAATTGTCAAATTCATAGGAGGCCACAGAGCAGGATCATCCAAGTTATCAGGCTTATCTTGCAATGTTACAGGTGAATATTTAATATTCATTGAACAGGGATCTCCTGGCAACTAATTCTTCTAAAGCAATTTTTTTTTTCAACTGTAATTTTTTCAACAGGAGGATTTTCTTCATGAGGAGCAATTTCTTCATCAGGAGCACTACGAACAACAAATTTATCCAATGACATTCATTTAGGTTTTTCTTGAACAAATTTTTCTTCTTTTTTTTTTACATTTAGAAGATCCATACGGATATTTTCTCGAAAACATTTCCAATAGCTCAATATAGAATATATAGGGGTTAAAATAGCGATTAAAATAGTAATGTTTATATTCGCTCTCTGGTTAAATGAAAAAAGCATTAGGCTAGAAAAGGTAATCGGATTACTGGAAATACAGCTTACGTATAGTGGCTTTTAGGATTACCGTAATAAGTGTTGGAAGAGTAAGTATAATATATTTACTGAATGTACAGATTTTACTGCTTAAATCGAAACAAATCATCTTGAAATTGATTCAGTTCTTTTTTAAACATAAAAAATTATTTATAGAAAGAGGTTAAAAAATAAATTAAATCACAACTTACAATTTAAATTTTAAATTTAAAATATCATAAAAATTCATATTTTAAACATCCTTAAACAAGAAAAATAAACTAAATGTATATACCATCAGTGTAAATCAATAAATCATCTTTATAATCGTCATTTTTATTGCTTTCTATCTCATCTATGAATTTTTGAATTTCTGTAAAACATAGAGGTTAATATTTGTATATTTAAAAACATTTTAGTTCTTTTTTACCTAAAAATTTTTTAAATAAAATCAATATTTTTAAATTTTACTGTTACGTCAGTAAAGTTTTGATTGGCTAAAAAAATATTAAAAGCTGAAATTTTGGGGGCCCTAGGCCTGGGCCTAACATGCCAGGTGAAAGATCAGGCCCTAATTTTTGGTGTTGCTATGTAGTTTTGAGTTCTTAGAAACCAGTTTTTTTTTTTTTAATGAAACTTTTGCTTAATTCAAAATTTCTTTAAAAAAAATGAAATAAAAACTTAGAAAACAATCTTAAATCTAAGGGTTTAAAGGTACAGTTAATAAAGTTCAAATTAGTTGTATCTATTTAGTTTAATTGTCCTTAGCAACCAAATAAAAATCAACAAGCTTTCATACAGTTATAACTATAGATAACTTTATAAAGTATATGTAAGAATACAAGCAAATTGGTATATTCACATAAACATTTATTTACATAATATGCATTATTTTATTATATAAACAATTTTATCAAATAAATAAATAGTAATAAAGTAAACAACATCTTAAATACCAACTAAAATCAAAACTATGCATTTGCAATTTATAGTTAGTCAAAAATTGGAACCTCTTTGAGTATTCTCTAAATAAAATAACATGTAACATCTTTATCATACTGACATCAAGTTCAAGAATTTGAGCAAACTTTTTTGCATTCTAAAAAACCTTCTAGCAGTGTTTCCATTATTTGATGACCCAGAGTCACCAGACATTTTCTTTTCAAATATTGTCCTTGTAGACCACTTTTTCACCGTTAATTTATAATTAATTTTGAGAAGACACTATGCTTTTAATCCAAGTATGGAAAGTTACAAGGCCAAAGCAGAGACCTTTAGCTGCATTAAAATGATTCATTTTTATTGTATTGCTTCCACAAACTGAGCAACACTGAAAGGATATAGTTGCTTTAGATGTTGTATCAACTTCGAATTAAATAAACTAGCTTCTTCTAAAAGATTTCTGTTTTCTTTCTCAACTGTTACCTGAGTATAAATCCTTTGACTAGTTGAACTATCAAACTGAACTTTGGAATATGATTTTAGTCTTTCAAGATTATTCATGGAATCGATAACTTGTTTCTATGACTGCATTAGGTGTATTGCTGTATGATCGACTAATGCTTGAAAGTTTATTTTTCCAGAAAAAATTATTAATAGTCCATAATGTTTGTTCAGAAAGACAATGTTCTTTACCAGCACCAACATTATTGTGTGCAGGATAGAGAACAACTTTTGCTCACATCATTAATTTTCAAGTGTTGGTAAAAAGATTTGCTCATATTATTATCTAATATGAGTGCTAGAGCTTTTTTTAGAGTGTTTTGAGCATGTTCTGAATCATAAGGTTGCTTTACAGATATTCTTCAAACTACTTTTGTCATCTTTAAAAAGACTACTAGCATATAACTACTAGCATATAACAGTTCATTCGAAGAACTGTTTAATAACTGCTACTTTACGACTCTTTGTCTTCTTTGATGAGTTCTTAAATGATTCTACAGGCCTACCACTAACTATAGATTTTGTTTTATTATCCTAATTTTTTGATGATTTAATAGTCTTTTTATTTAGGTTGGAGTCAGGAATTAGGTTACATAAAATTTTCATAAACTCTTTATACTTTGACAAAAAAGTTACAAATTGAGCATCAAGTTTGTCTTTTTCATTAGACATAAATAAAGATAAATCATGAATTGATGAACTTGATATCTTGTAATTGTTGACATATTACTAAAAACAGTATTAAACTTTAAAAAAAAAAAGATTTCATTTTACATTATTAAAGTATTATTATACAGTATTAAAAAGTAGCAGGTACTAGCAGCTAGATAAAGAATTTTATGAAAGCATATTTCCTTCAAAATCTGCATAGCAGATAAGGGCAAAATGGAACACACATTTTTCCTTGTTGATGTTTCAAAAAAAAGTATAAAAAAAGGAAATTTGCTACCAAAAGTTATGTTAGCACTGGTTTAAATTTTTTTTTTTTTGTATTCTTTTTGCTTTATAAATTTTATACTCAGGTCATTAGGAAAGTTCGTAGAACTCCCCTATTAAAAAAAAAAAAGATTTTTTTAATTTTATTTTTATTAAATGTTCAAAATAATGTCCATCATTATACAAAGTTGCATCCTTTCAAGCCATTTATGAAACGTTTTTTTATACTCCTCTTTGGATATACTTTCAAGTAGCTTCGTTATGTGGGTTTTTTAGCTTTCGACGTCAGTATCGTCATCAAGCTTTTTTTTATCAAGTTGAATAGCCAATAATCGGATGAATAATGAAGTCTGGTGAGTATAGTGGATGGCGAATTATTGTAATTCCAGCTTGGTTTATACAATTTGTGACGGTTTGATTTACATGGGGTTGAGCGTTATCATGGAGAAAATGGAAATTGCTTGTTTTAGGTCTTTGCTTATTTATTTCACATATAAGAGGTTTCAAGCAATTTTTTATATAATATTCGCTAGAAATAGTGTCTCCCTTTTCAAAGTAACCCAAATAAACAACACCTACTGTTTTAGAACATGCTCTTCGTCTGAAACCTATTTCATCTTACTATAGTTCTTGGATTTTCACCTTCACTGACCCAACTAATGTTAGCTGACTTGTGTCCAACTTGTCTCAAATAAAATCACGACTCATCCCCTGTAACAATATCACATAGCCTCCATGGGCTGCTTCTGAAAAGGGCTAAATTTTCCTTACATATCTTAGCTCTATTCTTTCAATTTTGATTGGTTAACTCGTGGGGGTATCCAACGTGATGTTAGTTTTCTTTTTTTAAGTGCGTAGTGAATGATTTTGTTGATTGTAAAATGATTCATCGACGTCAGTGCTTCAATTATATATATATATATATATATATTTATATATACATATATATATATATATATATATATATATATATATATATATATATATATATATGTGTGTGTGTGTGTGTGTGTTGCATATGGGTTTTGTTCAATAATGGCTCGCACACATTCAATATTCTCAGCTGTATGCGTAGTTTGAGGGTGCCTTGAGCGAGGATCATATTCAAGACTCTCTCTACCATCTTTAATTAAAGTAGCCCACTTGGCAACTGTACTATATTTTGGAGCTTGGTCGCCATGAACTAAAACCAATTCATTGGTTATGGCTTGTGCTGAAACTCCAAGTAGAGCAAGGGTTTTAATATATGCTCAATATTCAAGCTTTTCTATTTTTAAATTTTTTCTTTCAAACCTATATAATAAAATTTAAAAAACTTTTTTAATAAACATTCAAAATATTTCAACAAGTACTTAAAATGTTCATAATTAAACACAGTTTAAGATGATATATAAATATTTAATTATTTCCTGTTTTATTGTAACTTTATAGATGAAGTTCTACAAACTTCTCTAACGACCTAAGTATATTAGCAATGGTTTGATTAAAGTTAATAAAAACATTTAATCATTATAACAAAAATTTATTAAACACTTTTGCTTTGTAAAAAACTACATTTATTCGCTTTGTCACTTTATTTTTTTTTTTTTATTTTTTTTTTGCAAAAACTTTACTTGAAATAATTTTTTGTTAAGAATATTTTTTTTTTTTAATTTAATTCGAATATTTTTGACGTCCCCAATATATCTAATTAAAATTTTTTTTTTTTAATTTAAGTTTTCAGACATAGATTTTTACAGTGTAGTGAGAGCATTTTAAAAAATTTATAATAATAATTTTTTTCTAAGAGAAACTAGCCCCCCCCCCCTTCCCGCCGCTCTGCTAAAACTAATTTCAATTAAAATAGGGACATTTCACTTGACAAAAACTCATGAAACAGTTTCTTTTGTCAAAAAACAACCCTCTAACGGCAAATAAAGACATTAAAATACTTTCCTAAAAAATCAAAACTTTTATAACTGATTCAATGTGTAGTTTTGAACTCAATTACATTCTAATGTAATTGAGTTCAAAAAGTATAGTTGAGATTTAATTTGTATTTTTGTTATTAATTGGTCGTTTATTTGTTTTTAATTAAAGAATTTATCATGCATTGGTTAATTGACCATTTGTTTTGAAACCATTTGTATTAGTTAGATTAATGTTTTATTTGGTAAAATCAAATTTTCATTACTTTTATTATGAGGATATTTTTAGGATGTCAATGAAGATTCATCTTTTATGACAGACTTTCAAGGTCAAAAACAAACAACCAACCCATTTGATGATGACAACTTTGTTTTTAAAACTGAAGAAAACATAGATTTGTTTGGAAGTGTTTCTTTATTTTCAGACACAACTACAGTTAAAACTAATAATAATGCCTCCGATGACTTATTTAATCTAATAGCTTCTCCTCCCCCTGTTCCTGAAAGACATTTTTCTGATGATTTTTCTGACGGCTCGCTATTAATCAGTGATCCGTTTGCTGAATTAAAAAAGAACATTAATGAACTGCACAAACAAACTAAATTTCAACAACAACAACCATTTGGTTACCAAGGCGTGTTTCCTTCGACTCCTGTTGCTTTTCCCCAATACCAACAGTCTGGGTTTCAAAATAGTTTATACCACCAGCCTCAACTAGCAGTAAACAATCCATTTGCACCTACTGCAAAGTTTCCTCTTAATGTTGCTTCTCATCACCAGGCACCAAACAATGCTGTTCCACTTCAACCAGCAATGAACAACCCTTTTTTCCAACAACCTATGCAATCTCAAAACTTTTCTGCCCAAGAAGACAATTCTGGCTGGACTGTCACTCGACCAACTCCTGCACCGAGACAAGACGTTAAAAAACCGCAACTAAGTACTCAAGATCCTTTTGCTTTCCTAAATAATCAAACTGGTTCTAAAAACTCCACTGTCTCCGCTTCGTCTCCGAAACTACTCAAAGAAACCTCGACACCTCGTAACGATGTGTTTGATTTGCTAAGCTAACTCAAACTATGGCGTTAAAGAAATTTAAAAAAAATTGTAATAAAATGGTTTCTGTCTAAAGTGGTGTTAATAGTTGTTGTTGTTTTTTTTTTGTTTTTGTTTTTTGTTTTAGTATAAATATATTTTTCATATATTTTTATTTTTATCTTGTTTTTAAATTTTTAAATCGATTATTGAATAGTTTTTCAGATTATTTTAATGTGAAGAAAATATTAATATATAGTACAACAAATTAAAATTATAGTAATTCGACATGCATATTTATAATTATGTATTTTTTTAAATATAGTCAAATTTTTATATTCTATTTTTGTATTTACGTTCTTTTATATTGTATTTTTTATGAAGATGATTTAATAATTTTGCGCTAAATTTATTAATAATTTTCTCCTTTTTTTAAACGTTTAAACAACCAATAAAATAATAACTTTTTTATTTATTTTTTAGAAATTTTTCGCCCTTCTAAGTTTGGCGTCTGGGGCCGCAGCCCGGCTAGCCCCACCCTTAGTACGGTCCTGTTGGCAACATCCACTTTCTCAACTTTGCTTTTAAAATGTTTCGATAATTTAGAAAGTATGCTTTTAGAATCTGCTCGTTTCTTTCGTTTTTGAATTTGAAAGGTAACATTTTTGAAAAAGCTTACATGTTCATAAATTAAACTTCACAAAATTCATAAAGGAAATTCTCAAAATCACAAAAATAGTTGGATGATTCAATTAAAATAATGTTATCAATATCTTGTGACAAAAGATCCGCCATCTTTTTATCTCTCCGCAGTATATTTAAAATCACGAAGACTGTCCGTGCGACTATCTTTCCATAACTCATCGCTATGCTGTTTTAGTCTAGTCAATTTTTACTCTAGTCAAGAAATCTTTTTTTTTTTTTTTTTTTTAATATATATAGTTATAATATATATACATAGTTTACATTTGTTAGTTCGTTTTTACAATATAATGAGAGTAAATAAAAAATTAATACAAATTATAAAGTAAGCAAATACTACTAACATTTGAAAAACTAGGTAGCTGAAAGAAGATCAGTAAGATCTTATCGTCAGAACCTTATACTAGTGTAAACAAAATATCATAAAGTTACTATAAGTACAACAAAATAAAAATAAAATATACATACATATATCACTTTGTAGTATATATACTAAAGTTTAATAAATTTTTCCATAATATAAATATTATTGTCAAATTTTGATAATACGGGAGAGAAAAAGATTTTTCAGCTTAACTTTAAAAAGATGCAAAGAAGTAGGTAGATCAAAATTAAAATTAGGCAAAACAATTTTGCTCCAAAGATGGGGTGCACGATAATCAATGCAAAATTGGTTAAAACTTGTTCGACAAAAAGGCTCATATAGAAGGTTGATATTTCTTAGAGAGTATTTATTGGTAGGTTTCAAAGTAATTAAATCATTAAAAACGGCAGGAGAAAGATTGTTTTTACATATATATACAAAGCATAAAATATTAAAAATATTAAGTATTCTCATTTCAGAAAAAAGATGTTTAGAGTGAGAATAACGATCAGCAAAATTAATTACACGTATGTTTCTGATCTACTAATTGTCTCTGCCAGTCAAGAATTTGCTTAACAAATAATCACTTTTTGCTTGTGCTTTAATACTATCAAGTACTTTTTCATTCAGTTTTATGCATTGTCAGTTTTATTATAAAACATTCAGAAAAAACAAGAAAATTTGCGGCTACAATACTTCACTAAAATATTGAATTTTTTCTCACTGTTTTTAATATGAATCAACAAGCCAAGTTTATTATATTATTTAACAAATTTTTGCCTTATCGTAGATAGGTATGTTGTATATGTTTTGAGTTCAACGTAAAAAATAATTGATAAAAACGCTTAGAGCACGGTAGTTGCTTCAGTTTTTGTTGTAATTAGAAAGGAAACGAGCGCGAACGCAGGCTTCCACTACCAGAAATTATACTGTCGAGTTACCGACGTTAGCGGTAATCGCAGAGGTCAGCCGGTGCGAAGTGCAATGCACAAGCCTCACTCTGGAAGAAGCCCCTTGTGGATCGAACTTACTTCCCAGTCAGGTAAGTATGTTGGCATTACAATTTTTTGGACATCTTAAAATTGTTACACAGTTCTGCTTGTGGGTTTATTTTAAAAACTCATTCAAACACCCAATCAAAATAAATAAGCAAACAAACAAAATCTAATGCTTCAAAGCGTTTAAATTGCTTCAATTTGTTGTTAACCAGTATTTAGAAACGAGAAATGGTTTTTTTATAAGTAAAGATCAGTAACACTGTCGTGTAAAAAATTTTCAAAATTTTTTTATAAATAGCCCATATGGTTAGCAATATTTTGTTTTGGCTGTGACATTACCTACTGCAGTATATTATTTTAAAAACAAAACCTAAAATGTAAAAAAAAAAAGTAGGTTTAAAAAAAACTTTTTTTCAGCACAGACAAAAACACCGATGGTGTAATTGTAAAACTATCCTAAGTTGTTGCGTAATCAATTTGATAAAACTGTGAGAAGTCACAAAACATAGATTTCAAGTTTTTAAGAAAAAATATTTATTATTGGAGTGAATTGGAACAGTGTGGGTTACTATATAATATATTATTATTATTGGAGTGGAATTGGAACAGTGTTTTTTTCCTAGAACTCAGAAAGGTAGCGAAAGGCACAGTGGTTAGAGTGCTGCCTTATAACAAAGAGTTTCGAGACCGTAAAGACTTCTAGGAGCATCTTAAGAACCACAACAACAGCAACAACAACAATAACAACAACAACAACAACAACAACAACAACAACAACAACAACAACAACAATAAATCTTAGCTTAGTTGATGTTTTTGTACTCGGAAGAATGTCTTGAAACATTTCTGCGTTGAGCGAAATACCGGGATAGATCTCAATTTGAAAAAAAATTACACTTCAGCTATCCTCAAATAATAGGATATACAAATCAACAACTCTTGAACATCGGAGATGTTTTGAAATTCAATGTAGACTCTAAGGCATGGGGACATTCCGGTTTTGTTAATCCTACAAAAAACCTTTTTTTTTTAATTTTATTTAAGAATATACTGCTCTTGAATTTTATTTTGTAATCATTTTAAATAATAAAGTGTTAAAAGACAGTGCTCTTTTTTTTTACTTAAACAACATAACTTGTACGTCAATTTTTTATTGTTAACTTGTGTTCTATAGGTGCGACTGTACCCCATTTATTTTTTACATACTACAGCCGTACTACAGTATGTAACTTTGATGATCAGAACATTTTAATAACTGTTGTAATAAAAACATTACTAATAATTTGTTGTTTTGTAGTTGTGTGGCTATTGTGCATCCTGGTTAGTGTTGAATGCTACCAGTGCAATTTAAGTAGCCACGCCCATTTTTTTTAAACTTTAACAGTGATCTCAAGTTCACTATTGATAAATATATAATTACCGTTACCTTTTGCTTCGAAGTAATTTCCGATTCGAAATTTTTTTGCATCAATTGAAAGAGTAAACACCGAAAACTGAGTTTAGTTTAGTTGAATTTTTCTGTTTTTTTTTTGTTTTTTTTTTCAATTTATTTATATTTTCGTTATTAAAAAAATAATCTTTTACAATGTTTTTACAACATAAAAAATAACATTAAAGTTTCGACCGGAGACATGGTCTAATCATTTATCCCCGTTAATGTAACTAATAAATTCAGCCGATAAAAGTGAAAAAAGAAAAATGAAACTAAAGCAAGAACTGATTTAAAAATCAATTTGCTATTTACAGAAAAAAAAAAAAAAAAAAAAAAAAAACTAATCATTTCTTCTCATTATTTTTATTTTTTTAATTCTCAATTTTTTTCTACTTTTATTTTTATTATACACGCACGCACGCACGCACACACATACGCACACGTACACACAAATATATGTCCATTCATATATATATACATACAAAATCAAATAAATCTGTTTTATATTCCCTCTACAAATTGCGTAAGATATAATAAATATTGCATTTACAAATTGCGTAAAATAAAGTAATCTCATACAAGTTCTAAGTACCATACAATATAATTAAGATGTTGCATCAATTAATAAGATTTTAAATAACTAAGATTATCAAA
>NC_061169.1:31008216-31079436 GCF_022113875.1 Hydra vulgaris | reverse complement strand
TAAATTAATTAAAAGTATTCTAAGATATTTTCAATAGAAAGAATGAAATCTTTGAATTTTTTTTTAAATCAAGATAAGGTAGGGGTAATTAATGGTCAAAATCAAAAAAGGTTCCGATGATAAAATCTTAGTGATGTTCTTCTTCAGAAACCTATTTAACACTGTTATCACGCTTTGAATTTATATATTTGTAAACTACTTTTTATAGTTTATTTTAATTGAATCATGACTAATATTGTAAACTGAAAAAAATAAGTAAATAAATTAGGCAAAACAATTTTGTTACAAAGATGAGCACAACAAGTATCACAAAATTAATTGTATTTCGTTCGACAGATTTATTTTATTATTTACATAACTATTATTTACATAACTTTTATTTAACATATTAGCATTTAACATTTATTTAACAATTTAGCATTTACATAACTATTATTTCTAATGTTAAACTTACTTTATGGTTTCAAAATAAAATGGTCTTTAAAAATTAATGGAGATAAATCATACTTCCACATATAAACAAAATGTTGTATACACTTAGTTTTTAGAGTAAAACAGGGTAAAATGAAAGTAGCGGGTAGAATGAAATAGTTATGACAACGTTTGTTCTTTCGCTCTTAATTAACTATTGAATAATGTTTTTGCAAATACTTTTTGATTATATTGTAGATAATATTTTTCTGAATAAGATTGTATAAAATTTTATTTTTTAATAAAAAAATTTTTGTTATAAACTTATATGTTTTCGAATGCGTAACAAGATTTTTTTAATATGTTTGAAAAGGGAACTTAAATATCTCGGAAATTAAACTCGATATCATTGAATTTAAAATATTCACTGGTACAACTTTTTACGCTGATCAAGAATATTTTTCAAAACTAAATTTGTTACATTTAATTTCGAAAAAAGATTCTTGAATTTGCTAAATTGAATTTTGAAAAAAGATTAGGAAAAACAAGCTATAAGTTAAAAACGGAAACGGAGTGTTGTAGGGTTGAATGAAATACGCTAATAAATAAATACGAAGCAATAGCTTACTTTTTAAAAGCGGCTTTTTTTTATTAGGTCTCAAGTGACCAATAAATCTCCAACTATAAATTTTTTTGTCTAAATTTCAATGAACGATTTTTTCTAACTGAATTTAAATGACTTATACTTACTGCTTTTATAAAATGGTTCTAATAAATGAATGAAATACGCTAGTTACTCTCTTGTTAATTGCGGTCAAATATTGTAGTAACTCCGGCTATTCAAAAGGAAATTCAAAAAAAAAGTTACAAAACAATCTGCCCAATCACTTGCAGCAGCTTTGCAACAAATGTTTCGTATCCAACAAATTGACACACAAAAAAGAAAAAATGTAGATGTGCCAAGATTCAACAAACCTGAAATACTCGAAAGGTTGAAAGATGCTGAGAGCAAAAAAGTAGCAAAGCAAGCTATAAAACAACGTAAGCTTAGCTTTTATGGAGAACAACAATTAAACCAAGCAACAAGTCCAACGAAAGCTGCAAACCAATTCAAGTGTAAAAAGTCCCGAAAAGTTTTGGGCGAAACTTCAGCAAGTCAACATATGGAATGGTACCAGTTTGAAAATTCAAATTGCTAAGTTTGACATAAACGGTGTTAAATAATAGACTAAGGTTTGTGTAGCTTTTGACAATTTGTGGGTTGATAATTTAAAAATAAGCTTATTTCTGTTAAATTTATTTCATTCTCCCCGAATGTGTAGAATGAAATAAATTTTTTCAATCAAATAAAGTTTCATAAAAAACGTTACAAAAAAATGGTTAGATTTTATATATTTAAATACAGCTCAATACTCTCTACAACTTTAAAAAAAAAAAGGATAAATTTTTTTTCGCTAAAAAATTAATAATTAAAATCCTTAACTATTCCATTTGCCCCATTTTACTCTATACATCGAGGATTTTCATTTTGTTAAAAAATATAAATTAAATATGTAAATTTCTAACTTTTAATAAAAAGTCAGCTTTTGTAAAACAAAAAAAAACAGTTTTTTTTTTTTTTTAGCGAACTAAGAACATCAAACAACAAGTATTCAACAAACCAAGGAAATATCGGCCATTTTGCTCACAAAAATGACACAAGCATCTGTTGCAGAGCTAATTGAAGATGTTTTATTAAATTATAGTAGCGATGAATAAACGAGATGTTAAACGCATTCGAAAACGATAACCTTGACTGAAAACTTTACGACATTCATTTTTTGAGAAAAAATAATGCGATCGAAATCGTCATAAAGTTTAACGAAGCAACGTTTTTAAAAAAAACGGTCTAAACGTTGATAACAACAAGCTTATTTTCAAATTATCAACCCACAAATTGTCAAAAGCTACAAACCTTAGTCTATTATTTAACACTGTTAGTCAAGAACTTGAAAACCTGAACGAATGGTTTAAGGCTAAAAAACTCTCTTTAAATGTCGAAAAAAGTAAATATATTCTTTTTACAAAATTATCAAAATCTGAAACCCTCCCCTTAAAACTACCTGATTTAATAATTGATAAAACTAAACTTAAACGAGAATACTCAATCAAGCTTTTAGGCGTAATACTTAATGAACATATTAGCTGGAGTAATCATATCAAAGTAATAGAAAATAAAATATCTAAAATTATTGATATTATGTATAAAACAAAACATCTCCTAAACACAAATTATTTTAAAAATATTTATTTTGCATTTATTCATAGTTACATAAGCTTCTGCAACAATATCTGGGCAAGTACTTGTTTTTCAAAATATAATCTTAAATATGATCTACAAAATACAAAAACGAGCAAGTCGCTTGATATTAAATGCAAATAAATACGCTAGTGACAGACCACTACTAAGAGAAATTGGAGTGCCTAATGTTTATGAAATAATTATACTTATTTTTATGTTTAAGTTTAAAAATGGTATGCTACCAAGCATTTTCTAAACTTATTTTTTTTCTTTAAACCACAAATACTCAACAAAAATTTTATTATTAAAGGTTCTCGATGAAAAGACTATTTTAGTCTTCTGCGAGTTTCCTTACAACAAAGAAAAATATTTTTTAAGAATAATTATATATATATATATTCAAAAACGTCCACAAGCAAGTCCCTAGTAGCCCTGTCGTACGACGGACTTATATTTACGGACGCATATATTATTTAAATGCATGGGTTAATAGCCAGCACTTTATATTATAAACAACGAATAGTTAGCTTATTTTGTTCATTGTACAACGCGCATGCGCTGAACAGAATTTTGAATTTTGTCTTGTAAAAATTTTAATGGTAAAATTTGTCTTGTAAAAGTTTTAATGGTACAAAAATTGTTTAATTGTACGTTTTGTACTTATATGTAAAAAAAAATGTAATTTTGTTTAATTGAAATATATACGGATACTTGTGTTGTGAAAAAAAAAAAAAAAGAAAAAAAAAAAAAAAAAAAATTATACCAAAAACGATATCAAAACAAGCTGATTTTTCGATATTCAGCCGAGGACCGCAGTTATGGAACTTGCTTTTAACAAGTAATGTAAAAACTTTAAATTCATTTCAACATTTTAAACGTGCAATAAAACAACACTTATTTGATTTTGATACAAAGCAATTACTATCCTATTATTAAAAACTTTTGATAATCTTAGTTATTTAAAATCTTATTAATTGATGCAACATCTTAATTATATTGTATGGTACTTAGAACTTGTATGAGATTACTTTATTTTACGCAATTTGTAAATGCAATATTTATTATATCTTACGCAATTTGTAGAGGGAATATAAAACAGATTTATTTGATTTTGTATGTATATATATATGAATGGACATATATTTGTGTGTACGTGTGCGTATGTGTGTGCGTGCGTGCGTGCGTGTATAATAAAAATAAAAGTAGAAAAAAATTGAGAATTAAAAAAATAAAAATAATGAGAAGAAATGATTAGTTTTTTTTTTTTTTTTTTTTTTTTTTCTGTAAATAGCAAATTGATTTTTAAATCAGTTCTTGCTTTAGTTTCATTTTTCTTTTTTCACTTTTATCGGCTGAATTTATTAGTTACATTAACGGGGATAAATGATTAGACCATGTCTCCGGTCGAAACTTTAATGTTATTTTTTATGTTGTAAAAACATTGTAAAAGATTATTTTTTTAATAACGAAAATATAAATAAATTGAAAAAAAAAACAAAAAAAAAACAGAAAAATTCAACTAAACTAAACTCAGTTTTCGGTGTTTACTCTTTCAATTGATGCAAAAAAATTTCGAATCGGAAATTACTTCGAAGCAAAAGGTAACGGTAATTATATATTTATCAATAGTGAACTTGAGATCACTGTTAAAGTTTAAAAAAAATGGGCGTGGCTACTTAAATTGCACTGGTAGCATTCAACACTAACCAGGATGCACAATAGCCACACAACTACAAAACAACAAATTATTAGTAATGTTTTTATTACAACAGTTATTAAAATGTTCTGATCATCAAAGTTACATACTGTAGTACGGCTGTAGTATGTAAAAAATAAATGGGGTACAGTCGCACCTATAGAACACAAGTTAACAATAAAAAATTGACGTACAAGTTATGTTGTTTAAGTAAAAAAAAAGAGCACTGTCTTTTAACACTTTATTATTTAAAATGATTACAAAATAAAATTCAAGAGCAGTATATTCTTAAATAAAATTAAAAAAAAAAGGTTTTTTGTAGGATTAACAAAACCGGAATGTCCCCATGCCTTAGAGTCTACATTGAATTTCAAAACATCTCCGATGTTCAAGAGTTGTTGATTTGTATATCCTATTATTTGAGGATAGCTGAAGTGTAATTTTTTTTCAAATTGAGATCTATCCCGGTATTTCGCTCAACGCAGAAATGTTTCAAGACATTCTTCCGAGTACAAAAACATCAACTAAGCTAAGATTTATTGTTGTTGTTGTTGTTGTTGTTGTTGTTGTTGTTGTTGTTGTTGTTGTTATTGTTGTTGTTGCTGTTGTTGTGGTTCTTAAGATGCTCCTAGAAGTCTTTACGGTCTCGAAACTCTTTGTTATAAGGCAGCACTCTAACCACTGTGCCTTTCGCTACCTTTCTGAGTTCTAGGAAAAAAACACTGTTCCAATTCCACTCCAATAATAATAATATATTATATAGTAACCCACACTGTTCCAATTCACTCCAATAATAAATATTTTTTCTTAAAAACTTGAAATCTATGTTTTGTGACTTCTCACAGTTTTATCAAATTGATTACGCAACAACTTAGGATAGTTTTACAATTACACCATCGGTGTTTTTGTCTGTGCTGAAAAAAAGTTTTTTTTAAACCTACTTTTTTTTTTTACATTTTAGGTTTTGTTTTTAAAATAATATACTGCAGTAGGTAATGTCACAGCCAAAACAAAATATTGCTAACCATATGGGCTATTTATAAAAAAATTTTGAAAATTTTTTACACGACAGTGTTACTGATCTTTACTTATAAAAAAACCATTTCTCGTTTCTAAATACTGGTTAACAACAAATTGAAGCAATTTAAACGCTTTGAAGCATTAGATTTTGTTTGTTTGCTTATTTATTTTGATTGGGTGTTTGAATGAGTTTTTAAAATAAACCCACAAGCAGAACTGTGTAACAATTTTAAGATGTCCAAAAAATTGTAATGCCAACATACTTACCTGACTGGGAAGTAAGTTCGATCCACAAGGGGCTTCTTCCAGAGTGAGGCTTGTGCATTGCACTTCGCACCGGCTGACCTCTGCGATTACCGCTAACGTCGGTAACTCGACAGTATAATTTCTGGTAGTGGAAGCCTGCGTTCGCGCTCGTTTCCTTTCTAATTACAACAAAAACTGAAGCAACTACCGTGCTCTAAGCGTTTTTATCAATTATTTTTTACGTTGAACTCAAAACATATACAACATACCTATCTACGATAAGGCAAAAATTTGTTAAATAATATAATAAACTTGGCTTGTTGATTCATATTAAAAACAGTGAGAAAAAATTCAATATTTTAGTGAAGTATTGTAGCCGCAAATTTTCTTGTTTTTTCTGAATGTTTTATAATAAAACTGACAATGCATAAAACTGAATGAAAAAGTACTTGATAGTATTAAAGCACAAGCAAAAAGTGATTATTTGTTAAGCAAATTCTTGACTGGCAGAGACAATTAGTAGATCAGAAACATACGTGTAATTAATTTTGCTGATCGTTATTCTCACTCTAAACATCTTTTTTCTGAAATGAGAATACTTAATATTTTTAATATTTTATGCTTTGTATATATATGTAAAAACAATCTTTCTCCTGCCGTTTTTAATGATTTAATTACTTTGAAACCTACCAATAAATACTCTCTAAGAAATATCAACCTTCTATATGAGCCTTTTTGTCGAACAAGTTTTAACCAATTTTGCATTGATTATCGTGCACCCCATCTTTGGAGCAAAATTGTTTTGCCTAATTTTAATTTTGATCTACCTACTTCTTTGCATCTTTTTAAAGTTAAGCTGAAAAATCTTTTTCTCTCCCGTATTATCAAAATTTGACAATAATATTTATATTATGGAAAAATTTATTAAACTTTAGTATATATACTACAAAGTGATATATGTATGTATATTTTATTTTTATTTTGTTGTACTTATAGTAACTTTATGATATTTTGTTTACACTAGTATAAGGTTCTGACGATAAGATCTTACTGATCTTCTTTCAGCTACCTAGTTTTTCAAATGTTAGTAGTATTTGCTTACTTTATAATTTGTATTAATTTTTTATTTACTCTCATTATATTGTAAAAACGAACTAACAAATGTAAACTATGTATATATATTATAACTATATATATTAAAAAAAAAAAAAAAAAAAAAAAAGATTTCTTGACTAGAGTAAAAATTGACTAGACTAAAACAGCATAGCGATGAGTTATGGAAAGATAGTCGCACGGACAGTCTTCGTGATTTTAAATATACTGCGGAGAGATAAAAAGATGGCGGATCTTTTGTCACAAGATATTGATAACATTATTTTAATTGAATCATCCAACTATTTTTGTGATTTTGAGAATTTCCTTTATGAATTTTGTGAAGTTTAATTTATGAACATGTAAGCTTTTTCAAAAATGTTACCTTTCAAATTCAAAAACGAAAGAAACGAGCAGATTCTAAAAGCATACTTTCTAAATTATCGAAACATTTTAAAAGCAAAGTTGAGAAAGTGGATGTTGCCAACAGGACCGTACTAAGGGTGGGGCTAGCCGGGCTGCGGCCCCAGACGCCAAACTTAGAAGGGCGAAAAATTTCTAAAAAATAAATAAAAAAGTTATTATTTTATTGGTTGTTTAAACGTTTAAAAAAAGGAGAAAATTATTAATAAATTTAGCGCAAAATTATTAAATCATCTTCATAAAAAATACAATATAAAAGAACGTAAATACAAAAATAGAATATAAAAATTTGACTATATTTAAAAAAATACATAATTATAAATATGCATGTCGAATTACTATAATTTTAATTTGTTGTACTATATATTAATATTTTCTTCACATTAAAATAATCTGAAAAACTATTCAATAATCGATTTAAAAATTTAAAAACAAGATAAAAATAAAAATATATGAAAAATATATTTATACTAAAACAAAAAACAAAAACAAAAAAAAAACAACAACAACTATTAACACCACTTTAGACAGAAACCATTTTATTACAATTTTTTTTAAATTTCTTTAACGCCATAGTTTGAGTTAGCTTAGCAAATCAAACACATCGTTACGAGGTGTCGAGGTTTCTTTGAGTAGTTTCGGAGACGAAGCGGAGACAGTGGAGTTTTTAGAACCAGTTTGATTATTTAGGAAAGCAAAAGGATCTTGAGTACTTAGTTGCGGTTTTTTAACGTCTTGTCTCGGTGCAGGAGTTGGTCGAGTGACAGTCCAGCCAGAATTGTCTTCTTGGGCAGAAAAGTTTTGAGATTGCATAGGTTGTTGGAAAAAAGGGTTGTTCATTGCTGGTTGAAGTGGAACAGCATTGTTTGGTGCCTGGTGATGAGAAGCAACATTAAGAGGAAACTTTGCAGTAGGTGCAAATGGATTGTTTACTGCTAGTTGAGGCTGGTGGTATAAACTATTTTGAAACCCAGACTGTTGGTATTGGGGAAAAGCAACAGGAGTCGAAGGAAACACGCCTTGGTAACCAAATGGTTGTTGTTGTTGAAATTTAGTTTGTTTGTGCAGTTCATTAATGTTCTTTTTTAATTCAGCAAACGGATCACTGATTAATAGCGAGCCGTCAGAAAAATCATCAGAAAAATGTCTTTCAGGAGCAGGGGGAGGAGAAGCTATTAGATTAAATAAGTCATCGGAGGCATTATTATTAGTTTTAACTGTAGTTGTGTCTGAAAATAAAGAAACACTTCCAAACAAATCTATGTTTTCTTCAGTTTTAAAAACAAAGTTGTCATCATCAAATGGGTTGGTTGTTTGTTTTTGACCTTGAAAGTCTGTCATAAAAGATGAATCTTCATTGACATCCTAAAAATATCCTCATAATAAAAGTAATGAAAATTTGATTTTACCAAATAAAACATTAATCTAACTAATACAAATGGTTTCAAAACAAATGGTCAATTAACCAATGCATGATAAATTCTTTAATTAAAAACAAATAAACGACCAATTAATAACAAAAATACAAATCAAATCTCAACTATACTTTTTGAACTCAATTACATTAGAATGTAATTGAGTTCAAAACTACACATTGAATCAGTTATAAAAGTTTTGATTTTTTAGGAAAGTATTTTAATGTCTTTATTTGCCGTTAGAGGGTTGTTTTTTGACAAAAGAAACTGTTTCATGAGTTTTTGTCAAGTGAAATGTCCCTATTTTAATTGAAATTAGTTTTAGCAGAGCGGCGGGAAGGGGGGGGGCTAGTTACTCTTAGAAAAAAATTATTATTATAAATTTTTTAAAATGCTCTCACTACACTGTAAAAATCTATGTCTGAAAACTTAAATTTAAAAAAAAAATTTTTAATTAGATATATTGGGGACGTCAAAAATATTCGAATTAAATTAAAAAAAAAAAATATTCTTAACAAAAAATTATTTCAAGTAAAGTTTTTGCAAAAAAAAAAAAAAAAATAAAAAAAAAAAATAAAGTGACAAAGCGAATAAATGTAGTTTTTTACAAAGCAAAAGTGTTTAATAAATTTTTGTTATAATGATTAAATGTTTTTATTAACTTTAATCAAACCATTGCTATTATACTTAGGTCGTTAGAGAAGTTTGTAGAATTTCATCTATAAAGTTACAATAAAACAGGAAATAATTAAATATTTATATATCATCTTAAACTGTGTTTAATTATGAACATTTTAAGTACTTGTTGAAATATTTTGAATGTTTATTAAAAAAGTTTTTTAAATTTTATTATATAGGTTTGAAAGAAAAAATTTAAAAATAGAAAAGCTTGAATATTGAGCATATATTAAAACCCTTGCTCTACTTGGAGTTTCAGCACAAGCCATAACCAATGAATTGGTTTTAGTTCATGGCGACCAAGCTCCAAAATATAGTACAGTTGCCAAGTGGGCTACTTTAATTAAAGATGGTAGAGAGAGTCTTGAATATGATCCTCGCTCAAGGCACCCTCAAACTACGCATACAGCTGAGAATATTGAATGTGTGCGAGCCATTATTGAACAAAACCCATATGCAACACACACACACACACACACATATATATATATATATATATATATATATATATATATATATATAAATATATTTATATATATATATATATATATATATATATATATATATATATATTATATATATATATATATATATATATATGTATATATAAATATATATATATATATATAATTGAAGCACTGACGTCGATGAATCATTTTACAATCAACAAAATCATTCACTACGCACTTAAAAAAAGAAAACTAACATCACGTTGGATACCCCCACGAGTTAACCAATCAAAATTGAAAGAATAGAGCTAAGGTATGTAAAGAAAATTTAGCCCTTTTCAGAAGCAGCCCATGGAGGCTATGTGATATTGTTACAGGGGATGAGTCGTGATTTTATTTGAGACAAGTTGGACACAAGTCAGCTAACATTAGTTGGGTCAGTGAAGGTGAAAATCCAAGAACTATAGTAAGATGAAATAGGTTTCAGACAAAGAGCATGTTCTATATATTCTTTAAAACAGTAGGTGTTGTTTATTTGGGTTACTTTGAAAAGGGAGACACTATTTCTAGCGAATATTATATAAAAAATTGCTTGAAACCTCTTATATGTGAAATAAATAAGCAAAGACCTAAAACAAGCAATTTCCATTTTCTCCATGATAACGCTCAACCCCATGTAAATCAAACCGTCACAAAGTGTATAAACCAAGCTGGAATTACAATAATTCGCCATCCACTATACTCACCAGACTTCATTATTCATCCGATTATTGGCTATTCAACTTGATAAAAAAAAGCTTGATGACGATACTGACGTCGAAAGCTAAAAAACCCACATAACGAAGCTACTTGAAAGTATATCCAAAGAGGAGTATAAAAAAACGTTTCATAAATGGCTTGAAAGGATGCAACTTTGTATAATGATGGACATTATTTTGAACATTTAATAAAAATAAAATTAAAAAAATCTTTTTTTTTTTTAATAGGGGAGTTCTACGAACTTTCCTAATGACCTGAGTATAAAATTTATAAAGCAAAAAGAATACAAAAAAAAAAAAAATTAAACCAGTGCTAACATAACTTTTGGTAGCAAATTTCCTTTTTTTATACTTTTTTTTGAAACATCAACAAGGAAAAATGTGTGTTCCATTTTGCCCTTATCTGCTATGCAGATTTTGAAGGAAATATGCTTTCATAAAATTCTTTATCTAGCTGCTAGTACCTGCTACTTTTTAATACTGTATAATAATACTTTAATAATGTAAAATGAAATCTTTTTTTTTTTAAAGTTTAATACTGTTTTTAGTAATATGTCAACAATTACAAGATATCAAGTTCATCAATTCATGATTTATCTTTATTTATGTCTAATGAAAAAGACAAACTTGATGCTCAATTTGTAACTTTTTTGTCAAAGTATAAAGAGTTTATGAAAATTTTATGTAACCTAATTCCTGACTCCAACCTAAATAAAAAGACTATTAAATCATCAAAAAATTAGGATAATAAAACAAAATCTATAGTTAGTGGTAGGCCTGTAGAATCATTTAAGAACTCATCAAAGAAGACAAAGAGTCGTAAAGTAGCAGTTATTAAACAGTTCTTCGAATGAACTGTTATATGCTAGTAGTTATATGCTAGTAGTCTTTTTAAAGATGACAAAAGTAGTTTGAAGAATATCTGTAAAGCAACCTTATGATTCAGAACATGCTCAAAACACTCTAAAAAAAGCTCTAGCACTCATATTAGATAATAATATGAGCAAATCTTTTTACCAACACTTGAAAATTAATGATGTGAGCAAAAGTTGTTCTCTATCCTGCACACAATAATGTTGGTGCTGGTAAAGAACATTGTCTTTCTGAACAAACATTATGGACTATTAATAATTTTTTCTGGAAAAATAAACTTTCAAGCATTAGTCGATCATACAGCAATACACCTAATGCAGTCATAGAAACAAGTTATCGATTCCATGAATAATCTTGAAAGACTAAAATCATATTCCAAAGTTCAGTTTGATAGTTCAACTAGTCAAAGGATTTATACTCAGGTAACAGTTGAGAAAGAAAACAGAAATCTTTTAGAAGAAGCTAGTTTATTTAATTCGAAGTTGATACAACATCTAAAGCAACTATATCCTTTCAGTGTTGCTCAGTTTGTGGAAGCAATACAATAAAAATGAATCATTTTAATGCAGCTAAAGGTCTCTGCTTTGGCCTTGTAACTTTCCATACTTGGATTAAAAGCATAGTGTCTTCTCAAAATTAATTATAAATTAACGGTGAAAAAGTGGTCTACAAGGACAATATTTGAAAAGAAAATGTCTGGTGACTCTGGGTCATCAAATAATGGAAACACTGCTAGAAGGTTTTTTAGAATGCAAAAAAGTTTGCTCAAATTCTTGAACTTGATGTCAGTATGATAAAGATGTTACATGTTATTTTATTTAGAGAATACTCAAAGAGGTTCCAATTTTTGACTAACTATAAATTGCAAATGCATAGTTTTGATTTTAGTTGGTATTTAAGATGTTGTTTACTTTATTACTATTTATTTATTTGATAAAATTGTTTATATAATAAAATAATGCATATTATGTAAATAAATGTTTATGTGAATATACCAATTTGCTTGTATTCTTACATATACTTTATAAAGTTATCTATAGTTATAACTGTATGAAAGCTTGTTGATTTTTATTTGGTTGCTAAGGACAATTAAACTAAATAGATACAACTAATTTGAACTTTATTAACTGTACCTTTAAACCCTTAGATTTAAGATTGTTTTCTAAGTTTTTATTTCATTTTTTTTAAAGAAATTTTGAATTAAGCAAAAGTTTCATTAAAAAAAAAAAAACTGGTTTCTAAGAACTCAAAACTACATAGCAACACCAAAAATTAGGGCCTGATCTTTCACCTGGCATGTTAGGCCCAGGCCTAGGGCCCCCAAAATTTCAGCTTTTAATATTTTTTTAGCCAATCAAAACTTTACTGACGTAACAGTAAAATTTAAAAATATTGATTTTATTTAAAAAATTTTTAGGTAAAAAAGAACTAAAATGTTTTTAAATATACAAATATTAACCTCTATGTTTTACAGAAATTCAAAAATTCATAGATGAGATAGAAAGCAATAAAAATGACGATTATAAAGATGATTTATTGATTTACACTGATGGTATATACATTTAGTTTATTTTTCTTGTTTAAGGATGTTTAAAATATGAATTTTTATGATATTTTAAATTTAAAATTTAAATTGTAAGTTGTGATTTAATTTATTTTTTAACCTCTTTCTATAAATAATTTTTTATGTTTAAAAAAGAACTGAATCAATTTCAAGATGATTTGTTTCGATTTAAGCAGTAAAATCTGTACATTCAGTAAATATATTATACTTACTCTTCCAACACTTATTACGGTAATCCTAAAAGCCACTATACGTAAGCTGTATTTCCAGTAATCCGATTACCTTTTCTAGCCTAATGCTTTTTTCATTTAACCAGAGAGCGAATATAAACATTACTATTTTAATCGCTATTTTAACCCCTATATATTCTATATTGAGCTATTGGAAATGTTTCCGAGAAAATATCCGTATGGATCTTCTAAATGTAAAAAAAAGGAAGAAAAATTTGTTCAAGAAAAACCTAAATGAATGTCATTGGATAAATTTGTTGTTCGTAGTGCTCCTGATGAAGAAATTGCTCCTCATGAAGAAAATCCTCCTGTTGAAAAAATTACAGTTGAAAAAAAAAATTGCTTTAGAAGAATTAGTTGCCAGGAGATCCCTGTTCAATGAATATTAAATATTCACCTGTAACATTGCAAGATAAGCCTGATAACTTGGATGATCCTGCTCTGTGGCCTCCTATGAATTTGACAATTCGAGAATATTTTGTTCTTAATCCACCAAAGCAAATTGTAGAATTTATATCTGATTCGGGACAACAAATTGGAAAAAAAGTTAGAATGTGTTCAAAGAACAATTTTTTCCGCCTAAAAAAAACGGTGAAAAAATTCAGCGGGAATGGCTCATATATTCTCCAAGTTCAAAATCAGTATTTTGCTATGTCTGCAAGCTTTTTGGAAACAGCGATCAAGGTCTTTGCACCACTGGATTCAGGGGCTGGAAGAATGTCACATCAAGACTAGCAAGTCATGGAATGCCACTTTTGCATCATACTAGTGTGTGCCAACTTTCCAAAACCGCTGGGCGTAGCCAAATGGCACAACAAAATCAAAATGAACGTACATACTGGAGAGATGTTATAGTGTGTGTTGTTGAAGTATTCAAGTTTATTGCACAGCAAGGTTTGGATATTTTTGGCGATAATGAAACCTTTGGTTCTAAACAAAATAGCAATTTTTTAGGTTTATCAGAGTTTATCAGCAAGTTTGACCCCTTCTTAGCAGGCCACATTGGTGAACATGGTAATATAGGAAAGGGCCATGTCAACTATTAGTCTTCTCAGACTGTGGCAGGAATCTTAAAAGTTATGTCCTCAAAAGTGCAACAATATATTGTTAAAGAACTTCAGGAGGCCAAGTACTTCATAATCATCATAGATTCTACACCAGACATAACGCATATTGACTAGCTGTGTTTGGTGGTGAGATATTTGCAGTCTGTTTCAGTAGAACAATTTTTGACTTTTGTTCCACAATCATGGTGCAGAAAATTTATATGAAGTAGTAACCAAAATAATTTAAGATCTTGGAATAGATCTCCAATATTGTCGCGAACAATCATATAACAATGCAAGTAACATGGCTAGAAGATACTCTGGGTTGCAAACAAGATTAAAAGCTGCATATCCTCTAGCAGAATTTGTTCCCTGTTCTGCTCACTCTCTTAATTTGGTGGAAGTGAATGCAGTGGAGTTGTGTAGAGCTGCAACTGCTTGTTTTGGATTTGTGCAAGCATTGTACACATTCTTCTCAGTTTCTCCACGTAGGCGGGAGTTATTCACTTCCAACATAAAAACCGTAAAAGAAGGACTAACTTTAAAATCGTTTTCTGGAACCAGGTGGTCTGGTAACGCAGATGCGGTTCGAGCATTAAGGAAAGACTACAATGCCATCACTTTAATTTTGACGCAAATGGTTCATGATGAAACGGAAAAAGACAATACAAGATTTGAAGCAAATTGTTTGCTGGAGAAAGTTAAATCTTTCGAAAATGTATTATTAACAATAATCTGGCACACATTGCTTCAAAGGATCAATAAGGTCAATAAAACACTGCAGTCATACTCTTGTGATCTATCAACCATTGCCCCATTATATGATTCACTTACAGAATTTGTTCAGAATGCTAGAGAAAACTTTAAAAAGCTTTTTTTTTACCCTAAAAAAAAAAAGAGTTTTGTACCTTTTTTTTACCTAAAAAAAAAAGAAGAGTTTAGTACCTAACATCAACAACCCGAATGAAATGCTGCAATTAATAAAGGACAGTGGCATTTCGCACACATTTCCAAAGGTGGAAACTGCTCTAAGGATATTTTTATCCATTCTTGTGTCAAAATGTTCTGACGAAAGATCATTCATCTGGATTGGCATTAATGTCTATCAAAAGCGAAGTGACAAAAAGTCTAGATTTTAAAGAGATTCTAAATGTATTTATATAAGAAAAATCAAGGAAAAAAATATACTTATTTGAATACATGTAAGTTTTAACTGTCTAAATTCTAAATCCCTCAGGGTTCAATAAATGAGGATACATTTATTCCTTCAAATAATTTTTTGACAAGGGGGCCCCCGAATTGTGTTGCCCGATCTAGAACAACACAGACTATAGTCTGTGTTGTTCTAGATCGGGCCTTGATTGTAGCATTAACATCAGTTTAGTTAATAAATTTGGCATTTTAAGAAAGTCTCTTAATTTAGGTAACTATGCAAAATGCACTGTTGCTATGGAATCTAGGTATCCATAGCAACTAAATAAACAATCTAATGGTACCATTAAATTTGTAGTATGGAACATACTCAACTTGGAAATTATGGGAAAAATCTGATTAATACTTTAAAAGTTATTACTTTTGTCCAGCTAATAATAATTTCGGCCCACTGTGCACTGTTATAAAACATGCCAATAAACTACCCCCACCTCAAAAACCTTGTCAATAAACTGATGTCAGGAGTTAAATTTGTCATACCTAAAAAATCTTTTAGTTCTAACTGAAAATACTTGCCTAATACTTTGTAGATGTGTAGTATCTACAAAGTATTGTCCACAAGCGTTTGGCTTGTAAACAATAATTTGAAATTTGATAATAAACTGAAATTCTGTAAAACTAAAAATTGATAAATGAGTGACCACTAAAAACAGAATATATATTGAGTTCTTCATCAAAGTTTACTGCCAAATGCAGTTTCAAATAAGACTTGATCAAATTCGTCAAAGGGGTAGGCTGGTATGTCAGTAGTGAAATAAAAACTATCGTCAATCCAGTGATACAAAAAAAAGCCTCATATATACATTGGAAAAACATGCTTTTGCAATGATCTCAGATACTCTCTCACACTCACTTAATATAAATTTTTATATATTAGTTATTATGATTAGGCCTGTAAGGTCTGCATCATAACAAATAAAGCCTTGAATTCAAATTATATTTCCAGTTTAAGACATAAACAAATGTATCAGATAATTAAACCCTGTTATTGCTACAGCTTAAAATAAAGTTTTCATTTTCCAATCATGTCTAAAATTTGCAATTTTTTTACCTACAAAAATAGCAAAAAATGTGTTTTATTGTAAAAGGAAAAAAAAAACTAGAAACAATTAATACTAATAATCGTTATACAATGTTTTTGCTTTATGATGAAACAAAATTTAAAAAAATAATTTTTATACACCCTACTATATAACTATTAAACAAAAGCATGTTTTAATGTAATTTTTAAATTTAACTTTTTAAAAAGTAAAATCTAAAAAAAAGTGCATGTAAGTGTGAACTTACATGTTGTATTTTTTATTTTTAGATTTTCACCAAAAGCATTCATAGACAATACTGGTAACAGAACCATTTTGATTCAAAAGCTAAATTTTTTTAAAAGCGCGTTTTAGATTAATATTCCTTTACTTATTGTAAAAGCATTAAATAACATTGTTGTTATTTAATGTGTTTATTACCAAAAAAATCTGCTTGAATTTTTTACAAAATAGCTCAATAAAAACTGCTCTTAAAATGTTGAAAAATTGCCAACCTCCCTAAATACAATATAAGTATTATTCATCTAACCAAAGTAAAAAACATTTAAATAATAGAGATAAAAAACAATTACTGAGATGAAAAAAAAAAAAAGAAAAAAAGAAAAGCAATTTATACAAAAATTAAACAAATTCAGTCCAATAAATTAAATAGAAATCAATACAAATACTCACATTTTGCATAACTTTTATTTGATCATTAAGGGTATCCCAGTTCAACAAACCTCCTTCAGTTTGATTCTAAATTAGAAATAAAATATCAATAAGATAAAATAAAAGGAAATGGGTTATGATAGAAATAAAGTGCTTGTAAGAAGAATGAAAAAGTATATTGTGTGAAAAGGTGGAAACTAAGGAAGTTGTTGCTATCTAAAAGGGTAATATATAAAAGTTTTGAAAGAAACAGGGTGCTTGGAGGCATGTGATGAATAAACAGAGTGCAAGGGAAAATTAATTAAATATTGTTCAAAAATAAATAACCATTCTTAAAAACCTCATTTATTTCATTTTTGTCAAACGTTTCTGTTTCTTGGACATTGTCAGCTGGTAAATTGTTTTTTTCTTGTGATTCTTTTTGATTTCCCTCTTTATCGCTCTTGTAACGATCAAAAACTTCTTGGAATAACTCTATCAAGGTTTTTATTATTAACTCAGCCTATCAAAGCAATTCACAATTAAACAATTACCAAAACAAAGTAAAAAAAAAATAACAAATACAATACTATATCGTATTTTAAATACAATGTAATAATGAAAGTTTAAAACAATCATTTGAACATTTATAATAAATATCAAATTAAGTTAAAAATTCCATCTTTATAATATTTGTATTTAAAAAATTATAGTCAACCTACTCCTTCAAGTGGAGTGAAACTTTCGTTAAGCCAACTATTTCATTAAGCCAACTATTACTTTAAGCAAGATTTTATGGTGGCATAATATTTAATTAAGCTTTAAAGCATTAAACTACATTTTACTTATCTAAAAAGACGTTGCATTACCTATATTGTATACAATGTTTTTTTGAAAAAAAGTTTTCCCATACATTAACATTTATAAAAACTTAAAAAAAAAGTTTTTTATAAATTCAACATGTGTTAAAACTTGAAACCCTCTTTTAAAAACATAAAAATTATAAGAAATATGTAAGTATTAGGGTATGTCATCTTTGTATTTTTTTAATTCAATTTACTTTGAATAGCAAAAAAATGTTCTAAAATTTGCTCTAACATTTATAATTAATTTTTCCTTCTTTTGCTGCCTTCTAATTGAAAATATGTCAGTTTTGATAATTAGAATATATGCTGTGTAAAAATTTGTGCTATAAAAAATGCAATGACTTATTATAACTTGGTATTTTCAGGTTATACCTTTAACTTTTTAAAAAGCAAAATCTGAAAAAAAAATACAACATGTAACTGTGAACTTACATGTTGTATTTTTTATTTATAGATTTTCACCAAAAGCATTCATAGACAATACTGGTAATAGAACCATTTTGATCCAAAAGCTAAATTTTTTTAAAAACGCGTTTTAGATTAAAATAGCTTTACTTATTGTAAACCATACGCAATAGCATAATTAGGTTACACACTAGCATGATTAGGTTATGCAATAGCATGATTAGGTAACACCATAGAATGATTAGGTTATGCAACTGCATGATTAGGTAACACAATAGCATGCAATAGCATGATTAGGTTATGCAATTGCATGATTAGGTTATGCAATAGCATGATTAGGTTAGCACTAGAATAATTAGTTCAATCATTTCTTATGACCAATACAAAGTTTTATAAATGTTATTTTTCCTTATATGTATGTAAATACAAAAAACTATTATTGAGATATTTTGTATGCAATGCAAAATATATCAATAATAGTTCATTCTTGATATTTGCTGACGATGCACAAGATGAAGTAACACAACCAAAAAAAATGAGGTCTAATATAGTGGTGCAGTCTCAACTGCTTGTTGCTAATGCACAAAGGGTTTTACCTTTTTGCCCATCAAAGAAAATTGATTTTGGGATAATGTAGTTCTAAGCGATTATCTTTAGTGCCTTAACTTAGCTTGATCTATGACTTTGGTCTTAACGCAATAGCCACAGTTTCAGATTACGGAATTGCAGTTCCAACAGCATCAGATACACCATACCTGTCACATTCTTTAGTAACTGTTGGAAATTTCATATTTCCACCAAATTTGCTACCTGTATCACAGAAATCTGACAATTGATAGTTACCAGCATTGCTCTGAGTGTCAATAAATTCCTCATCAATGGAAGTATTTTCTGCATCTATATCAGAGGCAATACTAACTGATGCTTTAATACTTCTTTTGCTAGATGAAAAGAAATCATGTTTTATCTCTTTTTGCTTCTTTTAAATGCTTAGGCTAATGTTAAACTTAATTTCCTTATCCTAACAACCAATAACCATATTTCTTTCATTTTTTTGATTCATTAAAAAATTCGTACTCAAGAAATAGCACCTTTGATTTTCTAGGGCATGTGCAACTACTTTTTTTTTAAACAATGACATGCTGCAATGCCAAACAAAACTAAACTTTCCACCTTAGCAATTGACACTGCTGAAGTATTTGGTTCAACTTTTCTTTTAAAAACCATTTTCAAACTATTGTGCAAAGATTCTACTTTCTGTTACACTCTTTACATTGTAACAGTTGAAATGTCAGATTTTAACCAAATGTCTGTCACAATTTTAGAAACTCTAGAAACTATTGTGCTTGGCAATCCTGGGAAGTTATAATTTAACAAAATAATGTTGTGTAAAATCGTTAACAGAAGCTTGTGAGAAGCAAGTTCACATTGAATGCCATAAACAGGACAAGTCAGCTGTGCTCTTGTAACAGCCATAGTTTGCCACTGAAACTGAAATATTAATTTTCTAAAAAATTTAGTTTTACTCAATTTTAATTTCTAAAGATAGATTTAAATTCAATAAACCATATACAGATGGATTATTTGGTATATATATGGAAATCGGTAATCTTTTTATATTATTAACATCTTATAATATCTTTACATACTAATAAATTGTAAACTTTTCTACAATTTTTTTTAAATGAATAAAAAATAAAACTTAAAAAAGTGCTATTTAGAATCATTACCAAAAAATGCAATATAATTAAAAAAATATTTATAAACCACTTTATAACGTTAACTTAATAAATAATTAAAAAGTGGTTTGTTAATCCAGTCGTATTTATTTTTTTGAAAAAAGCCTAATAATGCACAGATATGGTAAAATATTAATGGTTTATATTATTCATATATTATAGAACTGATTTATTATAAATGATAATTCAAATTCTTTTGTAGATGCTTTAAAAGAATTTACATATGTGCTTAAAAGAAAAAACGAAACTATTGTATTAGGTATGTTCAAGACCAATTAATATAAAAAAAGTTATAAGGAAGTTCTTCTTTAACTTTAATATGCCTTGGGAAGAGTCATAACCTAGTTTTCTCATTATCAGTGATTTCACTTAAAACACTTTTTTTTTGTTCTTTAATACAATTACAAGTTTGTAGTGTTCAACAATAAAAACAGAAAAAAAGCCAAAACCAAAATAAACCAAAATTTCTGGTGCTCTACTTTGGTGCCGAAACTGACATTTTGGCAAATATTTTTCTGAAAGCGATAACAACATTTCGGCTAGTCCAAATTAATTAGATTAGAAAAATTTATTTTTCTAATGAAATTAATTTAGACTAGCCGAAAAAAAATAAATTTTATACTCACATTATGTTAGAGTTGATTACACGCGTATCAAAAATTGAGATTTAATACCAAGTTGGCAATATAAGTTAATAGCGAAAGTTAACAACTGAAAGATTTTCTCTGCGAAACAAGATTTTTTCAAGATATTCTCAAAACTTTTGCGAAAATTCTCAAAAAGAACCGTTTTTCTAAATTAGATAAAAATTTAAAATCTTACAAATTTTTTGGTTTTCGGAATGTTTTTCAATCAAAAGTTTGCTTTTTATCAAATTTATAAAAAGTTAACACTATTAAAACATTAATTTTTATAACCAATTTATTAAGTCATTAAATACTGATTAAAAGCCATTAAATACTGATAAAAAAATAATGCGATCGAAATCGTCATAAAGTTTAACGAAGCAACGTTTTAAAAAAAAACGTTAATAACAACAAGCTTATTTTCAAATTAACAACCCACAAATTGTCAAAAGCTACACAAAACATAGTCTATTACTTAACACTGTTAGTCAAGAACTTGAAAACCTGAACGAATGGTTTAAGGCTAAAAAACTCTCTTTAAATGTCGAAAAAATAAATATATTCTTTTTACAAAATTATCAAAATCTGAAACCCTCCCCTTAAAACTACCTGATTTAATAATTGATAAAACTAAACTTAAACGAGAATACTCAATCAAGTTTATAGGCGTAATAATTAATGAACATATTAGCTGGAGTAATCATATCAAAGTAATAGAAAATAAAATATCTAAAATTATTGGTATTATGTATAGAACAAAACATCTGCTAAACACAAATTATTTAAAAAATATTTATTTTGCATTTATTCATAGCTACATAAGCTACTGCAACATTATCTGGGCAAGTACTTGTCTTTCAAAATATAATCTTAAATATGATCTACAAAATACAAAAACGAGCAAGTCGCTTGATATTAAATGCAAATAAATACGCTAGCGCCAGACCACTACTATAAGAAATTGATGTGCCTAATGTCTATGAAATAATTATACTTATTTTTATGTTTAAGTTTAAAAATGGTATGCTACCAAGCATTTTCTAAACTTATTTTTTTTCTTTAAACCACAAATACTCAACAAATAATTTTATTATACCAAAAACGATATCAAAACAAGCTGATTTTTCGATATTCAGCCGAGGACCGCAGTTATGGAACTTGCTTTTAACAAGTAATGTAAAAACTTTAAATTCATTTCAACATTTTAAACGTGCAACAAAACAACACTTATTTGATTTTGATACAAAGCAATTACTATCCTATTATTAAAAACTTTTGATAATCTTAGTTATTTAAAATCTTATTAATTGATGCAACATCTTAATTATATTGTATGGTACTTAAAACTTGTATGAGATTATTTTATTTTACGCAATTTGTAAATGCAATATTTATTATATCTTACGCAATTTGTAGAGGGAATATAAAACAGATTTATTTGATTTTGTATGTATATATATATGAATGGACATATATTTGTGTGTACGTGTGCGTATGTGTGTGCGTGCGTGCGTGTATAATAAAAATAAAAGTAGAAAAAAATTGAGAATTAAAAAAATAAAAATAATGAGAAGAAATGATTAGTTTTTTTTTTTTTTTTTTTTTTTTTTCTGTAAATAGCAAATTGATTTTTAAATCAGTTCTTGCTTTAGTTTCATTTTTCTTTTTTCACTTTTATCGGCTGAATTTATTAGTTACATTAACGGGGATAAATGATTAGACCATGTCTCCGGTCGAAACTTTAATGTTATTTTTTATGTTGTAAAAACATTGTAAAAGATTATTTTTTTAATAACGAAAATATAAATAAATTGAAAAAAAAAAAAACAAAAAAAAAAAACAGAAAAATTCAACTAAACTAAACTCAGTTTTCGGTGTTTACTCTTTCAATTGATGCAAAAAAATTTCGAATCGGAAATTACTTCGAAGCAAAAGGTAACGGTAATTATATATTTATCAATAGTGAACTTGAGATCACTGTTAAAGTTTAAAAAAAATGGGCGTGGCTACTTAAATTGCACTGGTAGCATTCAACACTAACCAGGATGCACAATAGCCACACAACTACAAAACAACAAATTATTAGTAATGTTTTTATTACAACAGTTATTAAAATGTTCTGATCATCAAAGTTACATACTGTAGTACGGCTGTAGTATGTAAAAAATAAATGGGGTACAGTCGCACCTATAGAACACAAGTTAACAATAAAAAATTGACGTACAAGTTATGTTGTTTAAGTAAAAAAAAAGAGCACTGTCTTTTAACTTTTATTTTTTTAATAACGAAAATATAAATAAATTGAAAAAAAAAAAAACAAAAAAAAAAACAGAAAAATTCAACTAAACTAAACTCAGTTTTCGGTGTTTACTCTTTCAATTGATGCAAAAAAATTTTAACACTTTATTATTTAAAATGATTACAAAATAAAATTCAAGAGCAGTATATTCTTAAATAAAATTAAAAAAAAAAGGTTTTTTGTAGGATTAACAAAACCGGAATGTCCCCATGCCTTAGAGTCTACATTGAATTTCAAAACATCTCCGATGTTCAAGAGTTGTTGATTTGTATATCCTATTATTTGAGGATAGCTGAAGTGTAATTTTTTTTCAAATTGAGATCTATCCCGGTATTTCGCTCAACGCAGAAATGTTTCAAGACATTCTTCCGAGTACAAAACATCAACTAAGCTAAGATTTATTGTTGTTGTTGTTGTTGTTGTTGTTATTGTTGTTGTTGCTGTTGTTGTGGTTCTTAAGATGCTCCTAGAAGTCTTTACGGTCTCGAAACTCTTTGTTATAAGGCAGCACTCTAACCACTGTGCCTTTCGCTACCTTTCTGAGTTCTAGGAAAAAACACTGTTCCAATTCCACTCCAATAATAATAATATATTATATAGTAACCCACACTGTTCCAATTCACTCCAATAATAAATATTTTTTCTTAAAAACTTGAAATCTATGTTTTGTGACTTCTCACAGTTTTATCAAATTGATTACGCAACAACTTAGGATAGTTTTACAATTACACCATCGGTGTTTTTGTCTGTGCTGAAAAAATGTTTTTTTTAAACCTACTTTTTTTTTTTACATTTTAGGTTTTGTTTTTAAAATAATATACTGCAGTAGGTAATGTCACAGCCAAATCAAAATATTGCTAACCATATGGGCTATTTATAAAAAAATTTTGAAAATTTTTTACACGACAGTGTTACTGATCTTTACTTATAAAAAAACCATTTCTCGTTTCTAAATACTGGTTAACAACAAGTTGAAGCAATTTAAACGCTTTGAAGCATTAGATTTTGTTTGTTTGCTTATTTATTTTGATTGGGTGTTTGAATGAGTTTTTAAAATAAACCCACAAGCAGAACTGTGTAACAATTTTAAGATGTCCAAAAAATTGTAATGCCCACATACTTACCTGACTGGGAAGTAAATTCGATCCACAAGGGGCTTCTTCCAGAGTGAGGCTTGTGCATTGCACTTCGCACCGGCTGACCTCTGCGATTACCGCTAACGTCGGTAACTCGACAGTATAATTTCTGGTAGTGGAAGCCTGCGTTCGCGCTCGCTTCCTTTCTAATTACAACAAAAACTGAAGCAACTACCGTGCTCTAAGCGTTTTTATCAATTATTTTTTACGTTGAACTCAAAACATATACAACATACCTATCTACGATAAGGCAAAAATTTGTTAAATAATATAATAAACTTGGCTTGTTGATTCATATTAAAAACAGTGAGAAAAAATTCAATATTTTAGTGAAGTATTGTAGCCGCAAATTTTCTTGTTTTTTCTGAATGTTTTATAATAAAACTGACAATGCATAAAACTGAATGAAAAAGTACTTGATAGTATTAAAGCACAAGCAAAAAGTGATTATTTGTTAAGCAAATTCTTGACTGGCAGAGACAATTAGTAGATCAGAAACATACGTGTAATTAATTTTGCTGATCGTTATTCTCACTCTAAACATCTTTTTTCTGAAATGAGAATACTTAATATTTTTAATATTTTATGCTTTGTATATATATGTAAAAACAATCTTTCTCCTGCCGTTTTTAATGATTTAATTACTTTGAAACCTACCAATAAATACTCTCTAAGAAATATCAACCTTCTATATGAGCCTTTTTGTCGAACAAGTTTTAACCAATTTTGCATTGATTATCGTGCACCCCATCTTTGGAGCAAAATTGTTTTGCCTAATTTTAATTTTGATCTACCTACTTCTTTGCATCTTTTTAAAGTTAAGCTGAAAAATCTTTTTCTCTCCCGTATTATCAAAATTTGACAATAATATTTATATTATGGAAAAATTTATTAAACTTTAGTATATATACTACAAAGTGATATATGTATGTATATTTTATTTTTATTTTGTTGTACTTATAGTAACTTTATGATATTTTGTTTACACTAGTATAAGGTTCTGACGAGTTTTTAGAACCAGTTTGATTATTGAGGAAAGCAAAAGGATCTTGAGTACTTAGTTGCGGTTTTTTAACGTCTTGTCTCGGTGCAGGAGTTGGTCGAGTGACAGTCCAGCCAGAATTGTCTTCTCGGGCAGAAAAGTTTTGAGATTGCATAGGTTGTTGGAAAAAAGGGTTGTTCATTGCTGGTTGAAGTGGAACAGCATTGTTTGGTACCTGGTGATGAGAAGCAACATTAAGAGGAAAATTTGGTGTCACCTACTGCGGCCCGCACCTTCGCACTCTTCTAGCGACGCCACTGCCTTATACCATAACAAACAAGATGCTAAAAGTCGTACGCAATTATTGTCTTTATGTCGTTAAGTACGTACACATGTTTTAACGAAAATAAAAGCCACAAGAGATTTTTTTGAAAATTTTTTTATTTTGAGGACTTTAATTCACGGCAGTTTCAAAAAGTTTATAAAAAAAAAAAAACATTTTCGCACTAAAAGTAAAAAAATTTACTAACTTTAAAATAGTTGCATTTTTTTTCTATAAACGGTTTCTTCTTTAAATAACGAAAATATAAAAGATCTTTATTTTCTTGTTAATTAAATAATTTCCTTAAACGGAATAAAAATAAATAATATTAAAATATTGCTAATGATTTGTGATCACTTTTTTGTTTTTTGCGATATTTACGCAAAAACCTGGCTTGGGACAACTAAGAAAATCTGGCATAGCTACATGCTTAATGGTTGAGATTTGGAACACTTATCAATGTGTGTCTGTTATATCTGATTTTTGGTGCCCCTTGCTTAATTTTGAAAGAAAAGGTAGTATTTAACGCATTTATATTTTTGATTTAATCACATTTAAATTAAAATCGTAATTTTTTTGCCAGGGCACCAAATTATCGAAAATGCAGTTTTTCATACTTATGAAAATTGAAAAATCATTTTCTGTATCTCTAGCTGTCAGATCATATGTCTTCAAACTTGTCTGGTTTACAATATTTTTTCTATTTTTATGCGTAAATTTTTGTTTACAATTTAAAACATTCACGTGACCTTTAATATTTTACGTGAATCAAAAGGATTTGATTAAAACATCCGTTTTAGCGAGACAAAATATGATAATAACAAAGTTACGCGGAATTTTTCTCGTGGCTAATCAAATAAGTTGTTTAATGTTCTTATATCAAGTGCATATATTTGTCAATAAATATTTGTTTTTTTATTTTATTATATTATTATTTTTTTTTTATTACAACTTTAATTTATATCTAATAAATATGTATTCTGCTGAGGAAGAAATTTTAAAATTACACATTGGATGGGAAAATGGTTGGGAAAATGAATGTAACTTTCCATTTGCTAAGAGATTAATTGACATTGGTAAAATGACTAACAATGTCATTTCGATTTTATTTAAGTCTTTAAACTAATAAAAGAATTATTTATTTTTATGAGCTTTATTTTGCCTGTTGATTTTTATTTGCCTTGTATCGACGGGTTCAATAAAATGTACAAAAAATTAATACAGAAAAAAAATAGACTTAATAAGTTTTTTGAAGCCTCAAAAAAGAAAACATTTTTTAAAATGCAATTGTCTCCAGCTCTACAAACAAACAAAAAAATCAGCAGATGCAGATTATTTTTCAATTTTGAATAGGAATATGGAATAAGGAACTAAGGCTTTCGACACACGTTGTAACCAGGGCCGACGCGAGTAGGTGTCACGTGGCGGCGCGGGGGGGGGGGGGGTACCATCATAACTTTTGCCGACTAAAAAAAAAAGATCCTTGTTTTCCAAAATTTGCCGACTGCCATGACGACATTTGCCGACTGTCAAACCTATATCGAAAGGGTCGACTTTTGCCGACTAACTTGTCTAAAAGGGTCCAATTTGCCGACTAAGAGTCCAGTATGCCAACTAAAAATCATTGATGGGGGGGGGGGGGGGAAGGGGTGTCACACCCCCTATCGCGCCGGCCTTGATTGTAACTCATTAAGTTTTCAATTAGAGGTTATGAGTATTAGGCTAAAACAGGAGGAGCAGTTCCAACTTATTTCAAAAAAAAAAAAATCAAAACATCACTACATAAATTTGCATCTGCTCGAAAAAATGTAATATTGCTCAAAAAAAATAAATTTAATAAAAATAATGCAAAAGTTAGTAATATAAACCAGAGTAGTTGCCAAATTTGCAAACGTTGTTTTAGCGGTGATAAGGATTTAGTTGTTGATGATTCTTATTTAGACTATGACAACATTGGATCTTCAGAATTGTTCTGTGGATTTAAATTAGGTAATCCACAGACTATATCTGTAAAAAGGCCAATAGTTGGGAAAAAATATACTTCCATTAAGTTACGACATGGTAAACATTATTCTAAGTTAGGTAGGCATGCTGCAGTTAGACGATCTAAACTTGCTATTAAATTCCTTCAATTATTAGCTTGTTCAGATTTAGAATGTGATTTGTCTATGTTGTTTTGTGATTTTTTGTATTGTGAAAAGTCAGTATTTCGTTGTGTTGCGAATAAGTTAGGTTTAGTTACTCAGTTCAGTGTTTCTGATGCAATAGAGCTGCAGAGCCAATTAAGGGTGCTCACGGCTAAATTCCGTAGACTAAGACGTATTCTGTGTAATCTTGGTCCAAGGATTCTCCCATCTGAGCCTGCGGACAATGCATGTCAATAAAGAACATGTTTTTTTTGTTGTTTTTTTTTGGTTTACATTTAAAACATAACAAACATGAACAAGGTATCTGAAAGAAGATTGCAAGAATCTTGTCGTCAGAACCTCAAAATAGCATTTAACAAATATAAGATTAAAAAAAAAAAATTATAAACTTTTACAAAATTGCAAGGCAAACAATCTGTGTCTTAAGAAAAATCAAGAGGATCTTCTCATCAGATTTTAATACAAGAGTAAACCAACATATAAATTAAAAAGTAAAAAGTATAAGAACTATAAATGAAATAAGTAAGAATAAACTTCTATAAACAAAAAAAAACAAAAAATAGACTGAAATATATTTTTAACTTTTACTACTAATAATAACTCAATAAAATCTATGAGGTTTTTCAGTTTTTTTAAAAAAGGCAAAAAGTAATAGGTACTTCAAAATTAAAATTCGCCAAAACAATTTTATTCCAAAGGTGTGACGCTCGATAGGTAATACAAAATTGATTAAAGTTTGTTTGACAGAAAGGGTCATTTAAAAAGTTATTATTTCTCAAAATATATTTACTGACTAGTTTAAAAGAGAAAAGATCTTTGAATACGGCTAGGGGTAAGTTATTTATCTACATATATACAAAAATATTAAATACATTTAACTCGTAAATATTCAGAATTCTCTTTTTAATAAAATAATGCTTCGAATGAGAGAAGCGATTTGCAAAATTGATTATGCGGATTGCGCGTTTCTGACGGAGATAGACGTTGCCACTTACTTTTTTTTGTACTTCCCTAAGCTATATTGGCATAATTTAAATAACTATGTATAAATGAATAATGAAGTTGGATTAAGACTTTCTTATTAAGATAGGTTCGTGATTTATATAGGATGCCCATGTTTTTAGAAATTTTTGTGCTTATATAATCAATATGGTGATTCCAAGTAATGTTTTCATCAAGATAACCACCTAAATATTTTGTAACAAAATCTCTTTTTATTTCCTTTTGATCGATAAAGATTTGAGGTAATTTTGGTGGAAGAAGTCGCTTTTTTGTAATCGAATGAAATAAAACCCATTTTGTTTTATTAGTATTCAAGGTTAATTTATTACACTTGAACCAATTAGATATATGTCTAAGTTCTTTGTTCACTGTTTTAAAAAGTTCATCGATATCATAGTTAGAAAGGAATAAATTTGTATCATCTGCATACATAATGCTTGTTAGTTTTGAAGCTTTATTTAAGTCATTTATATAAATTAAAAAAAGGAGAGGTCCAAGAATTGAACCTTGTGGGACTCCACAGGTTATATTAAGAAAAGTGGGTTGGTAATCATTGTTAAATGGTACATATTGCTTTCGGTTAGATAGATAATTTTTAAACCATTTTAAAATTTTATTTTTTATTCCGTAGTATTTAAGTTTATAAATAAAAATATGGTGATCGACCGTATCAAAAGCTTTTGATAGGTCAATAAAAATTCTTAGTGTATGTTGTGATTTTTCGAATGATTTTGAGATTTCACGTACAAATTGGATATTTGCATGTTCAGTTGAGTTATTTTTCTTGAAACCAAATTAATTGATGTAAAGTAGATTATTATCATGAAAATATTTGTATATTCTGTTAAACATAATTTTTTCTAAAATTTTCGAAAATAAGGAGAGAACAGAGATAGGGCGATAATTACTGATTTCAGATTTGTCCCCTTCTTTAAAAATTGGAATAATTTTTGCAATTTTTAATTGTTCTGGGAATACTTCTTGATGGATAGAAGCCCTAAAGATTTTAAAAAGAACAACTTTAAGTTGTTTAAAGCAATCTAAAACCATGTTTCCATTAATTTGATATGCTGCAATTGTGTTATTTTTTAAAACAGATTTAAAGGCTTTTTCAAACTCATCAAACATTAATTCGGAAGCTAACTCATCTGAACAAATGTAATTAGCCAGGAGTTCTAGCGAGTCAGTAAACAAAGATTTGGTCTTAGGGATTTTTTCAGACAGTGTTGGTCCTATATGAGTGAAATATTTGTTAAATTCTTGAGCTATAATTTTTGGTTCATATAAACTTTTGTTATCGACTCTAACCATTTGCGGCAAAAAACCGGAGCATGGTTTTTTTTTCCGATTAATTTCTTTCATTATTTGCCACGTGCGCTTTGTGTCGTTTTTAAATGTATTGAATAATTGGGAGTAATAATTTTTCTTTAAATTTTTGCGAATTTTTTCAAATAGGTTTTTATAGTTCTTATAGATTTTTTCGCTTGAAGCTGTTTTTGTTTTTAAAAAATTTATGTATAACTTTTGTTTTATTCTGGATGATTTTTTAAAACCTTTAGTAATCCCTAATATTATTGAAAAAAAAAATTATTTAAAGATATGTCAACTTGGTACTCAAAAGAAGCAAAATCTTTTTTAAAAACTTATAAAACTAGATTCATTTTTTATAAAAAACAACTTAAAAAAACTTATTATTAAAAATGTTGTGAATAAATTATTGTTTGAAGAGTTTGAAAGAGCCTTCAAATCTTTAAAAAAAAATAAAGCAATTGGAGCAGATCAAATAAATGGAAACGTTATTATAGATTGTTTTGAACAGCTAAAAGTTGTTCTTTTTAAAGTTTTTAAAGCTTCTATCCATCAAAGTGTTTTCCCCGAACTGTTAAAAATTGCCAAAATTATTTCTATTTTTAAAGAAGGGGACAAATCAATTATAAGTAACTATCGCCCTATTTCTGTTCTTTCCACCTTTTCAAAAATTTTAGAAAGAATTATATATAACAGAGTATACAAATATTTTCATGTTAATAAATTACTTAACATTAATCAATTCGGTTTTAAAAAGGATAGCTCAACTGAACATCCAATTATCCAATTTGTACGGGAAATCTCAAAACCATTTGAAAAATCACAATATACTCTAGGACTTTTTATTGATCTATCAAAAGCTTTTGATACACCAAATTCTAATTCATAAACTTAAACACTATGGAATAAAAAATAAAGTTTTAAAATGGTTTGAAAGCTATTTGTCAAATCGTAAACAATTTGTTCCGAGTAATGACGGTTATCACACCAATTGTCTTTCTATAACATGTGGCGTCCCACAAGGCTCAATTCTTGGTCCACTCCTTTTCCTAATTTATATTAATGATTTAAATAAAGCCTCTAAACTAACAAGTATTATGTTTGCAGATGATGCTAACTTATTTCTTTCTAACAGTGATATCTTTGAACTTTTTAAAACAATGAACAAAGAGCTTATACATGTATCGAGTTGGTTTAAATGTAATAAGTTAACTCTAAATTCTAATAAGACAAAGTGGACCTTATTCCATTCGCTTTCCAAAAAACGATATTTGCCATTAAACTTACCTAAAATTTTTATTGATCAAAATGAAATAAAAAGGGATTCCGTAACAAAATTTTTAGGTGTTTACCTTGATGAAAACATCACTTGGAATCATCATATCGACTACATAAGCACTAAAATTTCAAAAAACATAGGAGTTTTATATAAAGCACGAATCTACCTCAATAAGAAAATTTTAATCAAACTTTATTATTCATTTATACACAGTTATTTAAATTATGCTAATATCGCCTGGGGTAGTACAGAAAAAAGTAAGTTTTTATCGCCGTCAGAAACTTGCTATCCGTTTAATCTGCTTTGCAAATCGCTTTTCTCACGCAAAACATTATTTTATTGAAATGAGAATTTTAAATATATACGAGCTAAATATATATAATGTTTTATGCTTTGTATACATGTGGAAAAATGACTTGTCTCAATCTGTCTTCAAAGATATTTTTACTCCGAAACCCATCAACAAATACAATTTGAGAAATACTGATTTTTTAAATGAACCTTTCTGTCAAACGAACTTTAATCAATTTTGTATTGTCTATCGGGTACCACACCTTTGGAATAAAATTGTTTTGCCCAATTTTGATTTCGAACTACCCATTACTTTTTGTTTTTTTAAAAGTAAATTAAAAACCCTAATTTTTTCATTAGAAGACGTATTATGTTATTATTAATAATATAAATTAATAACTTTGCTTTTTCTTATTTATATTTGTAAAAAGTTTATTCTTACTTATTTTGTTGATTTTATATTCTTTACTTCACGTATACGTTTATATAAAATATTGGTGAGTAGATCCGCGTGATCTCTCTTTGGATTATAAAATATATATTTGGATTATATATATATATGAAATTTGTAAAAATTTGATACTGTTAATGCTTGTTTGAACTTATTTAAGGTTCTGACGACAAGATCCTTTGATCTTCTTTCAGATACCTTATTTTATATTTGTGAAAGTTTATTATTATTATCATTATTTTTATTTTATTTTTTTTGGCAATATATAGTTGTAATACGACCAACAAATGTAAAATAAAAAAAAAAAAAAAATTAACTTCATATACTGAAAAAAATGTTTTGAAAAAAGTTTCATAAATATTATTTGCGTTGTCATCAAAATTTTTGTTTTTCCAATTCAGTAATAATATTTGTTCTTTAAATAATTTAATATTAGCCTCATTAAAACAATACTCAAAATTTTTGTGAACATGAATTAATACTCCACCGCCGCGCTTATTTGTTTTTCTCCTCATAGAAATAGTATTAAAATGAGGAATATCAAAATTACTACTTATTTCATCTTCTGTGATCCAAGTTTCAATTAAACAAATTATATTAAAAATGTGTTTAGTTTAGTTGGTTTGGAAAATAATGCGAACAATCGGATAAAATACTGCGATAAAAATTATTTTCAGGGTATTCTTCTGAAGAAAAGAGATTTGTTTCATATAAATTAAAAAAAAGGGATTCAAAGTTATTAGTCATAGCCATGATAATAAATAGAAAAAAAAAAAAAAAAGGATTTCTTTTTAGGACTACTAGTTATTTGTTAAGATTGATTTTAAAATTATTATTAAGATAAATAATTTTGTCATATCTTACCGTTACATTTTCACCATTTGAACGCGTTTGTTTTACTTCCGCAAATAATCTTTTCCGAATTGCAACGGTCTCACGAGAAAAGTCTTCGTTAATAAAAAACTCGTGCCTTTTAGTCGATGAGATTCTTTCAAGATTCTTACTTTGTCTTTGTATTTCTGCAGGTTAAGTACTATTGTCCTCGGTCGTCCATCTTTCTTCAATCCAGTGCGGTGGGCACGTTCAAAGTCGATATTTTTCAGCCCAAGTTTTTGCTAGAAGAATGTGTGAACTTTTTCTTCAGAATCCCCCCCCCATGATTCTAGCCCATTTTCATCAAATCCATCGATTCGTAGGTTATTTCTTCTTGATCTATCTTCCAGGTTTCGTTGCTTTTCCTTTATAAATTTTTATATATTAGTATGGTCAAATTTTTTATCTAGTTGTTTATTGTTGTTATGCATTTTTTTTTTCAACTAGTTCTTCGTTGTAGTTTAGACTATGCTCAATATCTTCCAATTCCTTTGTAAGTTCTTTAATTTTGTTTGCATTCACGTTGATGTTTAACTCTGCTTTGTCCATTCTGACGTTAATTATTTTTATATTAGCGCCAATAATATTAATAACAGTTTTCTCATGTTTACGAAACATTTCTTCAGTTTCTTTTTTGAATTCTTTAAACATTTCTTTTAACATTTTTTTTATTTCAGAAAGTGTTACTGCCATAGTATAATAAAAGTGATAAAATAGAAATAGTTTTTTTAGATTAAACTTGAATATTTTTTCAAATGTTAAGTAATCCAAATGTTTTTTGTTTTTTTTATTCTCCTCGTGGTAAAATCGCGTCCGCCCTTGTTGAGTTCAACGTTCAACGCATGTCACTTCACAGTGACATGCGTTGAACGCATGTCACTGTGAAGTCCATGTTACTTTACCCATCTGCGAATGAAGTACCTTGTTTAGTATCTGTACTGATGGTCAAAAATCTGACAACTTATATTGAAGAGGTTTTTAATAGTCTTCACGTACGCGACCACCTTGTTCGGATGATAGTTTGGGCGAAGAGGTATGGCTCTTTTTTACTGTGGATAAGGGTGGAAAGTATATGAAATTCCATTTTGAAGTTGTCAATTCTAAATCGTCAGGTTCTGTATATGATGTTCATTTGTTTTGTATGTATCAGGGTTCAGACTGTCGTGAGAATATTACCTTAATTTTCGGGCATTATGCCAACGACAATAAAAGAATTCAGCATATTTTTAGCTAAAAGGCAAAAAAGTCAGGTTATTCTTAGGTGGAGATTTTCATTTCGTCTATAATGTTCTGGGACACCAGGGTTCAGCTGCTAGCTTTCCTAGTTCAACAGATCTAGTTGAACTGAAATCTTTTAGAAACCATGCTTATATACCTCACACACCTGCTAGTTGTAACATCTTAAAGAGGACAATACAATCTCTGGAAGTTGCTTACAATGAGAACTTGTGTGAAAATAGGCAAGGTGGAAACTTATGAGCTCTAGGTAAGTTTCATAAATCAATTATTGCTCCTGTGATATTCCCCATAATAACTTTAAATAATGTAGTGCCACCTGTTTTACATATTATGTTAAGATTTGTGTTAAAACTGTATAAGTTATTGTTGAAGGAGTGTAAGACTTTAGATTGTCAAGCTGATTCGTTCTCACATTCTCATTATCGCATAATGAGAATGTGAGAACGAATGAATTGTGGGCTGCTAAAAGTGTTGAATGTTCTAAAACAGCAGAAACTTTTCAATCAATTTGTAGACATAACAATTCTAAAGGCGCGATGGTTGGCTTTTAATAACAATTTTTTCGAATTAGAAAAAATATCCCTAAACTCCTCCTATAAAAAAAACAATCTGTAAACAGCAAGAAATGTGTGCTAGTATAAGGTGTTTAATTACTTAATATGATTGTAATTTTGATTGGGTGCAGTGTGTTACGTGCCTAAAATGGTTTCATCAATTTTGTAAAATAATTGGTGATTCAGAAAAGAGTGTATTGTGTGACATAGAGATGTACAAGTGTTTAGCGTGTCAGGGTGAAGATATAGAATGTCTTGACCTTTATATTTCTGAAAAAAAATTTTATACGCACACAACGCGAAGTTTTATACATTGAATATATTAAATTGCAGATGGAGTGTAAAGACCTAGAAAAAATATCCAAAAGTAGCATGGGAACTCATGAGAGGTCTCTTAATAAGGCCCTTGAAGATATGAAGGTTGAGCGACAAGCGTACCATGGTAATATGGTTGTAGGTAGTCATTGCAAAATAGTCAATATAGTCAATATAAAATTGATGATGAAGCTATTAAAAATAGATTTGTACGTGTGTTTAGTGTTTTTAATAAGTAGCAACCTATTCTTTTTAGGCGAAAATTTTTTTCTGATGCCGAAATTACTGAGCTTCATCAATATATAAATTTATTTGCTATCGAGTTTCATGCTTGCTGTCCAAAAGAAAGTATCAAGCGAAAAATACATGAACTCATTTTTAATGTGCCACTATTTTTTAAAATTGCATAAAACTATTGGGTTGCTGAGTGAAGTGGAGGGAGAGTGTTTGCATAATAATGTAAATAAGGAATTAAGACAATTGCATTCAGTAAGAAATCAGGAACAGAAGCTGCGTCTTGTTTTAAAACGCTTTGAATTGCACAGCAAAGCTGATAGGAAGCTTCAAGCCTCTAAGGTGAGAAAGTGTGTTGTGTGTTCTGAGCGTGGTGAAAATTCGTTTATAGACAAGGCCTTTGTCTTGTTTGTGGTCATAAAATTTAGTCTAAATAATTAAAAAAAAAAGTTTTTAAAATATTTATTATTTTTTATTATTAATTTTATATATTAGATAGGTGCCCATTTCATTCTTGTCTTCACAAGTTAATTATACTTATGCAATATTATCCAGGTTAAAGAATGGTACATAAGTCTTGCATCAAATGGGTGTAAAAATATAGCTTACTACTTTAACTTATGAGCAAAGCAACTGGTAAGTTTGGTGGCTATGATATAAAATATTAGTTTGTGTAGTTAATTTAAAAAATGTATTGTCTTTTATTATATGTAACATTTAATTTAAATATTAGATGCCCGTTCAATTATTATCATCAGAAATTAGTTCTACCTCTACAGTACCTCTCCTCAACATACCTTCTCTCTAGTTAAAGAATAGAACTTAAGTCTCATAAATAACAAGTTAGTGTAAAGATACAGTTTAAATAAAGAATTTGTAAAAGTTATTGTCACTATTGTGAGTCTGTTGAAAGCTATCTTCTAATCTTGTTGAACAAAAGCTATCTTCTAGAAACTTATCTTCTGGTTTAGAATGGAGCAAAAATCTAATATCAACTGGGCGTTCAAAGATCGTTTTCTACATTATCAGTAGATTAACTTATTATAAAACAGTTTTAGGAGAATAAAAACACATCAAACAAATAAAATTAGCTATTTGTATGTTTAAACAAATATTTCATTTTTTTTGAGAAGAGATTGATTCAAGTGCCATTAAATAATTCTATTACCAAAAGATAGGTTAATTCAAAAACTTTAACACAGTTGTGGTCATGAAATATTTTATTAGAATTAGTGAGTCTTTATTTTTTAACAACTTAACACCATATTATTAAAACTCTATGCATAAATTGCTAAAGTTTTTTAAGGCTTTAGCTTAGAATGTTAAGACTAAATATTTCAAAATTGACATCTGGCTTTGTTTTGTAATCCATTGAATTTATCAACTTAGTGAATTTTTTTGCGGTTTGCTTGCAAACTTCAATAAAGACTGTTTTAGTTAACCTTAAGCAATTAAGTAAGGTTTTTTTATTTTAATAATAGTCAAACAACGAGTATAATTATAATAACAAAAATATATTTTTCTGATTTTTTTTTTGATAAAAAGTAACAAGAAATTAGTAAAATTTAGCCAAGTTCATCATTTGTTGCGTTTTTTATAAACTAAAAGAAACTTTTTTACTATTGTATTAAATATCGTATGATGAAACATTTTATTGTTGTTTTTATTCTTTTAACAAATTATAATTATCTCAAATATTTCAAAAGTTATAAATGTTTTTGTTAAACCCCCTAGGTAAATATCTTCCAAAAAAAACAAGAAGCCCCACCCTCCCAGAAAAAAAAAAAAAAAGAACCATTATGACTATGTGATAATGGTTGGAGGTTTGCGTTTTTGCCCCTTGTCAAAAAGAGAAAGGGCATCATTTGAAGATCCGCTCCAGATATGGCAGCAGTATTCTATTCAAGGACAGATTTGAGATTTATAGAGATAAAGAATAGAACCAGGAGTAAGAAAGTGTCTAGCACGATAAAGAGATGCAATCTTTGCAGATGCTAATTTTGTAATGGATTAGATATATGGTTTCCAAGAAAAATCGGAAGTAAGAGTTAATCCTAGAAGATGAAGGGTAGGCGACTCATCAAGTACACAACCGTTCATAAATATAGGAAGATCTAATTTATTGCAATAACAATTGGCTAAAAAAACTGGGTTTTATCTGAATTAAAGTTAACCAGCTAATATGAGCTCTATGCAGTAGCTGAAGTGAGATTCTTTTCAAGCTCAAATGCCCCCTCCAAGCAATCAGAGAGTTATAGCCTGTTATAGTCTTGCAGAAGTAATAATTTCCTGAATGTCTTGAAGAAGCATAGATTTCCTGAAACTTGCACAAAATAGATTTCCTGCTTAGACTTCTGTAGAAGAGTCTTCGCAGGAAATCATTTTAGACACAGAAACTGGAATGATTCGAATGTCGAGCAATGGATCAACCTGTTTGTCGGTTATATTAGGTAGAACGCAACTAGTGGAAGCAAGAGATGATATTGATAAAAGATTCTTAGCAAATAATTTAGCTTCATCTTTAGATGAGGTAAAAAAATCTGAACCATACAAGAGCACAATGAGAGGAAAATCATGGAGAAGAGTTGGATTTGACTTGGAATTGTCAAAAGGGAATAAGACTCCATGCCAGCATAAATCCAAAAAGTTACATAAGAAGCACATTTTTCAGCAGGAATACAAAAGATTTCTACCCGAAAGCCATTGCGAAGAAAATCACAACAAGAGTTCTAGTCAGCTTTAAGGTAATTGAGTTGTAAGAAGTACAATGATAGAGGGATTATGGTGATGAAGAAGAATGATATAATAGTTTTAGTGAAATCAAACCGTGATCAGAAGCGCCTAAGGGTGAATGTGGAGAAACTAAGCAATGACTAGGATGAGAAACAAGACATAAGTCGATTGGAGAAAGTAAATGACTCGGGTTGACCGGAAGGCAAGTTTGAAATTTGACTGTTTGAGTTATAGATTGAGCAAAAAAAAGAAAGACAAAAGTTGTGGGGCTCAATGCCTGAAGAGTCATTGATACTAGAGCTAGTCATTCAGTGTGATGAGCATTAAAGTCACCATAAATAACGATATTGGCTGATGAATAAAGAGAGAGGGCTTGGTCAATTTGATCAGAAATAGCATCAAAAATAATACAGTCTTGAGATGAAGGAGAGCAATATAGAACAAAGAGAAAGACGATAGAGTAAAGTGGTGCCAAACGAAAGCACATAAAAGAATAGTCAGTGGATTCAAAAAATAAAAGAATAGTCAGTGGATTCAAAAAAGAATAGTCAGTGGATTGGATAGAACTTAGTACACTGTTAAAAATTCCGGAATTATTTTCCGTTATTTGTACGGAAACTACCCATCAGATTTTAAACTTATCAGATTTTATTTATTCTGATAAGTTTTATATATATATATATATATATATATATATATATATATATATATATATATATATATATATATATATATATATATATATATATATATATATATATATATATATATATACATATATATATATATATATATATATATATATATATATATATATATATATATATACATATATATATATATATATATATATATATATATATATATATATATATATATATATATATATATATATATATAAAGAAACTGCTAAAGTTTTTAATAAACACTTTGGAAGTGTATTTACGGACGATAACAACTATTCAACAAATATTACTAGTTTTGTTAACGACTCGATAAACATTGAACACATTAACTTTTCTGTTGAGACGGTTTATTCAACTTTAATAAATCTCAAACCGAGTACATCTTATGGTCCTGACGGAATACCGAACATTCTTCTGAAAAAGCTAGCTCTTGTTTTATGTATCCCACTTTCGTTTATATTTGATGCCAGCTTTAAGTCAAATAGTCTACCACAACAGTGGCTTCAAGCTTTTGTTTCTCCAATTTTTAAAAAAGGAGCAACATCAGACCCTAATAATTATAGACCAATTTCACTCACATGCACTTGTTGTCGTGCAATGGAAAGAATTATTAACTCGGATATTATTAAATACTTAACTCTCCATAACTTAATAGCCAATAATCAACATGGTTTCCTCAAGAAACGCTCTACATGCACTAATCTTTTAGAATCTGTTAATGATTGGAGTACTGCACTAGACAATAATCTAACAACAGATGTTGTATATATCGACTTTCAAAAGGCATTCGATTCTGTATCACACCCTAAATTGTTTGCCAAACTAGCTTTATTTAACATAAGAGGTAATTTAAAAAATTGGATTTCTGCATTTCTTAACAATAGGAGTCAACAAGTTAAGGTTGGAACTTCATTATCAAACCCAACTTGCATCGTTAGTGGAGTTCCTCAGGGCAGCGTGTTAGGCCCAACATTATTTTTACTATATATCAATGATATAACCGCTATAGTCAACTATCTTGATTGCTCTTTAAAACTTTATGCCGATGACATCAAGTTATACAGTTCATTTTGCAATACGGACCATAGCCATTATTTAGCTATTGCTTTTAATAATGTAGTACTTTGGTCAGAATCATGGCAACTACCTATTTCTACCAGTAAGTGTTTTGTTCATAGGATTGCACCTGCTTCATCGAGAAAACTTGTTAACTTTAACTATAACTTAGGAGATCATATTTTAGCTTGGTCTTCTATTCCGAAAGATCTCGGTGTAACTCTGGACTAAATTATAAAAAGCATATCTCAAACATTGTACATGCAGCTAATACTAGAGCATATCTTATTTTAAAATGCTTCAAGTCTCGCGATTCTAGAATCTTAGTAAAAGCCTTCAATACATATATTAGGCTTATATTAGAATATTGCTCCCCAGTTTGGTCACCATATCATGTTGAACTAATAAAGGTTGTTGAGAACGTGCAAAAACGTTTCACAAAAAAAATCCTGCACTTAGGCAATTTAATCTACGATAACCGGCTTCAGTTGCTTGATTTGGAGTCGCTTGAGTTAAGGCGAGTAAAGCATGATTTATCGATTTGCTACAAAATTCTGCATAAACTTGGTCTTAATTGATAAATCTATGTTCTTTCTTTTTGACAACAAAAACAACATTCGGGGAAATAAGTATAAATTGCACAAACAACATTGTCGACTAGAGGTCACGTGACAAATCGGATTTTTGTAGCTACCATTTTAAACTAGGGAAAACAAACTGTTAAAGTACCGTAAAAACAACTGTTTAGCTAATTTGCAAATTTAAACTCATTTAAATTAATTTACAAATGTTAACTCATTCAAAAGTATTTATTTTAAATAAGTTTTATGATTTTCTGTTCTATTTATAAGTTACTTGGTAACCTGTAAAAAAATCGTTGTTAATTTTATTTTTTAAGTTTATTATGAAAAAATATTTCAAGCGTAATTTCAAACAGAATTTAACAAATAAACTACTTTAAACCCAAAACAAAAAATGAAAATTAAATATAAAATACTTTTTTTATTTCTGTTTGTATTTTTTTTTTTTCTATTTAAAATTTATGTATTTTTCTTTAACTGATAAAATTTTTCTTAAACTGATTAAAATAAAAAAGTTTTATAGCATAAAAGTGTAGACATAAGACAACAACAACAACAACAAAAAGTAATATATTTACCAAGAATATAGATGTTTTACAATAAGCATGTTATAAAATACAAATAAAAAAAAATATATATGTATAGCCTATATTCTGGATGGTTCACTCTCATATAGCCTGGCTAAATCGAGGGAGCGACCATGAGCAAAACAAAAACGAAAGAAAAACAAAACATAAAACAAACAAAAAAAAAAAACAAACAAACAAACAAACAAGCTAGCTAATAAGGTTGCTATTATTTAACATTCATATTTATATCATATCTCCTATAACTTCTATTGCCATAAATCTTTTATCACCAGCGATTCATTTATTGTTTTAAATTATCTTGATGTATCAGGTAGTATTTTAATTTATTTTTGAGAGTATATTTTTTAATATTGCAAAAAGGGATTGTTTTTAATTTATTTTGAAGTTGATTCCAGTTCATTATTGCAGAGTATTTAAAGGATTGTTTACCATAGGATTTTGTATTATATGTTTGCACACTCAGTGCACCGCTACAAGAATTTCTTGTAAATCGGCTGCTAATTGCACTGCGTTGAGTAAACCATTCATCAAATATAGGAGGCAGTTTTTTATTAAGGCAGCTGTGAATAAATAAGCAATTTTCAATTTTAATTAAATCATGTACTTTTAAGATATGTAATGTGTTAAAAGATGTGGATGTATGTGAATTTTTTGGAAGAAATTCAATAATTCTGATTGCTTTTTTCTGCATGATAAATAGGCGATTAATAATACTCATATTTTGACTCCATAATAAAAGGCAATATGTGAGGTGAGAGTGAAATATAGCATAGTAAATAGATTTTAAAGTTTTTGTTGAATGAAATGTTTTAGCTTTGATAGAATGGCAAGGGATCTATTCAACTTATTAGAGATATCGTTATAATGATAAGCCCAGTTTAAGTTTTCGTCTAGCTTTATACCCAAGTAGTTAACAAATTTTTTACAATAAAGTTTTTTCCTATTCAATTTAGCTTTGATCTGTTGGTCTAATTTTTTGTGGGGACTTTTAAATAATATTAAATCAGTTTTTTTGGAGTTGAGGGATATTTTGTTTGCATTAAGCCAATTGCATAGTTTCTTAAGGTCATAGTTAACATATTTGTTGATTTTTTTTACAGATTTATTAAAGTAGAGAAGGTTTGTGTCATCTGCAAAGTGTTGGACTCGACAAAATTTTATAGCTTTAGACATGTCATTTATATAAATAAGAAACAGCAAAGGGCCAAGGACAGATCCCTGAGGAACACCTACTTTGATATCGTTTAAGTTTGAGTTCACTCCACCAATAGATACTAATTGAGTTCTATTAGTAAGAAAAGATTTAAACCAGGAGTTTGAAACTTCTCTAATACCATAGTAGAATAGTTTATAGAGTAGAATGTCAACATCTAAAGTGTCAAATGCCTTTTGAAGATCAATAAATATACCACATCCAAACATTCCTTCATCTAGAGAATTTTTAATTTTTTCTGTTAGACTTAGTAAAGCAAGTGATGTAGAGTAGTTTGTTCGAAAACCAAATTGTAGATCACAAAACAGTTTATTTTCATTAAAGTATTCGTATAAGCGGTTAAACATTAGCCTTTCAAGAATTTTATCAATGTTGGAGAGGAGGGAAATTGGCCTATAGTTTGACATTATTATTTTTGAATCATTTTTAAAAATAGGTATAACTTTGGCAGTTTTTAAGTTTTCTGGGAAAATACCGCTTGAGAATGAGGTATTAAAAATGTTAGAAAGAATTCTTGAAAGTTCAGTTTTTAATAGTTTTAGAATTTTAACTGGTAGACCATTTGGTCCAGAAGCTTTATTTGAGTCTAAAGAGTCGATAATTTTTGAGATTTCATGTTCGTCAGTAGGTTTTATAAAAAAAGATTTTTGATCAGGATTTGATAAGTAATATGTGAAATGATTCATGGATGAAGGAATTGTTGCCTGGACATCCCTACCAATGCCAGTAAAGTAGTTGTTGAATGTATTACAAATATCAAAGGGGTTTGTTATTGTTATATTGTTATGTACGATTACATTAGGAGTTGTGTGAGAGTTGCTTTTAATATTAATGATGTTTTTGATACCTTTCCAGGTTGCCTTTATATTTTTTATGTTTTCCGTAAAATAATTATCAAAGTAATTTTTTTTGCTTTCTTTGAGTTTAGATTGGAGTTTATTACGAAATACTTTATACTCATTGTGGAATATGGTTTTATTTGTTTGATTTTTAGACCTAATATATTTTTTGAAGAGCTTGTTTTTGTGCTGTATAGAGTGCTTGAGTTCATCAGATATCCATGGTTTAGTCTTGAATTTAAAATTTTTTTTGTTAAGCTTTCTAAAAGGCGCGTGAATATCAAGCAACAAATTAATATTGGAGATAGTATTCTCGAGAGACTGAGTACAGTTATCAGGGTATATTTTTGGTTCTTTATCTATAATAGTTTTGAGAAAATCGTGTTTAAATGATACTTCATTGAAACTTTTCAGTTTCTTTCCTGGGCTAGAAGCTTTTTGCTAGGTGGTGGTTTAAGAATATTATAAGCTATTAGAAATTGGGGAAGATGATCTGAGATTGTGGTGGTAAGATTCCCAGCTTTATATTTGTTTGATTTAATATTTGAGAAGATATTGTCAATTAATGTTTTTGATGTTTTACAGATACGAGTAGGGTGGATAATGTGAGGAAGAATGTAATTTGAGGTGAGTGAGTCTAAAAAGTCTTTAGCATATAAATCTGTGTCACATTTTAACAAATCAATGTTAAAATCTCCCAAAATAAATATAGTTTTATTTTCTTTTGTTAAGTTTTTGAGTAAAGGATTAAGATAGAAGGATAAGAAGTTGTCCAAAGACATTTTTGGATGCCTGTAGATACAGCCAACGATAATATTAGATTTTTTTGGATTTACGATTTCAATAAAGATAGATTCTAGCTCTTTTGGTTTATAGATGAGGAGATCATTTCTGGGTTTATAGGCGAGTCTGTTATTTATATATAATAATGCACCACCTGGTTGTGATTCAGATGGTGTGTGTTCATGAGAATACCCATTAAGTGTTATGTTGCTAGTTTGAGGCCTGTTTTTATTCAGCCTGGTTTCTGATATACCAATTATGTCAAATTCAAGTTTTGTTGATTGGAGTAGATTTTTAAGGTCGTCAAAATGTTTCGAGAGTGATGAGATATTGATATGAAATACATTGAATGAGGATTTGTCAGCTGCAATACATTTTAAATCATCAACATTAGTATAATAACTGTTTATTGGGAGATTTTGGGATTTGTTATTGTTATCAACATGTGTATTAAATGTGTTAAAGATTGAGTATATGGGGAAATCTGATACTTGATAAATCTCATTTACTTTGGTGTCAACATTAGTAAGATTTTTGTTGTCAATTATAGTTTCTTTATTGAAGGGAAAAATACTGGCTAAACAATTTATACAAAACCAAGAACAATTTTTTGAGGAATTTTTTAGTAATTGGTAATCAATATCATTGAGATTGTTACATTTTAGGTGGACCCAATTAAGGCAGCTATCACAAAAGACAGCTTTCTGATTTTTATTGACATTTACATTGCAAACAGCACACATGCTATTTGTAGTTTTCATTACGGTGAATGGTTATGGCGATAAGATATATAAGTAACAATATTTATATGAACGTAAGTAGCAGCAGCCTATTAAAGATTAAGAAAAGTGATGAATAATATTAGTAATAAAAAAGTAAATATTAAAATAATAATAAATAATAAACAAAAACAAAAACAAAACGGTAAGTGAGCTTTCTTACAATTTATTGAAAACAATCTGACCTTGAGTATACTTATCAACTAATCGCACATTTTTGTTTAGATTGAAAAGTCGTTAACTTTTTTTTAAGCTTAAGCCGCACATTTTTTTTTTTTTTTTTTTTTTTTTTTTGTTAGATAATTTTTATAACTGTAAGTACGCAAAACTGCGTATTGAGTATAAACAAATAAAAAGAACTGTGCACTAATAAATAAATATATACGGCGTAAACATGAATAAATAACATTAAATAACAAAATAAATAAGAAGATAAACCTTTGGATATTCGTAGATTTAGAACGATTTTATTGCTGAATATTTTGAGTCGGATTTCTTATATTTGACCTTTAATACAGCGGGATATTCAAGGAATGCGCTTACGATAGATTTTTCTTCAATTAACTTTCGTCGTTCCTTCATTGCTTCATTGCAGCGCTCAGTTAGTGATTTCGAATACATCTGCTCAACTCGTATATTGTTGATGGGTCTAGCAAACACTCTTTTAGTATGTTCGCTATCGGACCATTTGTGAAATTTAACAAAAACATGACTTGGTTTAAGGCGGTTAGTAACTTTTCCACGATGGCAGCGTTCAATCATTTCGTGAATAGATCTTGGATCTACATTCGCTGCATTGGCAATAGTATTAGCCACAATATTTTTTGTGTCATTCCAGGACTCTTTGATATTATTTTCATAAGGGATATTTTTAAATATAAGTGTTTTCCTTAGGTTTTTTAAATATAAGTGTTTTCTGTTAACCTGGTCATCTAAGTCATTTTTTAATTTTTCATTTTCTTCCAAAAGTAATTTATTATTTTTGGATAAGTCGATAAGTTGATTACGTAGTTCAGTAATATCTTTAGTGTTCTTAGCTACTGTAGTTTTAATATCAGCATATGTAGCTTTCAGTTCAGAAATATCATTAGTTATTTTTATCAGACTTGTATTGATAGCAAGTAGAATTTCATTTTTTTGATTATCTAGGAGGGATTTGATATTTGCCATTGATAGTTCAGACATATTTGGTTTTTCGAAAAAGAATTAGTTAGGAGAAATAGCCGCTTTTATATTTAGATTATTGGATTACGTGATTAGTTAGATTTAAGCGGATATAAGTTGGAAATGTGTCTTTAGTTGATAAATTGAAATCAGGCCATCTTGCTTCGAATACGCCGAAGACCGAAAAAAAAGAGATATAAGAGATATAAAAATGTAGCAAATAAAATCAAACATAAAACTTTTATTGTAAAATGTTTATTAAAAGACTTAATGTTTCCTAAGTATCCAATTATAACAACTTATTTGTTCATGTCTTTTTATGGTTCGAAATAGGCATCTACAATTGAAACACAAAGCCTACAATGATAAAATTAAAAATGAATTCTATTAGCAATTTGATAGAATCTTCTTGTTTTTTCTTTACTCTTGCCTATCTGTAACTATTTCAAAAATAAAATCATAAAGATTTACTTCAAAATCTTAAGAAATTTCCAGCAAGATAAAGGTAATGAATTTGCAATGGACCTTTATAGTTTCACTGTTCATGAGTTTTTCTCAACAGTTACTTCGTGGACCAAAACCAGTAATTGATAAAAGTTGTCAGCCAATAAATTTCCAACATGTGATTTTTTGAGTAGTATTACTTTTTGTTATATGCTGTAATATGTATTTTGCACTGAGTGTAACATTTTGCTCTTGCTAATAAGATTCTATAAAGATTTTAAAGCAATTATGCATGTTAGTGTAGGAAACTTTGTCTTGAAAACAGGTGTTAATGTTTTTTAAATATCAGTTTTGACTTGCATTTTTATCAGAAACTTTAATTTTAAATACATATCAACCCACTTCCAAATAGCTAATTGCTGTAGTCTTACTGATGTTACATATAAAAGCAAGCATTTTAAAAGTAAAGTTATGCTTAAATTTTATCAAAGTCAACAATATTTGATCATTTAAGGCTAACTTGTTAAATTAATTTTTTCATCTTCACTTGAATAATCCATTATTACTAACAAATTATAACGCTGTTAGCATTTTTCAAGATTTTATTTCATAAAAAATCTGTTGGTTCCCCATCCGACTCATCTTTTGCATTGAAATTAGTTTATAATTCAAACGTTTTGGTTAAAGATGAAAATTATTAGATAAAAATATTATTATTTGATGCAATTTTTTGCATCAAATAATAATTTATTTCAGGGAAGTAAAAAAATATATAAAAAGTGTGTAAAAGTTGAAATAAAAAACAAAAAGCAATATTTCAAAAGCATATTTACTATAAATTAAATAAATTAAAACTATCAAAGAATTGCTAATTTTATAAAATTTAACATAAAATCTTAGTAATTAAATAATTTTAATATAATTTTAATTAGTAAAGCAAACTTTTTAATCTTTTATTTGCGTTACTAAATTAAAGTTGTTTTTACTAAATTATAATTTAGTAAAAACAATTTAAATTTAGTAAAGCAAATAAAAGATTATTAAACACAGTATATCATAATAATATATTATTATGATATACTGCTAATTAACTGTTATATTGTTGTTATTATTAATAGCAATTTATAATAGTTCATATATTTTTTCATACAACTTGTATGCAGATTTTATCCGTTATTTTCTTTAATTTTTTATTTTAGTGACTAAAAAACTATCGAAAAAAACTAGTGAAAAAAATATTCACTTCATTAAATCAATCATTAAACTGTAATAATTGTGGAGTGTATTAAGGTATAAATGTCTAAAGTGTAGTGAAAAAAAATATAAAATTTACAATCATTAAACTATGTTGTATAAATTTAACTTGTTTAGCTAACTATTTTTGCCAGATACTTTGTTTTGCATGGTACTTTGTTTTGGGGGACTATAATTTTGATTTGATGACTAATTTTTATTAAATCAAAATTATAGTCCATAATACTCCAAAACAAATAATACTCCAAAAACAAAGTAACATGTCTGCATAATAATAATAATAACAGTAATAACTACACTAATAATAGCAATAATAACAATACTAATAATAACAATACTAATAATAACAATAATAATAATAATAGTAATAATAACAATAATAAAAATAATAATAACTCACTGAGTTAAGATTTTACATACTTCCATACGAAGATATTAGAAGGAAAGCATGGTTAAAGGTAATAAATCCTGTGTATGTTGACAAAAATGGAGTAGTTAAACTACTCCATTTTTGTTAACATGCCCACAATTTATTACTTTTAACCATACTTTCATTCAAATATCTTCATATGAAAGTATGCAAAATCTTAACTCTGTGAATTTTTATTATTTGAAACAAGAAAAACACTCAGCAACTTCAAGGCATTATTCATTCATATATGTTCCTGATTCAATATAATTCTTTGTTTTCCCTAATCCATAATGGTAACCCATTTTCTCGATATTCGTGACGCGACTCCAACCCAAAGGATACAATTGAATGATTATCTGCACATTTCATAATGCTTTTGTACTTATTTAAGTGCAACGTAAATATATATTTTTGAAAATTATATTTAGATAAAATTAGATTCTCTGCTTTCGCCAGTTTTATGGTATTTCTTTTTTTATTTTATTTGTCAATATTTCTTCTTTACATAAGCTGATTTTATTATATTTCAGTTTAATCATGAAATCTTTTTGAGATTGTTTTAATGACAATTATGCAGATTCTCTTAAAGGTAAACTAATTTTTTTTATTTTAGATAAGTTTTGATGATGTTAGATGTTATTAGTCATGTATATGTCTATATTCATCTATCTATCTATATATTATATATATATATATATATATATATATATATATATATATATATATATATATATATATATATATATATATATATATATATATATATATATATATATATATATATATATATATATATATATATATAGATAGATAGATATTGATATAAATATAGATATAGATAGATAGATATTGATATAAATATAGATATAGATATTAAGATGTATTTGTTAAACAATCATGTGACATTGAAATGGAAACACTTTTGAAACTTACTTTTTAATTAAACCATATTTATTCATAATACTTTTATAATTTAATCACATATTTAAAGTAGTTAGTGGAAAAGAAAATTTATGTAAACAAAACATTTTGACAGAAAAAAATATCAAAGGACATATTTTATTGTTAGTACAACTTCGATGTTTGTATAGAATGATTAAGAAATAATTAGAGTAGGAATCAATCAAAGTTTTAATAACCAAAATTTAATAAGCTAAATTTATGTCAAATTTTTCAGATAAAAAACTTATTAATAAAAAGACAAATTACCAATTATTTCTGAAAATTATAGTTTCAAAAGGATGTGTACATGGATTATCACCTTGAGCAATCGAGAGAAGGTTTACAAGATCAAAAAAACTTTACGAATAAAAAAAACTTATAAAACGGCTAAGAAAAACTGGACAAAAATCATTACAACTGATGAAAAATTATTCTACCTTTATTATTTACTGATTGTGATCAAAAATCCAAACATATTTACATTAAAAAATATCAAAAAGCACTGAGAGTACTCTATTATAAAAATAAAAATTTTCTAAAATCCATCATGGTATGGGTTACAGGGTTTATTTAATAATATAAAAGATATATGAAATAACATTCTTCAAGAACGAATAAATTAGGCATTGATGTCCAGGTCTAAACTTTGTAAACTTCTCTATGATAACAAAGGTCATCAAATTGAACATTTAAAAAAAAAAAATTTAGAATAAAAAAAATATTGCTTTGTTAAATTGTTGAGCTACTTTGTAAATTTAGTAATTAATTATTGAAATTTGATTTTAAAGAAGTTGTAAAGATTTTATTTATTTAATAAAATAAAAAAATCTAATTTTAAATTTGGGAGTAATGGCATATGGCGCCAACAGTGGTATTAAGAAAAAATTCGGTTATCACCATTACAATGACAAACTGAGATTGGTTAGATTGCACTTTAAAACCTCTGTTTGTATCATTTAAACCTTCAATTTCAATTTTAGTCTTTATTTCTTGTAGGTATTTATTTATTGCTCAAAAGAGTTTTTAACGTTATCCAGAGTTGTTTGTTGCTTGGCCTTTGTTAAATCACTCATATTGAGTTACAACTTTAAGGTAACCATTGCACATAATGAGTGTTTTTTATAATTTATTACTTTGTTAAATATTAAAATCTTTCCTTACTCAAAAACTTTTTGTTTTTTTTGCTTTTATTTTAGATTTAGAGTTGACTCGAAATCGAAAAGAAAGGAAAGACTGTATTTTTGTGTATTTGGATTGGTTTACTTATATTTATATTTATTATTTAACCAATATATATTACTAAAAGATTTTTTAAGTATATCTATATTGTAAATGTATATAGGGATATGTAATATAATTATATTATTATGTGCTTGTATATACTTTATCAAAATTGTAAATTTTTTTGAAAGTCTTTATTACTTTACTAATTTATTATATATTCGTGTATTTGCTGTTGAAGTGAAATATAAATCACGGAAAAGTATTTTTTATGTAAATCAAAGATTTGTTTTTCAGAAAATATTTTCAAAAAGATACAGTTGATTTTTTATATATAATATTTGCTGAAATATATTTAACGGAAAAAACCCATTGTATTTTAACGGAAACAACCATTTACATTCGATGGGTTTTTCCGTAAAAAAATAGGTAGTTAGGTCAACAGCAGCTGCCGGAACTTTTCCTAAAAAACGTGCTATTTTTTTAACAGTCAAGAAGATTCAGAATTAAACATCCTGGAAACAATGTATTATAAATATCTGCTCTCGCCTATTTGATGAATATGATGAATTTATAACTTTACCTTATCTAAAACTTTTATCAAAAAATTTTGTGTAACTATTATAGAAGGTAATCCTTTTTTCTATGGGCGAAGATTGAAATTTGGTGTAAGTTGATTTCATAAACATTTAATGCTCCAAGTACACGCAGTACACGTACAAGTGTACGTATATACTCGAAGAATAAGCATAATAAACAGAACAACGCGTTAAATGTTCATCTATTGTCCTTGGTTTAACTGAGTTTATAAAAATTAAATCTAAATTTTCTTAAATTTTTTATATTTCCTAAGATTTTATTTTATACTTTAACTTTTTTATTATATTTTATCTACGATGACATCAACTCTAAATAAACATTGTTAATAGATTACATTTCATCTACGATGACATCAGCTCTAAACAAACATTATTAGGGGTTGCGCAAGCACTTTGTCACAGTAAAAAAAGTTTCAATTTTGTATTATTTTTGATTTTTTTTATCCCCTCGTTAAGTCAAATAAAAATAAGAAAAAAAAGAAACAAAAACTTTTTAGAGATTAGTTATTTAGAAATGGTTAGGAACAGCCCTATAAATCATGGCAATATTTTTTGATATGCTTTTTTCAATACTTTTTATACGCACGCTTTTTTCTAGCGTGTTTTACTGATAATAAAAATTTACAAAATAAGCTCACACAAAATACAAATGTATGGCTGAGGCAAGAAGAAGAAAAATTCAATCTTATTTCTAAACCCCTAAACAGAAAAAAAATTATAGAGAAGGCGCAGCATATTTGGAAAATCAGTTTGTTTTTTGAGAATAAGTAGGAAAGTAACGAGTTAGTTCAATAAAAAAATTATATTATGGAAAAATTATATAATTTTAATAATATAAAAAATTAGCTAAAACAAAATTTGGGAATCTCATCAAAATTATTATCGAAAGAAAATTTCCAAAAGTATGATTTTACTTGAGATGCAGATAATTTGGAATATAGTATTCCAAATTGTATTTATCTTTTTTTTAATTGACATTCATAAGTAAACTAAAATCAAAAGGTAATCATACATTAAAAAAGTTTCTTAATAATTTAATCGAATAAAAGGAGGACATTGAATACATTAGTAAATATTTATAAAGGATAACATTCTTACCAAAAAAGTTTTCAAAATTGACGTTTTGTTAACGTGCGGTTGTAAGCAAAAATATCAAGATGTCATCACTGTTTTTATTAACCATTGACTTTATGTGCTATTTGACCTCGCGTTTCCAAAAAAACAACACAGGCTGCGTTTATAATAAGTGAGATATTTGAGTATGCCAAATTACCTGCGGTATTCCAAATATGCTACACTTCCTTTATATAAAAAGTATAAAAATGACGTAACTTTATATGTTATGAAACTTTTCCGTATCAAAATTTGTAGATATGCCCTGAATTTATTTTTAGAAATCTATTATCCGAATCAATTAAATTCTCAAGACATAAAAGGTTGTCAAAAACAAAGTATTTTTGAGTTGAAGATTCCAAAAAAATTTGAACCACAGGTTTCTACAACTAAATATTCATATCTTTGGATCTTCAACAAAAATTTCCGTAGGGTCCTCCTCGGAAACATTTTTTGACGGTAAATGTTTCGGCAGTAGAAAGTTTATCGCCGGTAATTTTTGCAAAAACTTTAATATTGACAAAAATCATTTACAGCGGTAAATTTTACCCCCGATTGCATTTACGCCGATAAAATATTTTATAACATCAACCCCTTGGTGTAATTTTTTTTAAGGTTTAAAAAAAAAAGAAGAATTAAAGATTCGACGACGATTTTGAAAAAAAGATTAAAAGAAAAAGAAAGCTTAAGAAATTGTATAAATTTAAATCTTGTGAATTTTTTTGTCGAAAAGAATGAAAATAATATTAATAATGATGAAAATAATATGTAATAAAATTTGTAAACTATTCATTAATTTGGATATAAATACAGAATACAACATTATTGATTTTAATACTTGAAATTGCTATGATTTTATTGTTGATTTTTGTGTCATTTAGTCCTTTATGATATGAATATAAAAACATGATTTTATCTGATTTGGACCTGCGAGTTAAAGCATGAGATCGAAAAAAAATGAGAAAGGAAAATCTTTTGAAAAATATTAAAGTAACATCTTTTTACAAATTTCTTTAATTTTTATTCAGGGCCGACGACAGGGGTTTCGAAGTGGGAAGGTGGAGGGGGTTGAGGAAAACACAATTGTCAATTTTTAAAAAGACTTCTATTTCTAGAATTTTCTTAAAAGAATAAAAAAAAAGCAAAACTTTTTTTTTCTTTTTAATAATAAAAAGAAAAAAAAGCACAACTGTTACTGTCATTTTCTTACTTTTCTTGCTTATGGCTAACCATGCCTTAAGCATTTGCTTAAGTTTGATATGTCTTGTGCAATTCTTGTAATGAATTAATAGTCTTGCTTGTTTTATGCAAATATCCATTTCCAATATCCCAATATTTTTGATGGGTTGAAATTGTGGACAATTTGGTGGAATGACCAATTTTGGTATAAAATTAATCTTTTCTAATTTATACCATACCAAAGTTTTTTTTGAGTAGTGGCACAAGGCTAATTCAGCCCAAAACAAACAAGGTCTAACGTGCAATTGAATGAATGTCAAAATTTGCTTTTGAAGGCACTTTTGAATATAAATTTTTAATGTATTCACATTAAAGTTGATGACGTCACAAAAGCTCTACTCTTTTTTACACAACTTCAAATTGCTTGCCATAAGAGCATTTTTTTTGCCATAATTGTCCACAGGTTTGTTTTTATACTTGTTGCTTACACTACCACGAGCATTTAAAGTATAATATTTTTCACCAGGAAGTTGATTAAACTCATACTTTATGCAAGTGCATCAAAATGCAGTCATTCAATTTAGTCAAAACCTGGGTGTAAAGTTTTCGTTCTCGTATTTTGACAGTGGAATTTTTTTTGTCAGAACAATATGGGTATTTAATTGCTCGGAAAGACATCTAATTGTAATATTTCTTCACTTACTTTACTAAAACGTTTTTTATAAATAAACAATTCTTTCTTTGTCAAACAAACCTTGATTTTTTTTTTAAAAGAACAGCAAATCTTATTAACGATTGATTTATTGTTAAAAAAAATTTTTCTTTGTGATACTTTAGCTCGTTCAATGGATAAAGTCTTCTTAAGTCGTTTTATAACCAACAGTAGATATAAGAATTCTAATAGCTTTTGAGACTCGTTTGTAGTTCCATGATGGATTTTCTTCATGAATGGGCAAGATTTTTTTCCTATTTTAAAATTGCTTTGATGACATTTTGATAAATTATAATTTGAATGACTTTTTTCTATGTTTTTTAAAAACAACTATTATTACTTGATTAAAATATTATTATTATTTTAATGTTTTGGTATTTTATTTCGAATGTGGTTTCCGTTTTTCAATCTCATGCTATATCAACTTAAATTTTTCAGGCCAAGGAGTATGAGGGTTGAAACAAACTTTTTAAGTTTAAAGTGTAATTTTTTTTTTGTTATTTAGGCGCTTCAAGAAGACCTAACCGTCTTATCACAGGATGTTCACGCCTCCTTCATTACCGTGACGTGAAATTATGTCCAGAGCTCGTTTCGAACCTGGATCTCCTGCACATAAAGCAAGCGCTGTAATCACTGCGCCACGGCCGCTTAATAGTTAGTGTAATATTTAATATTATTATAAGAGTTCATTTTAAACAATTTAATGAAAAAATTCTAATTGAATTTTTCAAAACTGAATTGTTTATTAAAAAGATTCAAATAAAAACAAACAATTCAATCAAAAGTTTAGGTTATTTGATGAACCCCTTACTTATTTGCACCAATATCTCAACTAGTTTTTGTTGCTTCATAATTGTTAAACTTTTAACAATGTTTGCATGTTTGAATATCTTTGTTTAATTGAAATTTTGTTTTTACAAATTTAGTTGTTTATTTACTTTTTTTTTTCTTCTTTTTTTTTTTTGCAAATTACAATTTGTTCACTTTTTTTTCTATGTGCATATAATAATTCTATTACGTAAACCTTATATAATAGGGTATGTCAATTTGATGACTAAAAACCAAATTTTTTTAAAAAAGAAATTTTATAGTGAAATTATGGTAGAATTTCATAAATGAAATGGAGTAATACTTTTAAAAATTAGTTAAATTAAGCGGTAGCTACATTTTTTTGGGTTTTTATGTATTTAATTTGCTAATATTTTGAAAATCGTAAAAACAATGATGTATTTTGTTTAAAACATATTTTGTTTCTAAAAATTTAACTTTAAGTGAAAGAAATTTATTTCGGGCCTATTAGAAGAATAAATTTTTTTTTTTAGTGCCATTATAAAAATAATGGCACTAAAAATCACCATTATAAAAAAAATGGCACTAAAAAAGTGAGTAGTTTATCAGCTACTCACTTAAGTAGATATGTTAGAAAAGGAAAATCTCTTTTACCATCTGAGCTCTCTACTGCAAGGGACATTTTAAGATATGGATTGTTTTTAAGAGAGACCCGTGACCTTAATAAAAGAAACTATACTGTCGATAAACTAGTTAATGATATGACTCTTGCTTTATCTTCTTAATGGAAAAAAGCTAATTGCAAGTTTTTACATCCAGTAGTAATAAAAGAATGTAGTATTAAAGCTAAACTGAAGTATCTGTGGGAAACAGTTTAAAAATTTAAAAAAGAAGAAAAACTCAACCAAATGATTCCAGAAGATTAGAATGGCCTTGCACAGATTAATCAAGTAATAATAAAATATGTTTGTTAGTAAATAGTTCTATTATAACTATTTTTAAAAAAATTAAATCTTGCTAAGGTGATTTATAAAAATATCTCAAAATTTTTTTTTTACTTTTTAGATTTTTCATAAATCATTAACTTAATAATAATAACACAAAGTTTAAGTCTTGTATTAAATTTTTTAGATTGAAAAAACAAACAAAGTTGACTCAGAACCAAGTATTTTTGGAGAACCAGAACCTTCCAATAATATTGTAAAGGTTTATAACTGAATGGGCATAACAAACATATCACACTAGCTTACGAGAAACCGCAGAAATAGAAACAGTAGCACTTATAGATGCAAAAATTATAACAAAGAATGATACATCGATGATTATTAATCACAGCAAGGTTAAAAGGGTGCAAGAGAAAATAGCAATCGAATTAGATAGTAAATTTAATAAAGATCTTGAAAATAATGTGGTTTCTGTATTTTTTTGATGGCATAAAAGATAATACAAAAGTATAAACGGAATTTGATGGTAGGTATTTCCCTGGTCTTCTTAAGGAAAAACTTTATTTTGTCGTTACTGAACCAAGTGGTAAATTTCTATTTCATTTTGTTCCTAATAAAACTGATCACAGAAAACATGCTGAGGTAATTGCAGACCACTTGGTTAACTGACTGGTGGAAAGAAATTTAGGAAAACAACTTAAAGCTATAGGAGGAGACAGTACAAATGTAAGTACTGTTTGGGAAGGTGGTGTGATGCAATGGTTGGAAAGAAAATTGAGAAAGAGATTAGTGTGGATTGTGTGCGATCTTCACACAAATAAGTTAGGGTTAAGACATTTAATTATAAGCTTAGACGGCCCAACAAAATGTGGAAATAAGTGGTCAGGACTACTGGTAAAAATGTTAAATACAGCAACAAGTCTTGAAATTAATCCCAGGTTTACAAAAATTGATGTTGGGCCTGCATTAATTGTTCTAAGTCCTGAAGTAATAAAAGGTTTAAGTTCTGATCAGAGCTATGCTTACAGAATAACAAAAGCAAGAAGGTCTGGTGATTTACCTCAGCAGTTAGCAATGCTAGAGATAGGACCTGTTTGCCATAGTAGGTAGCTCACAACAGCATCAAGATTTTGAAGGATATGGGTGTCTCAGCATGGCCTATATGGCACCAACCTTCAAAATCTTACATGGATTGTCGAATTTATTGTAAGTGTTTATACTCCAAACTGGTTCAACATAAAAGTTGAATCATGTTGGGTTGAGGAAACCAGTTCTTGATATTGTAATGCCCAAAATTAAAAGGTCAGCTTGGTATGCACATTCAGAAGCTGCTTTACAAGCTATCATATACAGTGAGAGTAAAGTAGAAAGAGTTCAAGCTCTGGAAATTATTCTTAAGCTTCGTGAAAAAAATCAAGAGCAAACTAATACTTGTGTTTATAGTCATAGACATTGAAGAACACCGGATATTAACATTGATGCTAAAGATCTTTTTAGTTTGATAGATTGGAGCAATAACATAACAGAACCACGTTTGACATGCAATTTTACATCTTCCGATATAAAATATTTAGTTAATAACCCAATGGTTGTTCCCCATTGGAGTTCACATACACAATCAGTTAAGAAGTGTGTACAGCTTGTCACAGAAGCTGCAGGACATGTCCACGCATCAGAAAGAAGAGAAGCTTACATAAGAGCCCAATTCATTAACAAAGAGTTGGTCTCTGCTAAAAGGAGCAAGAAAGACATAATGGAACTTCTAAGCTATACTTAAATAATATAGTGATTTTTTAATTAAAAAAGTTTAACATTCTGTTGTTGTTTTAATATTCAACCTATATGTTTTATATTATATTTAATATTTATTATTTAATATTCAATCTATATGTTTTATATTATTATATTTAATTTAATATTCAATAGATTACTTAATATTTTAATAAAATAGTAGTGTTTTTTTTAAATAATATTAGTTGTCATAATAATTTTTATTTTTATAGACAAAAATATGTGCCTAAAATGAATTTATTTCATGAGAAAGCTCGTGTTATAAAAATTAAAAAAATTATAGGGCTATCTAACAATAGGGTACCAAACCGCCTCAAGTGTAAATAGCCCTACAACGTACTTTGTAAAAATTACTATATAAATAATAATAAAAAATAATATGTATTTTGTACAAAATGTAAGGGTTTTTATAATGATATTCTTACATATTTAACACATATAAGCAGAATTTTTCAAAATTTTTTTTGACTTTCGCTACATATAGAATACTTAAAGAAGTTAAAAATAAAACTGTTTGACTCTAGGCAGAAAAAAGTTATTTAAAACAGCTAAACATTTTTCTGTGTCTGCTCACCAAGTAGTTTGTAGAATAGTCATAAAGAGTAACATTAAAAAATTAAAAAAAATGTAGCTAGCGCTAAAATTCAACAAAACTTAAAGTTATTTTTCTTATTCATATATAAAATCCTAATATTTTTTAAATATAACTTTTTTTAAATCCATTTTTTTTTTAATGACACACCCTATTATATAAGTAAAAATACAAAAGTAAATTTAAAAAGATTAAAAATCATTTTAAACAAATATTTCAGAGTTAAAATTTAAACTTTCGTAAAAATTATGGGTTAAAACTTATTCATCAACAATTTCGTAAACATGTACTAACTTTAAAACGAAATTTATTCACATATTAACTAAATATATATTTTTAAATTTTATTTAAAAAAATAATAATTTTAACAGTCAATGTCTAGAAAACTGGTTAATATTTTCTGAGTGCTTAATACAAAGGAGGGACAGTTTATCAATTTTTGGAAAATATACCCACTCTCAGATCATATTAAGATTCATTAAATTTATTTATTTATTAAAGTTCACTTATTTATTATTATTTTAAAAGAAAACTATATATTTAAAATGTTAAATTTAAACAAAATGAAAACTTTCACTGTAATCAGCTCTTGAAAGTTTACAAACACTAAATAATAATTTAAAAATTTATTGAGATTTTGTATTAAAATCTGAGGAACTTGTGGAAAGTTTATTGAGAGTTTGTATTAAAAACTGAGGAACTTGTGGAAAGTTTATTAGAGTTTGTATTAAAAACTGAGGAACTTGTGGAAAGTTTTTTGAGAGTTTGTATTAAAAACTGAGGAACTTGTGGAAAGTTTATTGAGAGTTTGTATTAAAAACTGAGGAACTTGTGGAAAGTTTATTGAGATTTTGTATTAAAAACTGAGGAACTTGTGGAAAGTTTATTGAGAGTTTGTATTAAAAACTGAGGAACTTGTGGAAAGTTTATTGAGAGTTTGTATTAAAAACTGAGGAACTTGTGGAAAGTTTATTGAGAGTTTGTATTAAAAACTGAGGAACTTGTGGAAAGTTTATTGAGAGTTTGTATTAAAAACTGAGGAACTTGTGAAAAGTTTATTGAGATTTTGTATTAAAAACTGAGGAACTTGTGGAAAGGATTGAAAAGTCTAGTTATGATTATTGTAAACTAAACTGAAAATTCAATAAAAACTAAAAAAGTTTGGAAGGGGTACCTAAATACTACCTATAAATACTTATTTAATTTTGAGTAAAGGCTAGAGTTAGTAGAATTACAAATATTTAGTTATAGCCATTTAAAATTTGTGCCACGGAAAAAAAGATAGGTATTTATACGTAGCATGTAAGATATTACGGCCCATCTTAACGTTTTTAGTTTTTCTTTACTTTCATATTTAGTTTTGAAAAACAGACTTTTCAATCCTGCCCTTGTATTGCTGTTATTATACATTTTTGAGCTGTTTGCCCGCATTTCGATCCTAAAATTGTTATTGGACAAACAAAAGTTGGTTTATAGCTTTACTGTAAACCGCAAATGCGATTTACGCCAGGTTAAAATGCGATTAACGCCAGCGCTTATCATCAAGTCTTTTCTTAAAATAAAAATAAAAAAATTAAATAATAATATTTTTGCTTTTATGCCAGTGTTAAATTGAAATATTTAAAAAATAAAATGTTTTAGAGAAACTGAAATTTGCACAGGGTTTACATTTCGAACTCATCCATACTTTTGTAATACATTAATTTATTATTACGGGTGATACACATAATATGGGTTAACAATGTTTTACTGTTAATTTAAATGAAGTATTTATTTCCATAACTATTATTTATTTAGGTATATACTTACTTGTTTATTCATTTACATTTAACAGTAAAATATCGTTCAATATGTATTTAAAAATGATCACTATTTTAAAAGTAATTTTAAATAGTAAATTTTTACATTTAAAAAAGAAATCAATTTAAATACGAAATTAATATTAAATATAAAAAATATAATGAGAAAAAAACGTGTTATTTTTGTTAATTTTGATATGCATAAAAAAAAGTTTTATTATTTAAAAATAATAACACTCCTCTCAAAGCCAACGAGTACCGAGAAATCATATTTAATTAAGGTAAAAATTATTTTTAGATGATACCAACCATCTTAAAAAACTCTTAACCCAGTTGTGCGATAATAACAACCAGGTCACTTCACTTGTGTGCAACCAATAGTTTTAAACACACAGTTCTATGCACAATAACTTACGAATGGATGGCCTTCCATAAAAAAACAAGGTTATGAAGCGCATTTGCAATCCGCTGCGAAATTTACCTCAATTTAGCTGAACTGATAAATTACTTTGCACTTAGAATTTTTGGTTATTGGTTGGTTATTGGTATTTAATAATTAAAAAATAATATTTTCAGTTATAATTTGAACATTTGCAGCAAACAAAGATGCATTTATAATAAAAGTGAAACATATAACTTTTGAATGAGAACTTACGATTTGATTTTTTTATAGTATGAACTTTATATATTTTTATATTGCAGCATTGCTGCTGCAAATAATTAGAGCAACCGTGCTGCCGGCTTATTTATGGCCGCTAGCTTACATTTATAACAATACCGTTCCAGTAACACCTCTCTTAGCAGTCCATGGTGGTGTTGTTCAAGGTAAAGACCAGTCACTAGATTTTGACGGAAAAACAGGGTGGATTGACGCAGGAGATTTTACTGGTAATACCTTTTTCCTATTTCAAATATATTCTTGTTTATATATTTATGTACAGATAAATATTTTAAAACAATGTTGATAAATGTCTCAGGGCAAAAAAAAAAAAAAAAAAAAAAAACGCACTGAGCTTGTACAATACTTAACATTTAGCTTACAGAAACGTATCAGAAATAATTCGTTAAACTTATGTTCCTTCAATCAAATTATTTTAGTTCCTTTAATCAAATTATTTCTAAACGCCAACTTCTAGTTCTTACTATTTATTTGTCTCAACTTGACTTATTTTATTGATTTAGTTAAATATTAATTTAATTTATTATGATTTAGTTATATAATCAATATATTATAATCAATAATATATAAATTTATATATTATTGATTATAATATTATAATCAATAATATATAAATTTAATTTATATATTTTTGATTTAGTTATATATTATTGAATTATACGACTTATTTTAGTATTATAATTCAAGTGACAAGTATTTAAAAAATGATATTTTTTTAAATTGCAACCATGTAAAAGCTCGTTTATTTTTTGAGACCTGTCAGTTTTTTTGATTAAATTTTTTAATTTTAATTTTTTTTTAAAGATTGTTTCTTTATTATAAGGGAGAGTGGGGGAAAATAAGACAGCCCAAAACAACAAAAAAATCTGATAAAATTGAACACTGAGCCACTGGTAGTCAGAGTATAATGTGAATTTAATCGATCATTCTAAATTTCCGCTGCTCCAACTTTTGACCGAGAGTCTTTAATTCTTTGAACACATTATCAATTTAGGGACTTCTAAATTCTAAATATGTAAAAGATTTTCTAAACATTTATATTTTAAAGGTAAATAACAATCAGCAAAAAAAACTTCAATCACCACGAGTTTTTTTAAAAATCTGTTTATGCCGAAAACAACGCTAAATAGTTTTATAAACTCATGCGTAAATGCAAAAGTCGGCGCACATTTGTATATGCGTACACCAAACTGAGATTTTGCTTGACGCTGCTTCTCAATTACGTTAGTGTTTTTAAAAATGACGCAAATAAGCCTTTTATTCTTTGTTTGTTTTCTTATTTGCGCTTACATTAACTTCTTTATAATGTTTGCAATTTTGCGCTTATACCGAATGGCTGCTCCGTCAGTATTTTTAATGCGGCATAAGCGTAACTGATTCGCACATAATTTTTTAACGGTATATATCAACGACTTAATCCGCAAACAAGATAACTCTACTCTTTATATTAATATATATATATATATATATATATATATATATATATATATATATATATATGATATATATATATATATATATATATATATATATATATATATATATATTTATATATAGGGCCAACGCCCTATCTAAATTTACCGACTAATCTATTAACAGGGTCTACATTTGCCGACTAACTTGTCAAAAATGGTCAAATTTGCCGGGGTATCACACCCACCCACACACCCCTATCCCGCCGGCCTTATATATATATATATATATATATATATATATATATATATATATATATATATATATATATATATATATATATATATATATATATATATATATATATATATATATATATATATATATATATATAAATATATATATATATATATATATATATATATATATATATATATATATATATATATATATATATATATATATATATATATATATATATATATATATATATATATACATAATATATGAGAGGGGGAGGGGAGCAAGCTGCACCTCCTTCCATTGGGCTAATTAACTGGCGCCCCATAAAATTTCTTCTTACAAAGTTTTGCGTTAACACTAGAAGTCCCAAGGTGGATCAATTGATCCAAACACGACTTTGACACTTTGCTGAAGCTAAAATTTTAATGTTGATAATATGATATTTTATGGCTTTTATTATTTTGTTATTGTTTACTAAAAAGTGGAAAAACTACATAAAAACACATTCAGAGATGCAGCTATAAATATTTATACCTAAAAACCCTGAGGTGGATCAATCAATCCACCTTATAGAGAATGTGCATATACATAACAATTTTAGTCAAATAGTTAAGTTTATTTGCAATGTTTGCATATTTTTGACAAGCACTTTCCACAAACAGGTTTCATACAATTTGCACGATCAGGGTCGCCGAGAGCCGTCACGCCGCCTTGGACAGCAATCCTGATTGGCGCCCTTATTTATACAAATTTCCCTATATTATATATGAAGGAACTTTTTTTTTATTCAGATACCTTCTTTTTATTTGGCGGCTCTTGGATATCTGCCGCTCGCAACAAGTTGTCCCTCGCGACCCCGCACCCCCCCCCCCCACCCTCACATTATCGACACTTGTAAAAAAGTTATCTGTAGTGACAAGGTTCTATTAATGAAATGATAAAAAAAAAGTACCCAAATTTTCTACACGGTTTTAATTTTTATCTAGATACGGCTTAATATTGAGACAATATTTGGTCTTTAGATCAGCTAAAATCCAGAGTTTGATTCCAAACTTGTCCGGTTTATTGGGAATATACTGTGTAAGGAGACACCGAGCGATGCTCTCAGCAAGCTTACATTCAAATAACTTTATTTGAATGTGAGGTTGCTGAAAGCATTGACTTTAAATTATCAATTAAGTCATTTTACTTCAACCCAGCGGGCACAGATGTCCTTAAGGCATCTATACATCTTCATATATACGTCACAAAGTCCGTATGATGTTCTTAAGACTTGCAACGAACATTCTGCACCCGCTGGAAATAAAATTTCACAGAAAAATTTTCTGGTAGCTGTGGCGCAGTGGTAGCGCACTTGCCTCAGAAAAAAAGGATATGTAGTTCAAACCCCAATTCTGGGCAAGTTTTGCGACATCGGTTAGGAAGGAGGCGTGAATTTCCAATTAAATGCTCACCCGCGGTACTCTGTGATAAGACCGTAAGTACTTTTTGGGGCACCTAAATAAAAATTAAAAAAAATAATAATAAACTAGAAGGAAAGTAAATTTCATTCTTAATGCTTGCTTTCAGATTTATGTATAGAGTAACTGTATTCTTAAAAAACCAAACCATTGCAATAATAATAAATGTTTCTTTTTTTTTTTAACTATAATTGTTAACCAAAGAAAGCTTAGCAAACATAAACTTTAGATTGTTTAGTGTCTTAGACGCACTTGATAGTGATGATAAAAGACACATAAAAGCATCAATAAAATATATTTATCACAAGTGTGCTTTTCAAAAAAAAATGTTTCTAGGGGTTAATACCCCACTCCCAACCCTTGTCGCCCCCTACTTATTTCCCTGCTCCCCTCTCACGACGCTAAACCTCAATCCGTAACTGCCATTTCCACTTGTTTGTTGTTTCCAATTGTTTTTCTACTGAATTGAAATTTATGTTTTAAGTAAAAAAATTGTGGAGAAAACATAAGTTATTATAATGTTTTTATATGCCGTCTCCTTAAATTTTTTTTTTAAATCGTTTTATCACAAAAAACAAAAATTTGGAGATAGAACAAGATAATTCTAACGCTGCGATATATATAGAAAGCGTGTACAAAATAAAGTAATTTTCCAGAACTTGTTCTATGATGTATTGACCGAATCTATGAATCATTTCTCTTTCATTTAATTGTAGTTTTGTCAAAAAATTTCTTATTTCAATTTTTGTTAGCTAAGTGTTAATGTTTTCTGGCCAATAATTTTAGTGTAAGGTGCAAGTTTATTGAGCTAACTCAACGTCTCCAGTGGCCATATGTCGTCTGGGAAACGTTGGACGTCTTACGGACGTCCATGAAACACAACACGTCCTCGGACGTCGAGTGCTTATTGGGTCTTTGTCAGGGAGCAACCTTTTCTCAATGGGCTCTTTTAACTGTATAAAAAAGACATTTAGATCAATCGCAGAATTATTTTTTCATTTTTTTATTTTAAAGCAAAACTCTATTAAACGGAGGTTCTGTGCAACAGTCGAAGCACATTTGTAATAACGATCAAAATTTTGTTTTTGTTTTTTTTCGAAAAATTGTACAAATTCTTTTATTTGTCTTGAACAAATCCACGTTATGCTTTTGAAGGTCCAAAATCAAGTCCAATAATTCTTAAAGAGCATCAATCACAAATCAATAAAAATTCTGTAGATGTAATTTTCTTTTATAAACGTTGATAAGTTGGTTTACGATTTTATTTCCTTGTAGGATCAGCAACCGCTTCTTCACAATTGCCTAATGATTTTTCCATACCGCATAAACTGAACATAAAATAGATGACAATTATTGTGTATTTAAAATTCAACCATTTTTTAGAAATTTAACATCAAATAATTTGGCACATGAATGTAAAACATGGTACGCAACGTTAGACTTTATCAAGAAATAGTATTAATCTATTAATTCTTAAAATCTTCTTAACAGTATCGCTTAGTAATAAATCAAGTCTATAATTAGCATATTGTCACACCATAAAAATTTTTTTCCTTAGTAATTAACGGCTATTGGCGTAGCTACATATTTTAAAGATATATATATATATATATATATATATATATATATATATATATATATATATATATATATATATATACATATATATATATATATATATATATATATATATATATATATATATATATATATATATATATATATATATATATATGTATATATATATATATATATATATATATATATATATATATATATATATATATATATATATATATATATATATTTGAGCTTTAATCGAGCCTATATGAACGAGCCTAATTTTTTGTTCAAGCCCGGCTCGTTTACCATTCGAGCCGAACATGAACGACTCACGTGTTACCGACTTTAAAATATTGTTATCAAGAATCTCCTTTTTTTTTGGCAGCTATAGTATAACTCAGCTATAGTTTTCTATTTTCACCATAATGAGATATTTTATTATTGATCGATTATTTAGTCATTTTCATTTTATCTGCTACGTCAAGTATTTCAATATTTTAGCAGATTTTGTCGAAAAAAGTTTTATCGAAAGCAAAACCACTTGTTTTTTGTTCTAGTGTCCGGCGGCTTGGCCAGTTGTCAGCGATGTAGTCGTCTGCAGAAGATAAACACGACTTATAATTTTGATTTCTTCTATACTTGATTAACGGAAAAACCGGTCGAGTCGAAACTGGTTTATCCGTGAATCTTTAATAAGGTCGAGTAGAAACTGGTTTAATCGTTAATTCTTCCAATGAAAAAACTAAATATTTTTTCATTAGAAGAATTTTGCGATAATCGATCATTAATGGAGAGAGGGATCTGCTTAAGAACTTGGGGCGAATGGTTTGATTCGGTGTGGATGTAGAGCAGGATGTATTTTTTCTAACTATTTTGTCTAACTGTGCGGTAGTTTTTTTGCGCATCACCATCAATCCGTCGTCTCGGTAAAGATCTATATCATTTTTAGTAATGGTTTTGGATAAAGAGTCTAGAATGTATAAACCCACCAGTTCGCATACTTCGGCTTCATCAAAACAACCCATTGTGACGTCAAAACAATCATTATACGCCTTTTTTATCCATGTTTTCTTTTTAAAAAATAATAGCGATTTTCTACAATGATTTATGACTCGAATTTTTTCACTGCTGATTTCAGTGTGCTGTTTTGCAAATATTAAAGCGTTATTTAGTATGTCTTTTGTGATGGATGGGTAAAATTCATTGATATCGACTTGTATAAATATACAGTGTTGCTTGTCGCTTATGTTTGTAAACCATTTGATTACTTCTGCGGTGTTTTTCCATTGGTTTAGTATTAATTTATTTTTTAAGTCCTTGTTGATTTTATCTAGGTATGTTTTGCTGACAACACCGAGTTCACTTTTTGGTGGATTTAATAGGCGGCAAGGTTTTTGATTTTCAAAGTTGTTTTTGTGGTCTTTTAATATAATGAATGCTTCTGATTTGGCGATTATATTGATTTGTTTCTTTATATTTAGTTTAGTTGCTATGCTTTTTGCTTCGAGGTTGATTGAATTTTCTAGTTTTTTAGAGACTTTTTTGTATGTTTTAGTGATGTTTTTTTTCAATAATTTGGAGTAATCTTTGGGGGGTAATTGGTAAATGTTGTTGGTTTTGTCAGCAAGTATTAGGATGTTTGGGTTAGATTTAATTTTTGAAACGTCGTCCTGTAATTTTTTTTTGAAATTGGCTTTGGGATTTCTTAAACTTTATTGATTTTACCAAATTAAATAGTTCTGTCTCAAAGTTTTCTAATTCTTTGCATTGTGGGGGTGTTTTTTTCTTTACATATATATATACATATATATATATATATATATATATATATATATATATATATATATATATATATATATATATATATATATATATATATATATATATATATATATATATATATAATATATATATATATATATATATATATATATATATATATATATATATATATATATATATATATATATATAATATATATATATATATATATATATATATATATATATATATATATATATATATATATATATATATATATATATATATATATATATATATATATATATATATATATATATATATATATATATATATATATATATATATATATATATATATAATAGGAACAAAATATATCGATTTTATCAAAAAAAATACTTTTGCGAAGAATTTTTTTTTTCTTTGACAGATATAATAAGGAAGTTATTAATTAACTCCTATAATCAGGGCCTACTACACAGATTTCAAAGTGGGAGGGCACAATCGTCAATTCAAAAAAAAAAAAAGCCCTTTAGAAAATAAGTGGGGTCCCCCGGTGGCGTTGGCCCTGGTAGTTAATTAAAATGACCTGATTACTTTCAACCAAAAAAAAACAGTTTTCTAATTGGTACTAAATTTGTATTTGTCAAAAAAAGGTTTTTTTTTATCAACAAATCGTTTAAAAATGTTATTTTAAAAAGGATTATATTGACAATGTACCATGAGCTATATTTAATGCACTTGACTTGTTTATTCCATTAAAAACCAAAAATTAGGATCTATAAAAATACTGTCTTGATGACAGTAAAAGACACTTAAAGACTGTCTTCATGATAAGATAAAATTAAAGAAAAGTTTTTAAGATTTATTTGAAAGAGATTATATTTAATAGCATTGGTAACATAAAAATTACAAACATTATCTTAATTGACATTTTCGGGTTTTTTCCAAAATAAACTTTTCAATGACATCACTCGTTTTGCAAAAATAATTTTCAATATATAATAAGACAGATCTTTCTTGATTGCATTTACAAGTTTGAGCGCTTTTAACTTTAGGTCTGCATCCTCATATTTCTGCAAATTCAAAATGGGCGAGTCATATTGCATTGGATTCTTCAAATCGTGTTCTCAAAAATTAAGTATTAAATCCAACACTGGGTAAACTACAGAAATTTTAAAATCTTGATCTGGTTCAGTAAAAGAATTTCTTTTTGTAGGAAATTAAGCTTGAATTCTAATAACTTTTGCAACAAATTTTGCCTCTTAAACAATACTTTCCCATGAGTCACGTAAGTGAGTTATCTCCTTGTTAGCTTCTTGTTAACTTTAACGACTTTGGCTACTAAAAAACCAAAAGGTTACCTGAAATCTTAAAACTTCTGTTTATTTCTACTTTTAAATTTTAGATAATATTTTTGGTTCAAAAGTTTTTCTTTTCTTTTCACATATATTTTTATTTAAAACAATAATATTTTATTTTATTTTGCCGGTTACTACCACCGGTGCTCTTTAAAGAGCACCGGAGACGATGCTCTGCAATGACTTTAATTTCTTTAATTTTATTTTTGACTTATAATTTTTTTAACAGGAGGGGGGAGGGGGCAGTTGCGGTACTGTAGCACCGGAGGTAAAGCTTTACCACCGGACCCCAGTGCTACGTTAAAAAAAATTGTCAAAAATAAAATTAAAGAAATTAAAGTCATTGCAGAGCATCGTCCTAAGGATGATGGTATTGAGATTTAAGTGAGATTTAAACACCAGGCACTCAGTTTATGAAACGTGAACTAAAAACTTTAAATAGGTTACGCATGTTTTAGTGTAACGTCAGTTAAATAGTGCATGTTTTAGTGTAACGTCAGTTAAATAGTCAGTTAAATTTAAAATGAACCACGATATTTTTGTTTTATCTGAAGTTCACTTGTGCAAAACAAAAAATAAGATTTCTAGTGAAAAATATATAACTCGTTTTTGTATCAAATGTTCGACATATATAGAACCAAAGTCAGTTCCTTCAACCGAAAACACGATCGACTACGATAGTGATGGAGATTTAATTACTAACAGAACTGAGTTTGATAATAACGCTATAACACTAACGATTATTCATTATAATAGTACTCATTTAAATAATGTTGGTAAGCAAGTGTGGGCAGCATCTCTGTTGATGGCGGATTATATAATATACAGTGACGTATTTAAAGATTGTTATTGCATTGAACTTGGTGCTGGAGTTGGAATTTGTTCTATTCTTGCTTCATTTAAAGCTTCTCATGTATTTTCTACTGATAAAGAAGATGACATTTTGTGTTTAACTCAAGAAAACTATGAATTTAATTGTTTTATGAGATATTATTTTGATGCATTCTACAAAAAAACAGATCTAGAATTAAATGTTTCTTTCAGAAAATTAAACTGGTTTAATGTTGAAAAACAACATAATGGAGTAAGTTTAAATCAGTTTCTTTTAAATTTAAATTTGCAAGATAGCAACTCTAAATTTTCTTGGATAGATAAAGACTGCTTGGTAATAGAAAAAACAAATATAATTATAGCTGCTGATTGCATATACGATGAAGAGCTTACTGATCAACTTTTTCATGTGATATTTACATTTTCTCAAATATCAAATTTTGATGTTATTGTGTTTTTTTCCATAGAAAAACGGCTGAATTTTACTATAGATGAATTAGATGTTTCTTCTCCTTCTTATGAACATTTCCGTCATTTGCTACATTTTTATAGTACTTCCAATAACATATCTATAACAAACATTCCACTTGATTTTCCGATTTTTGTTGATTATGAACGATCAAGTTATCTTGAGTTATGGAGAATTGATATTTTCAAATAAAATACTTTGTAAAAGTAGTTATATTATACCTTTATTAGTATATAATTTAATAAATTCAAATGAATTTTTAGTCATTATCATCATTATCATCATCATTTGTTCGTCATCATCATCGTCGTCATCATTGCATTTTTCCACTGTTCGGAAAGTAAAAACTAAAAACAAGTTATGTAATTTTGTGAATCTTTTTATTTTATAGAAAATTTCACCTTTTTTTTCTTCCAGAAACTATGGTGGGCTATGCTAAATTTAGTCATTTTAAGTTTGCATTTTTACATTAAAAGTGATTGTTTTTAAGAAATTATGTTTTTTTAGCAAGACTGTCTCTTTAAACCTTGTGATCTCAAAACCATGAAATAGATAATTTAAGCAAATGCTTGTGTGGTGCTAAGTTAATCTCACTTTTAAAAAAATGAATTAACTTTGGAGATGTCACACAAGTTACATTTTTTAAATAACTTAAACAGGTTTTCTAGATCACCTAAAAAATTTAAATGCAGCATTAAATAGAGTAATATGAACTTTTATTAAAATAGGTTCTGACCTATCATTATCAACATATTGATCTCTCTAAACCTTGTTGGACAATTAAGATTTACTATTTTTAAAAAAATACCAATTTCATCTAGCTCTTAGATGCATGACTTATATGGAATAAAAAAAATATGACAATTACTGTTTAAAACATTATCATAGTATGCCTGTGTTTAATACCAAATTAACCAATATCAATCACTTTTTTTATTCTACTTTTATTCTAATTACTTCCCCAAGGAGGAAGCTACTACAGTCAAAGAGGCTGTTTTTTTTTTTGTTTAAATTAACTTTCTCTCAACCATTTAACTTTGAAACACAATCTTTGACAAAAAAGAATGCTACACAAGGAAAAAAGAAAACTAATCTAGGAAAAAAAAGCAGACCTAAAATTTCTAATTTATTTATGGATAAGGGTAGAAAAAACTTGTAAACCTAGGGTTGTAATCTTCTTAGTGCTAGAATCACAACAAAAATACTCAGCCCTGGTCTGCATAACTACCAAACCCAAAGAGGTTAAGAATATTTTACCACCAAAGGTCTTTCAGGTTAACACCCTGAAAAAAGTTTGGTGGTAAAATATTACCCCTTTCAAATGAGAGTTTCGTTTGTCAGAAAAACAGTTGCTAAACTAATTTTTTTTTAAACTATTTTTTTTAAGCCTTAGTTTTTTGCTCAAATGCCATTTTCAGTGTGGTTACATTTACTAAAAAAAGTCATAACCCTCATAGTGGGTCATCGGGACTGAAAGGGTTAAGAAAAGTATTATAAAAATCTAAACCACACAAAGGTGTAACCATTGGTGTTACACTTTTTAAAAAATTTTTGTATTGAAAAGATAAGTTATAAAAACAATTTATTTTTTTTTAAATTTAATACTAAATAATGATCTGATATTTTTTCTATATAAAAATAATAAATCTTATCTAGTCATCAACAGGACAAGATCTAAGATTCAAGACCAAAGCAGGATTTTTGTATTCAAGTTTCAAAACAATATTAAGAGTTTTACCTCACAAATTTAAGATTTGAGACTTGACTGTGGTCATTCACATAAAATCAAAAATTAGTTTTAATTTTTTTATAAAATGAAAGCTTTAAGGATAAAAAGTGTTTCAAATTTATTTTTTTATTTTATTTAGGTCAATGCATTGCACAACCTTCTTTATGCAAAGATGGATTATCTTTAGGACTTCGAGTAAAGCTGAGTTCTGTTCAAAGTTCTGATAAAGCATTTGTTTTTGATAGTGGTGGACATCTTGGAAGTGGTGTTTCTTTTTATATTAAAACTAACTATATGTTTTTTGAAGTTGGTTCATCTAAAAGATTATGGCAGGTAAACTCACCAATACAAATTTTTTGACTTA
>NC_061169.1:30935716-31005716 GCF_022113875.1 Hydra vulgaris | reverse complement strand
TGGGTTTTAAAAAAGTGTAATCTTGTTACCAAATAAACAGTTAAGAAAATTTGAAAAAATTATTATTAACTTATTTACTTGTTTTTTGTTTATATTTTTAAATTATATTTTACTTATCTAAAATCAAAAATTTTGAGCATTGATCACATTATTACTCACAATTAGCATTAATTATATTAATAAACATCAATTACATAACTAGAATGAATTAGTAAAGTATATAGTTATTGTAAAAACACATCAAAGTAATTTAAGTCTGTAAAAAGTATAATGAACTATATCTATATTTATTATATCTTATTTATATTATCTTATCTATATTATATTTATATATTATTATTTAGCTCCTAATTTCCTCCAAGGAAATATTAGATATGTTAAAGCTAGGTTTATTAACCAAGGACAACAAATTATTCAAATATTTCCTGATCGTGGAGCTAAGAAAACTTCAGGATATTCAATTATGCCTAAAACATCTACTTTGCTCGAGTTTGTGTTACGCGAAGGGCCACTTCCATATGGAATAGATTTTACACTTAAGAAAAATGATTCAGGTGAAGTGATTCAGTATAATGGAAAAAACTTTGTTCATGTTGGTGCATCTGATGATTCACAGGTTTTAGCAGAAATTGTTATTGGCAATGGTTTGAATTTTTTTTTTACGACATTACTTTTTAATATTTTTGTAATATATCATAACTTATATTAACCTTTTCCCAGACAAAAAACTGTTAGAATGGTTGTAGAAGTGAGATTAAAAAGCTATAAAATAAATACAAATTGTCAGAATACCACAAATGAGGCTTTTTTTTTTTTGGCAGAAAAATGGCAGCCAAACTATTTTGCTATTATATAACTATACCATTTTCAGTGTCGTCACATTGATCACTGGGACTGAAAGGGTTAATATATAATATAATATATATATATAATATATTATATATATAATATATATATAATATATTTTATATATATATATATATATATATATATATATATATATATATATATATATATATATATATATATATACAGGGGTGGGACCGCAAAATGTGAACGTTTTTGTTTTATTATAACTATTTTCTTGTTAGATGTAGTTGTACTCTCACACTCATCAGAAAGTGTCTAAAGAGTTGGTCTAAACGTTGTAAAATGATCTACGAGAATCAAGGAGGTTGATTTGAACATTTAAAATAGTTCATATTTAACAGAAAATTAATTATTACAATCAGAAAAGTGTTCACATTTTGCGGTCCCACCCCTGTACAACCCTTGGAATTAGGTTTGGCATTGGGCAATGCTGACCTAATTTTAATTAAAATCACTTTAGTTGCCCATTTCATAATACTTTTTCTTCAAGTTTAAGCTAATTTATAATTGTCTTTTTAATTTATAATTGCTTTTTTAATTTGCACATTTGAGTATGATAAATTTTGCATGTGTAAAGTTATCCAATAAAATACATAATTAAGTTTATTATGAAGACTATTAGGTAGGCTTTTCAAAAGTTCTTTTCAAATAAAGGGATTTTTAAATTTATATCTGCATATTATTTAAATGTCAGTTTTAATTAAATTTGATATCTGTTAATAGGTTTCCGTCTATTAACTTTTTAAATAGTCCTCTATGAAAAAAGTATTTTCATAGTGGATTATTTAAAAAATTTTATTGACTGCCATGTTTATTTGAAAAAAATAATAATACTATAATTAAAGTTTTAAACATATCATTAGTTGTGGTATTTTCGAAATTATAATTTTAATATATAATTATTGTAAATAATAATTATTATAAATTAATAATTAATATATAAGTATAATTATTATTGAAAACTACTTAGATAATCTTATAACAACTAATAAATTTTAATATGCTTAATTAAATGTGAGAATTTTTTCAATCAGTGAAATCATTTTGTTTTCTATTTGGCATATTTTGCATCTTTTACAAGTTTTGTTAATAAGTTATGCTAAAAAAAAGCTGTTTTAGTCTTATAAATTAAACAGACAAATTAAACAGATAAAAAGGTGTACCTCAAGTTTTAAGGTATCAGCTACAATTAACCCCCTATTTTTGGGTGTTTTATTAAAGCAATACTGCACAAAACACAAATTTGATTTCACATGTAATTTGTAGTCTAATATTTTTTTAGATTTAATTACCAACCTGGTATATTCAACTCAAGGTATTACACCAGAATATGATTTAAATACCCCCAGCAGGGAAAATAAAATCCTTTTGAATAATACACTTGTTCATGGTCTATCTGTAAGTTCATTTGCTCCTGATAAAATTGCCTCTGTTGAATCTATTGATAAGTATCATTCTGCCGCCTTTGTTAGTCAAAGTAACCAAGAGAAACCAGAAAACACTCCTTTAGAAAGTGAAATATCAAATGAATTATTGAATAATAATACTTCATTAACTCAATTAAATGTTTTTGTAGACACAAATAATAATGCAAGTTCTGGTAATGAAAAATTGCAGAATATAACAGAAAATAAAGTTAAAGAAAAATTACAAATGGATTTGTATAATAGTACGCAACTTCAAACTAAAAATGAAACTGAAATAAAAAATTATACTATTGAAACAAATGAAGTTCTTATTAATTTAAATAATTCTGTTTTTAATAAAAATTGGCAATTGAATGATACTACAAGTCCAATTCAGAGCAACATTACGCTGTGTAAAACATGCAAACAAGATGAAGTCACCATTTCAAATGAGCAAGTAACAAATGTTGAAACTATGCTTAATGGCTTAAAGATTTTAAGTGCTATTAAAGGATCTATTAATGTATCTCTAAGTAATGTAACTAACTTATATGAAAATAATGTTGACTGCAGTGAGCCTGCAACTAATGGAAATAATAAATGCAATAATATATCATTCACATTAAATACAGTATCTACAACAACATCAACTGCAGCTAAAACAACAACAACTACTACAATGATGCCAATGACTACTCTAACTACAACATTGACAACAACATCACCAACTACAACCTTAATGACTACAACATCACCAACAACAACTATGACAATAGCGACATCACCAACAACCACATCACCACCACCACCAACAACATTACTAACTACAACAACATCATCAACTACAACAACATCATCAACTACAACAACACCACCAACTACAACAACACCACCAACTACAACAACACCACCAACTACAACAACATCAACCACAACAACACAAACTACAACTTTTCCACCTCCAACAACAACTTCAACTACTTTATTTATGACAAATCAAGCCGCCATTAAATATCCATCCTGGGATGCATTAAAGTCCTTCCAACTTTCAACAGCAGCTCCAACTTACAATATTTTTTGGACTCCTCCGCATCAGTTACCTTTATACAAAGATTCACATTGGACATTTAAGTATGTGGAAACACCAAAGCCTCCTAGTGCAGGATGTTTTAAGTATGGAGATCTGGAAATATGCTCAACAACCCCACAAACTTCAACATCTTCAACAACAACCATCATAACAACTTCTGCTCCTGTAACTACCACTCCATCTACAACATTTCGTAAAAGAACAACAAAATCTTTTACTCAACCACCACCACCTTTGATAACAAAATATATTACTAATCCTTCTCCTACTGTAAAAGTTACTAACACCACAACAAAGTCAACAAAGGCTACAAAATCAGCTGTCAAGTTTTTAAGTAATAACTGCATTTGCAGACCTGTTACAGCTTTTATTTTACCGTGTTGCTTACAATTAGTAAGAATGGGAGCATATTCTCCTGTTTCTGGTACTGTAAATGGATATCAATCAGGAAAACCTTGCTTTTACCCAAATTGTGTAGGGCAGGTTTATGGTCAAACAGGGACTATGTTACTAAGTCCAAGTATAAATGGTCAATACAATGTTATGCAAAGTCCTGTTATTTCATTCAATGGTGCTGAAGGTATGACTCTTGCATCACAAATGAATATGAAGCAGCAACAAAATTTATTGGCGACTTATTATAAACAACAACAAAAGCAGCAGTTAGTTACATCTTTACAACAACAAAATTATTTGGCGTCAATCCAAAAGCCACAATCAGTGTATAATGGAGCAGCTTTACTCAAGAAGCCATCAGAAAAACAAGTAAATGTTTTGTCTCAACCACCAAAACCTCAACCAAGTGTGTATCAGTCGGCATTTTATCAAAACAGAAATTTTCCTAATTATCTTCAATACAGTATGACTGCTCCACAAAGTGTGCCTCAACCACAAAATATTTATTCATTAATGAATTCCAAGTTACAATCTTTTTATAAACCTGTTACTAATCCATACTTTTATAATCAACCAGTTGCTAGTGACCAAAGCAGTTTATACAATCAAAAATATTATAACAACATGCAAGGTTTCAATGGATATCCTTCAAATACAGTGAATTCATTTGGAGACATTGGCAGCCCTCAAGTAGTCAACTGGAAAAGTCAATATATAAAAGCACGCTCAGAAATGGGTGAACATCATGAATCTACGTTCAAACACGAAAATCTAAATGAAGAACAAGAAACTGAGTTGAATAAGTATTTTAAATTAACTCCTAACAAACTCTGGAGAAATTCTATGATTATTACTCTCGGTGAAGACTTGTCCAATCAGACTGAAGCAACACTAACACAAAGTATGTTTTTGTTATACTTTTTAATATATTTTTGTTTATTATTATTATTAGTATTATTATTATTATTGTTATATAAAATATTTTTTCACATTTTTGTTTTGACATAATGGTTTCATCTGGAATTTCTTTAGCTATTTTTAAACATGTGTATGTTATTTTTGTTAATTTTAATTAGGTTGGTCAGATAAACATTGGATAAGTTATGGTGCAAAAGAGACATTTTCAGGTTATAGTGGAAAGACCATACTATTGACAGATATTGAAGGTAATAACATTACTTCAGCACCTGAACTTGTGGCTTATGGAGTTATTAAGAAATGGCAAGGTGGATTAAAATTTGATGGAAAAACATCTTGGATTAATGCTACAAAAATAGATGGTAAAGTTATGAATCATAAATTGTTATATAATTGAGTTTATATATATATATATATATATATATATATATATGTATATATATATATATATATATATATATATATATATATATATATATATTTTTGAGTTATGAATTTTTGGTATCCCCAGTTTCCTCTATAAAAATGGGTGAACTTTGATTTGAAAGTAACTTAAAGTTAATTGGTTTTATTCTCTCTTTCTCTCTCTCACACTCCCTCCCTCCCTCTCTCTCTCTCTCTCTCTCTCTCTCTATCTCTCTCCCTATCTCGATATATATATATATATATATATATATGTATATATATATATATATATATATATATATATATATATATATATATATATATAAATAAAGAGAGAGAGAGAGAGAGAAAAAAAGAATAAAACCAATATATTTAACACAAATATATTTCAATTTAAACTTATTTTAAAAAAAAAACACTTTTTTTTTCAAGTTATTAAGTGCAATTTTCCAGCAGGCACAGAATGTCCGTTTGACATTTTAAGAATGACTTGTAAGGTTCATTAGATGTTGTATAGAAGTCCCATCTGAAGTCCCATCAGAAGACATCTGTGCTCACTTGCTTTATATATTTTTAATAATATTGATAATGTATTTTTAAATACTGTCTGATAAAACTCAGACATCAGATCTCTATGATGATAAATACTTGATACTAATGCCAGAGAACTTTTAAATGATCAAATAGACTCCATTTTTGAAAGACCATTTATAAAATGACTGATAATGAGATATAAAAAATTTTTATATAATATTTATTCCAGTCATGAGAAGTTCTCAATTGACTTTAAATGTTCTCAATTGACTTGTACCTTGTACCTTGTACCTTGGCTGAAGGGCAGAAGAAGCTTGTGAGGGATCTGAAGTTGCATCATATAAATGACCAACCAGGACTATGCTACTTGTATGCATATGTATATTGAATCAGATGTATAAAGATAGATATAGGTGCCTGGTTTCATTAGGTCCTTATTTAAACATTTTAAAATTATTTGATTCCAACAAGAGACCTATCATGGAGCCTACATATAAACCTGAATTGACATTTCATTTTTTATTTATCTTTTTGATACAGTATATAAAAAGAAATGCTAGGGTTTGAATTTAAAGCAAATAGTTTACCTTCCATTCACACCTAATGCATTAACAGGGACACCTTTATACCCTATATGGCACTGTTTACATTTTGATATTTTACAACTGTCGATAGAATCAGCTTCTTGAAGAGCTAACAAAAAGTTTGGAAAACTTTTCTATCAGGCCAGCTTCAAAGCCATTAAACTGAGTTTTATAGTTGTACCCTCACTTGGAGATAAAAATAAAGAGTTGCAAAGCCACTACCAAGGAAATACAAGCAAAAACTCATGAGTATATTGGGTAATAGATTTAATGCTGTAGTGGTGTAGTGGTAGAGTGCTTGCTTTATAAGCAAGAAGTTCAGAGTTTGATCTCTACCATGTCTCTCGTAGTACCATGCTCAACTTGTTTGTTTTAAATTTTTATGTTTGTAGTCTTATTGTTATCCAGTCTTAAACAAATTATCCAGTGCTAAACAAATTATATTTTCTCAAACAAATTATCTGGTATTTAAAAATTATCTAATCTCAAATAAATTATGTAGTGTCAAACAATTTATCCAGTTTAAATTTAAAAATTAGTTGATGTGTTTAAAAAATATATTTGAAATTTTTCTTTATTTATAGCACCATTTCTTTGCGATCCTTCATTGTCTAAAGAAGATGGATTTGCAATTGGCTTAAAATTAATGTTTGATTCCAGCATTAAACGTTACAAACAACCAAAATATATTTTGGATGCAGGTGGCGTTGATGGCAGAGGCCTAACATTGTTTATTGAAAATGGAACATTGTTTTGTATTTTATCATTATCAGCACAAACATGGCAGGTAAGATTTCTATCAACTCTCTCTTTTTCTCTATATACACTCAGATATGTGTATGTGTTGACTGTGTACCTCTCATATTTCCGGCTGTTTATATCAACTCTCTTTATATCAACTATCAACTCTCTCTTTTTATCTTATATACACACAGATATGTGTGTGTGTTGACTGTGTACCTCTCATATTTCCAACTGTTTATCTTTATTTTTTTTAATCAATTTTTTTCAATAGTTAAGTTTGCTTTTTGTTTTAGACAAAAGCAAACTTAACTATTGATGAATGGATATATTTGTCTGTTGCTTGGAAGCCCTCAGCTGGCCTTTTAGTATATATCAATGGAGTAAAAGTCGCAGAATCACTATTACCAACTTTAATTAATACAACTTACTCTTTGTGTGCTGGTATTATTCTTGGCGCAAATATAAATCACGATGGAGAGACTTTTCTTTTAATGTACCTTTCTGCTTTTGATATAATGAATACTTATGTAGAGAGCAAGCAATTAATGGATTATGCACCTCCAATTCTGAAAGATAATTTTATCGTAACATTCTCAAGTCTTGATGGTGATTCATTGACAAACCATCCTAATATTAAAGTTGTTGGAACAGTTACTGAAAATCGTGGTGTCTTGGTTCTAAATGGAATGCAAACATTTCTGTATGATACTGGCAACTTTAAAGGTTTATTCAGTTATTCTGTTAATAAATTACATAAAAATAATGATATGAGCATAAATAAAATAAAATAAAAATTTGTTTCTAAATGATACTATTTTTTTAGACACTTTTGTTATGATGCCATTTTTAAGCGATGCTGGCCTCACTTTTGTTGTAAAGTTTAAATATGAATATTTGGCAATGAAAGAGTTGGATGAGAAATTTATAATTGACTCGGGTGGATGGTTAGGCAATGGTGTTTCTCTATTTGTTTTTCATGGTGAATTAACAGCCGTTGTAAGCAGCAAAGGACGTGTTTGGGTGGTAGGCTGATGTAAAATTATTTATTTCAATATATTATATAAAAATTAAGTAAATATAGTTTTAAATACCCAGTAGTATGTGTGTGTGTGTGTGTATATATATATATATATATATATATATATATAATATATATATATATATATATATATATATATATATATATATATATATATATATATATATATATACACACACATATATATATATATATATATATATATATATATATATATATATATATATATATATATATATACACATTAGGGTGCATCAAACGCCCCATACTATCAAAAATTGATCTGTCCCTATTCTTAAAACTTTCTATTGGTACTCACAAGACACTATGTTAAATTTTTCAAAATTGAATGAGATTTAGGGGGGCCAACTCAAATCTGAAACTTGCGACGAGACCCTAAACAGAAGAAAAAAAAGTTTTTTAAATGTATGTTATGTTGGGTCTCAAAAGAAGCGAAACTTTATAAAAATTTCAAAAATAGTTATGATTTTTTGTTAAAAATACCTTGAAAAAAAATTTCGGCCAAAAACCATAAAAGAATGGTTTTTTTAAATTTTTTGCTAAAAAATAATTTTTATGCAATAAAACTTATAATAATAAATATTTGGTAAAATTTTTATTCTTTTTGAAATTTTTTAATAAAGTTTCGCTTCTTTTGAGACCCAACATGACATACATTTGAAAAACTTTTTTTTCTTCTGTTTAGGGTCTCGTCGCAAGTTTCAGATTTGAGGTGGCCCCCCTAAATCTCATTCAATTTTGGAAAAATTTAACATAGTGTCTTGTGAGTACCAATAGAAAGTTTTAAGAATAGGGACAGATCAATTTTTGAAAGTATGGGGCGTTTGATGCACCCTAATGTGTATATATATATATATATATATATATATATATATATATATATATATATATATATATATATATATATATATATATATATATATATATATATATATATACATATATATATATATATATATATATATATATATATATATATATATATATATATATATATATATATATATATATATATATATATGTATATATATATATATATATGTATATATATATATATATATATATATATATATATATATATATATATATATATATATATATATATATATATATATATATATATATATATATATATATATATGTATGCATGTATGTATGTATGTATTTATAGGGAAAATTTGTGTACCTTGAGCCACCCCACTTTATTTAAAAACTATAAATTTCTAAGTAATAATTCTATTTTGATTCTCAGAGAGCGTTGCTACAACAAGTTGTAATGGTAACACCTTTTGATGGTGTAAATTTAAAGTAAATATAGTAAATTTTTGTTGCTGCTATCTTTACTTTTTGTTGCTGCTTTTTTTACAATCCTAGACGAAATGCTTTTTTATAAGTTCTTGTGTATTATATTGTTTGTTACTTGAGTACTAATTGCGATGCTAAATAAGATTCATATCAATGGGGGTTATTTAATAAATGGCATTTATCATGAGACTATCATTTCTTGTACCTAGAGCCATATGTACGTAAAGAATTAGCTTGATAACAAGGTAGAATTTTGATTAGTGCAGAATTTTTTTTCTTGCGGTTGTTTAGAGACTACAATTTTACTTTAAAATTTAGACTTTTTTGTGAATTTTGTTCAGAATTATTTGTCAATTTTGCTATTTATTTAAGTGTTGCAATCAAGTAACACTAGAAATTGCAATCAAGTAACACTAGTAATTAATTTGTTGAAAACAATCTAAGATTAAATAAGTTTTAAATCAAATTTATATGTCTATTTTTGTTGTCAATTTATTATGGAGTTAACTTAATGTTCAGAAGAAACAACCCTAGGTACAATAGCTAGTGGCTCTAGGTACCATATTAAAAAAGCTTATTGTACCTAGGGCCTATATATATATATATATATATATATATATATATATATATATATATATATATATATATATATATATATATATATATATATATATATATATATATATATATATATATAAATATATATATATATATATATATATATATATATATATATATATATATATATATTAAAAAATGAGCTCATAAAAAATTGCAGCTATCTAAAATAAAAAATGGCAAGCTTAATCGACTTTAAAAAAATGCAAAAAACACAATTTTTTCTTAATTTTCATGTTTTTCTGCAATTTACAAAATCAGTTAATAAAAAAGTCAAACCAGTCAAAAGTTTTTTTTTTTCAATTAATTTTATTCATTATGAAACGGTCAAATAAATTAATAATAAATTTCAAACATTTTATGGAATATAATGGTATATAAGCAATATACGCATTTAAACATTTAATTTATTTTTAGCTAGTTTTTATAACTCATTTTAATGCATATTTACTAATATAAAATACTATTACGTTTTAAACAGCGAATTTAAAATTACTTATATAACTAAACTGTATATACAAAGTTTACTTATGTAAGTTATTTTTAGTTTTTTAAAGTACAGTTAGTTGAAAACATTATATAATTATATACTAAAGGATTTAGATAATTATAGTTATATAGGTCTTGAAAGTGCTTACAAACAACTTGAATAGTTTTGACCTCAAGATTATCCAAGATGTAAGTAATTAATAATTACCAGATATGAACAAAGGATAAATAAATTTAACAATTTAATTTTGACTAAATACTTTAAGCATAATTGGTATGTGTACCCATTTGGTTTAAAATATCTAGCCAATTGTGAATTTAGATAAAGCTGAAGCATTACACTATTTTATTTAAAACCTTCAAAATTTATTTCTATGACCCCTGCAGTGCTTAATTTTTTATTCAAAAACAGTGATTAACTTGATAAACAGGTAATAAAAATATCCATGGATAACCATCACCAAAATCCGAACATGTTTTTAAATTGCTTTTTTTATTGTTTTTAACACTATTATCACTTACATTTATGAATATAAGTGTTTATCGAGATTTTTATTGCAAAAGGCTTGGGCATATGCGAAATTTTTCTAAAATAAATACCTTGCAAATGTGAGTCGACACTTTACCACTACCCTACTACTGCATTGGTTCTAAATCCTAAACACACTTTTATATTCCTCACATTGAAAAAAGTAAGTACATTCATATAAAGATGTTTTATTAACATTAAATGCATAACAAAATTTATTATTAAAAAACCACAAAGTTGTTTTTAGTTTCAAAATATGGTCAAATTTCCTTGGATTTTAGTTTAGTTAAAATATAATTATGACAAGCTTCCCTGCCATATACTTGGTGACTAGCCTCTGTAACTAATTTGACAGCGCGTTCTATGCTCTGCGCGTGAGAAGGAAATTCAGTTAAGTTCGGAACTTCTTTAGTTGCAATTAGTGCATTGATTTTGTCATCCTTCAACCATATTGTTGATGCCGGTTCACTGCTTTTTCTTAAAGTCAATTAATTCTATCCAAGAAGTTGCTTGAAAATTTATGTCAACATTAGCAATATTTATAACACAACATTCTTTATCTTTACTTGTCCTGAGTTTTTTAATGACTAGTAACACCTGTTCCCTTATGTTAGAATCTTCATCTCTAAGCATACAATATAAAAAATTCTCAGACAATAGACAATATCATTTTTTTTAGATTTTTAAAACAAATGTTTTGTATTTCTTCATCTTGCTTCCTTATCTGTTCTGTGTTTTTAAAGAATATACTTGGAGAAGCCATAAATTTAGAAGACCTTTTGATAAGAAACCAATTGTATGCATGCACTTGTACAATAAAATTCACAAGCCTTACATGATCTAGACTTGGTGCTTCAGTACAAGTATACAAAGCTATGATTCGAATTGTTAAAGTCAACCATCTTGCATTATTTAGTAGACCAATTTTTCTTCTAAAAAATATGGCATTGACAAATCCTTTAGAAATTATTCAAATAATAGTGTTTGATCGTGGCTTAAATCATTAATCACTTCAATGGGAATATTTAGTATCTCAGTTATATATATATATATATATATATATATATATATATATATATATATATATATATATATATATATATATATATATATATATATATATATATATATATATATATATGTATATATATAATGTGGTAGTGGTGTAGTGGTAGAGTGCTCGCTTCATAAACGAGTAATTCCAAGTTCGATCCCCACCACGTCCCTGGTAGTACCGCGCTCAACTCGTTTCTCCGCGCAGCGGCCTTGTTCGTCAAGGTTCGTGTTTCGGAGTTATAGAGTTGAGAGAGGGTTATAGCCACAAAATAAGTAGCCTCCTCGTCTGTAGTGGCCTTCTCGGCCTTGAGGAGGTGAAGTAAAATAAAAAAAAATATATATATATATTTTATTTTTATTTTTTTACACAATAATGGGTATCTTTGGGGGTCTACACTTTCAAAATAGGAAATTTTTGTCTTAGATTTTAAGATACTTAAAATGCAAGTTAATAAGTTTAAAACTTAGTTTCTCCATGTGTATAACAAAAGTGTTGGAATTTGAAGCCACAAAATTGGCAGCCTACAACAATGGTAGCATACACTAATCATCATTTATACAATTTGTGATTAAAAAATGTTGGTGTTGCTTTTAAAAATTATTATAGAAACAAACCTGTGAGCAAAGCTGTTATCTGCAAAAATACAATTAAAGTTAATTAAATGTTTCTTTTTCAAGTTATACCAAAAAATTAGTAGGAAGTTAAAAGAAAATTTTGTTTCTTTTAATGTTTCTTGCTTGTATTTAGTGAATCATATCTCCAGTTACTTGTTTTGGTTTTAGATTTATATTTTATTAATACAATTTTACATAAATCCAGAAAACCTTTTTATAAAAAGAAATAAAATAGTGTAAAAATATATATTTCACTGTACCTCAGATATCTAGATAATTCTTGTCCAAATCTTTACTCATCATTAATTGTAATTAAATAGCTGACCTACTTCTACATCATTAGAATATCATCAGTGAACTTTCATGCAGACTAAAGTCTGTAGTTTTTAATTATAAAATCTCTACTTTTTAGATCCCCAAGAGAACTCTGTTGTCTTTGGCTGATTATTTTTTTTAAACTTAAATTAATTAATAAAATTTTCTTTAGTTTTCAAAATTTTTCATATTGTTGTTATAACCCACACAAACTCACACACTATGTTCATAAAAGTTAGAAAAAACAAAAATATGTTTTTATTCATAGTTTCACACTTGTCGGTTTTAGACAGGTTTTATCTAAACTAGACGAGTGTGAAACTAGACACTGTCGTTATCTTATTTAACAAAGATATTATGAGACTTGAAGCAGCATTTTACCACAGCATTTTACCAGATGTCCTTCCTCACAGTTACCACCAGATGTCTTTCCTCACAGTTACCACCAGATGTCCTTCCTCACAGTGGATCAAATAACTACCATATATGTTTCATGGACATTTGTTTCATTTTGAATAAAAAGTGCTATGGGGTTGACTGAGAACTTTTTGAAAAAATTTTATCGTGAAAAATATGGAAAAAAAAAAAAAAAAAACTAAAAAAAACTAAGGGTATCAATCTAAATTTTTTTAATGTTGCGTGACATTGAGCAAGCAATTGTTATAATTAAATCCCTTTTTGTTTTCTTGTAAAAATTATCTCAAGTAATGTTACCTGTTGTAATGTTTAGTAATGTTTAGTGTTTACTGTTACCAAGTAACCTGTTGTTATTGTTCCCATTCTCCTGGTATTATTAAGGTAGTTCTTCTTTATACCTTTTTTGTTGTTGTTTATAATGAAGTCTTTGCTTACTTTAGAAATCTATTTGAAGCATTAGTCGACTCAGACGGATCAAAATCACTAACTAAAAATCACTAAAAAAAACTTTTTCATTTGTTGGATTAAAACTTTATTTATAGTTCAAAAAGTTGATCGTAAAACCATTTTCAATTTCTTCAATATCCAAACACTAATCTTTTAAGCATGTACACAGATCAAAATATGCATTTCCAACTCCTAAATAGTGATTTGCTGCTTTCAGATCTTTACAATCATATTAAAAACCAGCTTTTGTTTTATGTGAAAATGAACAGAACATTGTCAGTATGATATTATTAGTTCTATCATTTTTTTTTTATTTAAATAATTGTTGCATGTTTTCTACTCATATTAAATCTTTATTTTAGTTAGTATATTATCAGAGTCTAAAAAAATGTTCTCCTTGCGTTGTTTGTTTAATAGCCTAAAATGAATTGAAATAAACACCAAAATAGATTTCAAACTATTTTGGTGTTTATTTCGATTCATTTTAGACTAAACTATTATTTTCAAGTTTACAAAAATAAAAATTAGTTTGGAGTAAATGAATGCGAGAGCCGAGAAAAGCTCTCCTAAAACAAACATGGGGAGCCATGTGAGCTGTTCCTCTAAACAGCTTTTTACAAAAGCCTTCGATTTTTGTGCGAGCTATCTGTTTATTAATTAAATAAAATGCTTATTAAATACAATATTTAATTTTATACTTGTTACAAGTAAAAGATTAGTTTCTTAAATAAAAAAACTAATTTTTTATTCAAGAAACCAATCTGTTGATCTAATTAGATTAAAAACATTGCATTTCGATTGGCGCTCTTTTTTAATTTTATTTTAATGCAATAACCATGCCTTAATGAAGCATATCAGTTTATAATGCAATTATTAATTTATTTTTAAATTGACTTATTTACATCTTAATTAAAACAATAATACATTTCTTTTATAAACTATTTTGTGAACTTATAGTCAACATATTGTCATTAATGCTATAGTGATATTACAAAATATTTCAGACAAAAAATTTTAGGAAAAAAAATTTTATTTTACTAATTCTAATAAAACTTAAGGCCATTTTCTACAAGACAAAATATTCGTGCAAAGCAAGTTTTTTTGTCAATAAGCATGCTCAGATAAAGCATTTCTGGCTATTATGCTGATTCAGCGTTTCGCTGCAGTGAAAAAAAAAATCAGATTCATTTCAACTTTTTGCGAATCGCCACAAGCGAAAGCCAATCAAGTTTTGAATATTATACCGGATGATGTCAACTGTAAAAAAAGCACATTGTTTTTAAAGTGGCATAGAAACAAAAGTCTTCACCTTATTGATTTTCTATGAACTTGGCTTTCTTATTGATTTTCTATGAACTTGGCTTTCTTATTGATTTTTTATGAACTTGGTTTTCTTATTGATTTTCTATGAACTTGGCTTTCTTATTGATTTTCTATGAACTTGGCTTTCTTATTGATTTTCTATGAACTCACTCTGAACATTGGCAAGCATTTGTAAATTCTAAGCTAAAACTGCTGTTCTTTCTTGCAGTAACAGTTTAACAGAAATGTTCATATCAGAGTTTAGCATTTATTTTCTTATACTTTTTTATAAAAAACTTTGTATTTTTAATAGTATAATTATGTAATATTTATATTCACATTTAAAATTCTAGAATTCTGCTTTACCAAAAACAAAATTGTTGTAGTATAAAATAACTTATATTATAAAGTTGACAAGTTGTAAGCCGTTTGTATAGTTCTGAAAACTGAAACTTTTTTCTTTTTTATTCTTTGTAGTTTGCACAAGTTTTTTAAAATTTTTCTAATCAATATCTAAAAAAAAAAGGTTTATATTTATTAAAAAATAATACTTTTGCGAGAGCCATAAATTGCTCCCATAAACTACTTTAGGGGAGTGTGGGCGAAGGCCTGAATAAATATGTTATAAATATAACATGCGGTAGTAGTGTAGTGGTAAAGCGCTCGCTTCATAAACAAGTGGTTCGGAGTTCGATCCTCACCACGTCCCTGGTAGTACCGCGCTCAACTCGTTTCTCCGCGCAGCGGCCTTGTTCATCAAGGTTCGTGTTTCGGAGTTATAGAGTTGAGAGAGAGTTATAGCCACAAATAAGTAGCCTCCTCGTCTGTAGTGGCCTTCTCGGCCTTGAGGAGGTGAATTAAAATAAAAAAAATAAAAAATAAAAAAACTATATATACCAGATAGTATATAATCATCACATATCATATTATCGTATGGTTGATCATAAACACAATATAATCTGATTACATACTCAGTCACATCACTCTGTTACGCTGGTTATATACTCACCATATTTTCGTCATGATGGTTATTATCGTCACATAATATTTTATGGATAATCAACTTATTACATGTTTTAAATTATTTTATCAATATATTTGATACTTCTGATTTATTATTAAGATTGTACCTTGAGGAGACTATTAAATTTTGAAAGAGTTGAAAAACAACTGCATTAATTTTTAACATATCATTGATCCAAGTTTTTGCAAACAAAAATAGTTAAAAATGAGTTCAATGCATTTATCTATTTGTTATAAATTAACACAATAATTTCTAAATTATTTCTAAATTATTGAGAAAAGTGCTCAATTTAAATTTTAAAATAGAACAGGGCGGAAATCCAACTATGTAAACTTTTGGGAAACTAAAAAAAACTAATTTCAATAATTTTTTTTTAAAGGTGAAAAACATTATCCTATTTTAAAAAAATTATTAAACGATTAAAAAAATTTACAACGGAGGAAAATGAAGTTTTTTTTAGCTTCCCGTTTTAGTTTACATAGTTGGACTTCTGCCATTTTAATATTCACTAATTCAATTAAAATAAAAAAAAACAACAATTTATGGAACTTGATGTTATATACCTTGTAGGCCATCATCAGCCATCTTAAAATCTATGGCAGATGATTGCCTCTTTATTATATTTTTTATTTCATGACTGATGATTGCCTACAAGGCAATCTCAAGTCCCATAAAATGTTGTTTTTCTTCATTTTAATTATAATATTGTGTATGTATATATATATATATATATATATATATATATATATATATATATATATATATATATATATATATATATATATATATATGTATTGTATATTATATATTATAAATAAATATATACATATACTGGCTGTCTACACAAAGTTATATACTGTCTGTTCAAGCCTAAAATGATAAAGAAAACACTCACCATAAAAAAAGTAACACTGTATTCATGTTTAGACACAAACTACAGGTGTGTTTACCTCATGGTGTTTGGTGTTGGTGACTTGGCGTGAAGATATGGGAATCTATATGTATTTAAATGGTGCTCTTGTTGCTAAAGAAAAAGCAAGTCGTTTCCTTGTTAGTGAAATGAAGTTTTTGTCAAACTTTACAGTTGGATGCAGTGTTAATAAAGGTTTTTTTTATTTTTTAATTTTAAGGTAATCAAGGTTATTGATCTAATTACTACATTTTTTTCTTGCCTGTTGTTTCCTGATATCTTTTTTACTTGTGTAAGTTGTTAACTGATATCTTTTTTACTTATGTTAGTTGTTACCTGTTATCTTTTTTACTTGTGTTAGTTGTTACCTGATATCTATTTTACTTGTCTAAGTTGTTACCTGTTACCTGTTATCTTTTTTACTTGTGTAAGTTGTTACCTGATATCTTTTTTACTTGTCTAAGTTGTTACCTGATATCTTTTTTACTTGTTGTGACGTTAGAATAAGAGGGTTCTATCTCCCTTTTGTACTGTTAAGAGAATTTAACAAAATTTGTTATACTCTCTTAAGTTTTTTAAATTAATAGTAAAAATTTGTTAAATTTGTTAAATTTAAAATATCAAAATATCAAATTTGTTAAATTTATTGTTTAGAATTTGTTTTTTATTTATTAAGTAATATAAATTGGTATATGACAAAATATTGGTAGATGAGAATAATAAGGTTCTATCTCTAAATTTTGATGGTAAAAAAATTTAATTTTCTATTTTTAATTATAATATTATTTTTGTGTTCAAAGTTATATAATTTTAATATATTAATATTTTTATTATTATTTATTTTACTTGTGTAAGTTGTTACCTGATATCTTTTTTACTTGTGTAAGTCTTATTATTATGTTTGTATTGACATTTTTAAAGAGAGGTTTTATGTATACCTTTTAATAAAATTGTTATTTAAAGTTTTATAACTTATATTATGTTGCTTTTTTTAAAGGAAAAGAGGGAAGAGATATAAAAGTTTACCTAAATGCAAAACTGTTTTTTGTCATGTCATGTATGGTAACATTTATTTACTATATTTAAACATGTTTATATTTAGGTGAAACAAGTTATGGGAGGTTTCAGATTGCGATGACATCATTTTTTCCCACATATACATCAATTGATGAACTTATGAAAATCTCTCCACCTTTAGTATTATTTCCTACATTTGATTGGTTTTTATTGCTGATTCAAAATAATCGAACATTAACATCTCCATCATTGAGAGTATTTGGCGATGTTCAATCAACAGAAAATGGTCTAACATTTGATGGAGAAACTGGATGGGTAGAGACAGATTTATTAGAAGGTTACTATTTAAATAAGTTGTTATTACCTTTCACCAAAATGATGAAGCAACCATAATCCAAAAAAATATTTTCATTTTTTTTTTTTTTTTTTTTTTTTTTTTTTTTGAGATCTAATCATAAACTTCTTTGAAACAAATTTTTATTTTTTATTTTTTGAACTTTTAAAATTTATAATTTGCATTTATACAATGATTTTAATGGTAAAAATTAAAAATTAAAAACTGTCAAATTTGCTAAGTGTGATTGTTCCTATATAAATAACATTGTAGTTGGAATTAAATTGCATGCAAAACTTGCCGTTAACTAATATTTTGATGTAAAAAAAGTTATTTATGGTACTAATTATGTGCAGCACTAATTATGCACAGTATTAGTTATGCTGGGCACTAATTATGCATGGAACTAGTTATGCACAGCACAAAGTATGAAATTTAGAATTTATAAATGATATGATGATTGGAAGATTTTTATTGAGAGTGAGAGAGTTCATTGTTAAAGTTTCTTTTTTATTTTTACTTTTTGTTTTTATGTTAATTCTTCTCCCCAAGGCCCAGAAGGCCATTAGAGTTGAGGAGGTTACTTAAGTTGTAGTTGTAACCCTCTCTTAACCATTCAAATCCAAAACATAAACCTTGAAAAATAAAACTGCTGTGCTGAAAAACAAGTTGAGTGTGCTCCTACTAGGGATGTGGTGGGAAATTAACTCTGAACTTCTCGCCTATGAGACAGTATATGTTTAATAATAAAACCTGAATAACATAAACAACTTAAAATTTATAATTATAAAGAATAACAGCATTCGGCCTATTTAATAATAGGCCGGGTGAATAAAAAAAAGCAATTGCTTTAACTCAGTATATGGTCAGCTTTATGTGAATTAAAATTTCAGCAATTTTGCCTAAGTTTTTATTACATAAAGCTAAGCAATTACCGAGTAAATTGCTTAAGTTAATGTGAATAAAAATTTGCGCAAAACTACTGAAGTTTTTATTCAAGTAAAACTGACCAATTAATGAGTAAAAGCAATTGCTTTTTTTTATTCATCCTGCCTATTTAGATATCAAAAGTTAGGTTCTCACAAAATAAAAAAATGCAGATAAAACCCTATAATTCTCATGCAACAATATATAAAGAAATTATAAATTGTTTTTTGGTATACTCTACAATTAATTCACTTAAAATAAAGAAATTTAAAAACTTTGTATGAAATATTAGAAAAATTAAGAGAAAAACACAAAAATGATTATTGAAGGTTTTAAAAATCAAAAGCAACAAACGCGTATAATGTTAAAAACAAAATTAGAATCAGTTATTGAACTAAAAATATCTCTCAACTTTTTCTCTAATTTCTTTTACTAATTTTTACTTTTAAAGTTTGAAGCTATTACTAGCAAATAAGTAACTTGAAGTAAAAAAATTATTTGTATAATTTTACTTCAATACAACATGGGACACTCATGTTTCAAAATAATTTCTTTCTGTCAATCTTTAACACATTTGCTACACTTGCTACATACTTGCTACATACTTGCTACATACTTGCTACATGTTTGCTACATGTTCTGTACATATTTACTACTCTTAAAATTAATAGTTATGCCATAAATGCTTGTAAATTCACAACAAACACTTTGATTTGTTAGCCAAATAAACACAAACTTGAAAATAGTAAATAAAATATTAATAAAGTATTGTAGCTTTCTCTTTTTTATTTATTTTTACACAGGTAGTCTTCTAATTTTTTAATTGTTAAATCCATTCTTTTATATGATAGATCTTTAGATTTTTTCTTTCTTTTTGATTCCATCCATTGTAGTGTATTACCGATTAAGGTATTTTATATATTAAGCATTAGTTTGTTTTTAAGTTTTTTCTTGTTTTTCAATCAAAAACTAAGTGCATAAATCAGCAGCTTTCTAAGCTTAGCTGAATTCCAGCTGATTGTGCCAGTACCACTACCACTAGTAAACACTAAAACAATTTATTACTGCATTATAAAAAATTAAAACTAAAATGAATGGAAAATATGTTTGGCAACAAAATGTTATTTTGTGTTGTTATGAAATTCTATTTTTATTAAACGTTTATTAAAAAAACTTTTAATAACTAAAAAAAACAAAAAATTATTATAAATGGAGCAATGAATAGAGTAATGCTAATGAATGCTACAAATTTATATTTTATTTTCAAATGTTTTTTTAATACTATAATAAATTTGTTAAACTATATAAAAATTATATTTAATATATTACAATAAATTATATTTAATATACTTTAATAAATTATATTTAATAATATAATAAATTTTTAGATTTTTCCGAAGAAAAAGCAGAAATAATTTGTGAACATTTCCAAAAAGATGTTTCATGTCCTTCTTACCAAACCATAAAAGTGGTTTATGTTAATTACGGCAGAACTTCAGATATACCTTGCCAAGGAAGACGCAAATACATCATTACAAATTGTAAATCAGTTGGATCACTTACAAAAGCGAAAGAGATGTGTGATGGAAAGTCTGTATGCACTATGAAGGCGCTAAATTCTGTTTGGGGAAATACTTGTCCTGGTGTTGTCAAGTATCTTGATATTCGTTTTCAATGCATTGGAAAAGTTCATCAAAATGCAAGTGATCTTCAATTAGGAGGTGTGGGAGGTTTTACATTTAATTTATTTAGCATTAGTTAGATTTTTTTTTTTTTTTGCTGTTGTTTTTTTGTGATTTGAATATTTTAATAAATTTTAATGAGTTATTTATTTTTTGTTTCTATATGATTTAGATTTTTTTATTGAGTTTTTTTCTCTGCCTGTTTACTTAAGAAATGCAAAGTGCTTAAAACCATTGTTAAATAGTAACTAAAACATCAAGTATATTTATGAAATTTATAATTTAGCTCATTTTCTCACAAACCCATCACTAGCAAGAAATGGTTTAACAATAGTCGTTAAAATCAGGTTAAGCAAGATTGTCGATAGTTACACAACCCCACATTTTATATTTGATTCTGGGGGTCATCATGGAAAAGGGGTTTCATTGTATGTCATGGAAAAAAGATTGTATTGCACTTTATCTACAAGTGAATCTATTTGGGAAGTATGTCTTTTAATATATATATATATATATATATATATATATATATATATATATATATATATATATATATATGTTTTTGCTTTTTTTTTTGTTTCTTTTGTGAGTTAGTATATTTACTTTATTTAAACCCTTACATCCTGTTTTAAGTTTAAGTTTTATTTAGGTTAGCACTTTTGTCCATAGTCAAGATTGGCTTTTTGTTTTGATAACGTGGCATAAAGACCAAGGAGTTGTTCTTTACATAAATGGGAACATCAAGGCGATTTCAACAAAGCCTTCTTTAAGCAATCGGCAAGTGGCAGCCGCAACGACTTTTGTACTGGGAAAGTCTGTTTTTAATTATACAAATTCTTTCACTCAATTTCAAGTAACTACGTTTACTGTGTTAAAAACATATGTTGCTAGAAGTGAAAGTTTTCGTTTATTTTCGTATTACATTGGCAGATCTATCGCTAGTAGCTATGAAAGTTTTTGTGAGTTTTTTTTTCATCCTTGTTGTATGTTTGTCATCATTTTATATTTTCTGTTTTTACTTTATTTTTGTCTGCATTTTATTGATGTTCCTGATGATTATTGATCCTTTTTTAAAATGTTTATGAATTTTTTATAACTATTTTTTTTCGTTACATTAATACTTTACCCGATTTAATAATTTTTTTGTTAGCTTCGTCAATAAACCAAGACACTGTCATAGTTTGTGAATATCAGAGTAAAACGATATTGTGCCCAAGTGATCAATTTATAGAGATAGTTTTTGCAAACTATGGTCGCACGTCTCAAAGACCATGTGCTTGGGGAACTCATCGTGAAACTAACTGTAGCTTATCAAATGCAGTAGATATAGCACGAAAAGAGTGCAACGGAAAAAACTCTTGCGAAGTTGTTGCAAAGAACTCAATGTGGAAAATAAATCCGTGTCCTGGCATTATCAAGTATGTCGAGGTTAAATATATTTGTGATGGCGCCGCCCCTCAAGGTATAGTGCAAGATTACTTTATACATTTTTTTTTTGATACAAAAAGTTTAACTTTTTTTGACGTATGCATTTCCATATTTCAGGTGCTGTGAGTTCGCAGTATGTTGGCAGCGAAGATCCTAACTCCTTAGTGATTCCCTAACAAGAATTTTTCTAATTTTAATTTGACATATTAATAAGCTATTCAATATAGCTATATGCAATATATGTGCTTGTAATATAAGAATGGCAAATGTCCGTCTTTTCTACCAAAATATTTTAAAAAACAGTAAATATAAAAAATGGTTATTTACAATGAAACAACGTTTCACACGTTTTTTATCAAAATGATGACAAAAGAGTGACTCTTTCATGGCGACTATACTGTAATTTATGTTGAATATTTTATGTCATATTAATTTATGTTTGCTTGACGAACTTCATAAAATTATATAATTTTTTATACATACATATATATATTTATAACTTAATAGTTTGTATTCAAACAAAATGTGTTAATAGTTTTCTGAAAAAAGTTTACACAAAATAAATGTTTTGAATATTTCAAACAGTATTGAAAATAATAAATTTATATATAATTATATATATAGATAGATAGATAGATAGATAGATATAGATAAGAAGAGTTTATTTTCAAAACGCGGTATGCACCATTTTTAAAAAAACTTTGTTTTTTTGAAATTGTGCGGTTTATTTTTAGTTTATAAGGATCTAACAAACCTTGTGTCCGATTATTTGATAAGCGCAATTTAACCCTATATTTTTCTTCTTCTAACAAGGTATGGAATTTTTTAATTTATTACGGTACTTAATTGTGTATTTAAGTACGGTATTTAATTGTGACCAATCCGTGGCAAATGTATATTACTTCCGCGCAAATGCAAACCTTGTATAATCGCGTTAACGAAATAGTGTATTGCGATACACTAGGTTAATGCGTTTTCTAATCTTCTATTTTACATAGAAAAAAAATACTATGCTTGAAACGAGAAAAAATAAAAGTATTTCTTCATTGTAGTGCTTGTTCATACTTTCACATTTTGTTTATTTAACTGAACTGGTTATGAAATGATAATAGAAAAGATATCAAAAAGACATCTTGTATTAATGTATTAGTATAATGTATTATTTAAAAAAAATAAAAACATTTAGAATAAGTGAGCCAAAAAAATAAGTGAGCCCGAAAAAATGATCAATTTCATCAATCAGTACTATGTTGCGATCTAAGCCAACCTCGCATAGCCTAAAAGGAGAAAAAAAGGATACTTTTAAACTATATGATACTTTTAAACTATATGCCCTGCATCGCGTAACTGTGTGAAAAATGATTTTAAAAAATATTTATTGTCTGATAGATACCATCGGTGCAGATAAAACAATACGCAAACTTTATGAGTTTATGATACTTTTGCAAGTTTCTAGAGTAGACTATTCACTGTCTAGTGAGAGTGATAGTTTTGTTTGAAGAACCTTTTGTTTGAAGAACTATTTTTGTTTGAAGAACCTTTTGTTTGAAGAACTATTTTTGTTTGAAGAACCTTTTGTTTGAAGAATTTGTCTTTTAATATTTGATAAGATGGAAAATAGGAGCATACGTTTTAATTAAGATGTTACACATTAAAATTAAATATAAAATAAAAGAATGTTATGGCTTACTGTCTAATATTTAACTCTCCGACATAAATTTAAGTTTACAATCGTAGAAAAAAAGTACCGAATCCGACTCCAATCTCACTCCAGTACTCCAATCGTTGAATTTTTCAGATTGCGATTCTGACTCCGAACCAAAATCTTTCGAAATTCTTTGAATTCTTTAAAAAGTATTACGCGATATTAAAAAAATTTACCAAATATTTGAAATGTTCTTTAAAGATTTTGTGGATGCACCTGCAATACCAAAAAGTTTTACTATTGGAGTTGGAGTCGCAATTTTGTTTAGCGACTCCACTAAAAATGTCACGACTCTGACTTCACTGCACTATATATGTATACATATATATATATATATATATATATATATATATATATATATATATATATATATATATATATATATATATATATATATATATATATATATATATATATATATATATATATAAATGTATATATTATATAAGATATATATATATATATATATTATATAAGATATATATATATATATATATATATATATATATATATATATATATATATATATATATATATATATAAATGTATATATTATATAAGATATATATATTATATAAGATATATATGTATATATATATTTATATAAATGTATATATATATATATATATATATATATATATATATATATATATATATATATATATAAATGTATATATTATATAAGATATATATATTATATAAAAAATATATATATATATATATATATATATAATATATATATACATATAAATATATATATATTTATATAAATGTATATATATATATATATATATATATATATATATATATATATATATATATAGAGAGAGAGAGAGAGAGAGAGAGAGAGAGAGAGATATTGTTATTATTTTTAGATGCCCCAAGAAGACCTAACGGTCTTGTCATAGAACACCGCGAAAATGGATTTAATCAGGAAGTTCACGCCTCCTTCCTTACTTCCTCCTTATTAAAATATGTCCAGAACTCGCTTCAAACCTGGATCTCCTGCTTATAAAGCAGGCGCTCTAACCACTGCGCCACGCCCGCACTTTATATATATATATATATATATATATATATATATATATATATATATATATATATATATATATATATATATATATATATATATATATATATATATATATATATATATATATATATATATATATATATATATATATATATATATATATATATATATATATTAGGATATTTAGAAAATCAAATTTTCGAAATAAAAAGCTGAGAATATAGTTCCATTTTGTAAGGCCATAGGTCTAAAAAATAAGCACTTCTAACATCTATCACTAGTGATAGATGTAAATTTTGGCTTTTGAAGTATATTTTCATTTTTAAGTGTATTTAGCTGTAATTAACCTTTCAACCTAGCAACTTCTCAAAGAAAAAGAACTGAGCTAAAGTCGTATGGTTTTCTAGAAAAAATAATAACTAAAAATATATTTCAATTTCCAGAAACATTTCAATTTCCAGAAACTTAATTAAACAGAAAGTGTCAAAACTTCACAATTAGATGAGCATCAAATTCTGAGATGTTATTTCATTATTTTAACTATATCAAGCGCACTGCATGAATCAAATTAGCATTTAAATTGTTTTATTAAACGTGTTGATAAAGAAACTTTTTAATTAGCAATTGGTTATCTATTTTTTTTTACTTGAAACTTTTATCTGAAAATGTATTAATCAAAAAATTAGTTTCAGGTTTTATTGAAAAAAGGCTTGAAAATTTCCGGAAATTTTCAAGAAAACTTGCTCAAAATTTCCGTAAATTTTCAAAAAATATTTATTGCAATAAACTAATATACTTTTATAAAATTGATTTCTTGTTTCAAAAATATGCGTTTTATTATCGTAGTATTTGGGTATTCTTTAAATATTTCAACAAAAAATATAAAATAATAATATATACGTTATACTGTATTATAATTTTGATAAAAAGTTATTTAGGAATGTTTTTTCAAGAGTATTTTTGAATATTGTTCACTGTTGGTTGTCATTCCAATATTGAGCTGCTTGTACCAAAATTTGAAGAGTAATCAGAAATTACCTTTTCTAAATCCCTAATTTTAACTTTCTTCTTAACCAACATTGAGTTTTTAATATTCAATTTATGAATATTGCATAACTCCTATGTCATCCAAAAAAATTGGGTTTAATTGAAAATAATTAAGCTGGGAATTATTGGGAATAAATAATTTCAAAATAAACTTTTAAATTTTTCAACCAAAAAAAAATAAATAATAAATACCCTCAACCAAAAATTACTAATTTTTACAGTTAAATTTTTGAGACGTGATTTGAATAAAATTTTTATAATCAATTTTATCAATTTATGAATTGCACATTAGGAGTTAAGTACGAATTGAATTAATAGAATTGTGCATTAGGGGTAAAGTACGTACGCTTTTTAGCAAATTTAAGCAAAAAAACTGTAGCAAACAAAAAACAAAAAAGAATTTTATTTGATCAAATTATTAAAAAACGCATCAAGAAAATGGATCTAAGTTGCAATATGATAATAATAATTCCTTTAAACACCCAATAATTAGGGGAGAGTCGGGTAATGGCGAACGCGGGGTAACTCCGAACAAGGTTGTTAAGGCATGTTAGAAAAGGATAGCTGACAATCTTTTTTTTTCTGACAAGAGTGGGTCCCATGCTCAGTTCCAGACGTGCAATAGTGTATTATAAATGCGCAGGTTCTTCGCGGTAGATTGCTTTTAAGTTTTTCTCTTAGTTTTATGTAATTTTTATTTGCGAAACATTTATGTATTGGCTATACTATGTATATAAAACCACACTTTTATTTATGTTGTTGCAAAGTATCATAATCATGGAGTTTGTAACACGTATTATATTTAGGGTATGATAATACTACCTCAATATATTCGTTTAATTTCATTTGGTTGTAACGCGGGGAAATAACGAACGATCTTAGTGGGGTAATCGCGAACACTTATTGTCTTCAAAGTATTCTAGCGTATATGATAACACACGGATGATTCTTAAATAAAGTTATTATACATTATTTATTTAGTTTATTATTGTAAAATTTATATATATATATATATATATATATATATATATATATATATATATATATATATATATATATATATATATATATATATATATATATATATATATATATACTATATCTATATATATATTATATATATATATATATATATATATATATATATATATATATATATATATATATATATACATATATATATATATATATGTATATATATATCTATATATATATATATATATATATATATATATATATATATATATATATATATATATATATATATATATACATATATATATATATATATATATATATATATATATATATATATATATATATATATATATATATATATATATATATATATATATATATATATATATATACATATATATATATATATATATATATATATATATATATATATATATATATATATGTATAAATATATATATATGTATATATATAAATATATACATATATGTATACATATATGTATACATACATATATATATATATATATATATATATATATATATATATATATATATATATATATATATATATATATATATATATATATATATATATATATATATATATATATATATATATATATATATATATATATATATAAGTATATATATATACACGGTATGTTCGGAATTACCCCATGTACGTAGGGTAATTCCGAACACCGAAGGTTTTGTTTTTAATCGAATTTTTTATTTTTTAATAAGATATATGAAAATTGCTTTTGAGTGATTCTAACCAAATGGTTAGACTAAATAATAAGCAAAAAATATCATTAATATATAGTAATAATTGTCTTTAATTCGCATTCCCGCTTAGCTGTTCGTCATTACCCCACTCTCCCCTACATAAAGGTAAAAGTATTAGAAAAACAACAACAACCAAAAATTAAGTATTTTCTTCTATTGTTCTTAGAATGTTCTCTTCGATCAGAGTTCTAAGTATTAATCTTTGTTCCTTTAAATCCCAATGTTAGAACGATTTTTTTTAAATCGCCGCAACATTGGCCTTCAATACTTCCTGAGGACGTACAATTATAACTTTTTTACCCTGGAGCATGTTTACACCAACTTTCTTGCATATTGTCAATACCTCAAACACAAATGATCGTTGATTGCTCATTAACGGCATCTGAGTCCGTATAATCGAGTAAAATACGGGTTGTTTAGAAGCCTGATAAATAGGTTTAATTTGTTCCGAAAAGGAATGGCTGACATAGCGCCTACTTTGAAATAAGAATGCAGGTAATTTCTAATTTGCTTTGAAACATTAAAGAAAGATTTTAAGACAGATCGTCCAACTATATCAACGCTATATTAGATATTCCATACTTTTAATTAATGTTAGTAAGACTCTGAAAACCAGATATAGTGGAACTTTGTAAAACTATATCATCAGCATACGCAATGACACCTGTGTATACCCCATTTATTGAAGTACCAACTTCTGATACTGAAACAATTTTCTCTAAACGATTTTCTGTGTAGATATTGTAGAGATGAGGCGACAGTATGGATCCTTGACGCACTCTCTGAGACCGCGTAAATTTTTTTGATGTACATCCAAGATATGATATATTAGAAGTACCTGTTTGATATAGTGATGAGATTGTATGAACTATAGATAATGGGTTTTTTTTCTGGTAATTTTTTCTGGAGTTTCTTAAATATTATTATTATAGTAATTAATTCATAATTACAACTGTCTCTGTTGGCGTCTAGACTGCATACATATAGTGGTGAGTTATTATGTTTGTAGTGCTTTATTTTTTACTCAGAAGAATTTCTGCATGGAGGATTGAGCTATTTTCTTTAAAACCGAATTGATGGAAATGACTTACTGTTATATCTGGACATATGTGAATGATAAGATATTCGAGAAGTTTTTTAAAAATTGGTAAAATGCTGATTCCTCGATAGTTATTTGGAATTTCCATGATGTTTTATAAGACTTGAGTAGTGGAATAATTGTGGCGGTTGATAAACATTTTCCCAAAGTTAACATACTCTTATAAAACAACGAAAGTAACATAAGAAGAATGCTTCTGTGAGAGTTTTTTAAGATGTTCAGCACTTATTTCATAGCAATCGTAAGATTTATTATTTTTAAGCTTTAAAATAAATTTTTCAATATCAGCTGTAGAGATTTTCATCAGCGGAATTTGGAGACGATTGAACTCGTTACTTGTATATTACGGCGTTTATAGTAGTTTTTGGAAATGATGGCTAAATTCTTCAACGATTTCGTTTTTGTTTTGCAATTTATTAATTCTAAAGAGTCGATTGTTAGTACTTTTTTTGATTTTCCGAATATTGCCCCAAAACTTTTGAAGACTTGTATTACGAAGGTGTTCTATATTTTTAGTTTTTTCGTGGATTTTTTTTGTTATGTGCCGCTTTTACAGCTTTACGGAAGATTTTCCGGGAATAAATATATCTTTTGTAGACTATACATTGTGTTGACTTATTATAACCGGATTTTTGCCATTGTCTGAAGTGTAAAGATGAAAAAACTTCACGACGAATTAAAAATTAAACTTGAAGATATAGAAAAAGAAAAAGCCGAAGGCGCGGCAATAAGAGCAAAAATTCAGTGGAGATATCAATAAAGAGCAAAGATTCAGGGATATCACTAATTGTAGCGAAGAACGAATGTCAAAGCCATTGCAAAAGTTAAAGCTTGTAAACTGAGTTGCAAGCGTGCTGCAGAATTATACTGTATACCTCAAAGGACATTAAGAGAAAGAACTTAATATCCAGAAAGAATAGTTTGCGTACATTAACAAATCTCCTAAAATATCCAACATTTCTCAAAAAAAAAAGAAAAAATAGGTAAAAAAGTTGCCCCGAAAAGTGGGGGCATGTCCCGATACATCTCGGTATTGATAGCCATACTCCCACTTATTGAATATTATTATTTTATTTTTTATTTAACTGATTGTAAAAATATTTTTTGAAAATATTTTTTTCCAACAGTTACGGTTATGCCAAAACTTAAAAAAAAATGAATATTTTAACGATTTAGTGCTTAACAAAATACTATCCTTTAATAAATTTTCTTAATATTCTTTATTTAAAAAAAAAGGAATTTATATATGAAAACATTACAGTAATGCACATATTGCTTTATATTATATTTCTATACTGATACTATGCAGGGGCGGATCTAGGGTACGTCTAGTACGTCTGTAGACGTACCCAAAAATAAATATAAATCTAAAAAAAAGAAAAAGTTTATATATTATTTCAATATTGCGTATAAAAAATTTTTTTTTTAGTTAAACCGTTAAATGAATTAAATTTAAGTTTTATTACCTTCATACAAACAGTTATTTAAAAAAAAAAATTTCGCTTCTTGTTTAGAGTAATTAAAGTTGCTTTTTGTTTAGAGCGGTAAATAAAAAAATCTTTTTTAACTGGAGGTTAAAGTAATAATAAATAATAATATTTAATTAAAAGAGTCAATGGACGTATATACTACATATCAAAATAAAACAATGGACGTACCTAACATTACTTTTTTCTGTGATTGAGCTTTTTATTTAGTTTAGTATTCAATATTTAAATTTTAAGTAATGTTTCTCTAAATTGTTTCTCTAAATTGTTAGAACGAATTATGTATGATAGACTTAACAACTATTTAACTGAGAACAATATTCTGTATAATAAACAATTTGGGTTTAAAAAAAATCATTCAACGGACCATGCAGTAGTCGATCTAATAAATTATGTATCCAATGGGTTCAATAATGATTGCTATACATTAGGAGTTTTTATTGATTTGTCAAAAGCATTTGACACTGTTAATCATGATATTCTAATAAAAAAACTAGAAATGTATGGAGTATTAAACAATAACTTACAATGGTTTAAAAGTTACCTTTCAAACAGGAAACAATACATAATATATACAGAAAATGAAGAAAAAAAACATATCATAACTTCTGGTGTTCTCCAGGGATCAATCTTAGGGCCCTTATTATTCATACTGTTCATTAATGATTTGTATTTAGCATCCAAAATTCTAAACGTTATTTTGTTTGCTGATGACTCAAACCTTTTTTACTCTAACAGAAATTTTAAAGATCTGTTTAGAATTTTTAATGAAGAGTTATTAAAAATAAATGAATGGATTACGAATAATAAACTTTCATTAAATGTTGGGAAAACTAAATTTATGTTGTTCCACAAACCTAGTAAAGGTGATAACCTTTTTTTAAAACTACCTGATCTCTTTATGAAAAAAAAAAATTATTAAAAGAGAGTCAACTATTAACTTTCTAGGAGTGATATTAGATGAAAATATATCATGGAAATATCATATTAGATCTATTGAAAATAAAATCTCCAAAAATATTTCAATGCTATATAAAGTTAAACCTTTTCTTAATACGGAATCTTTAAAAATTATATATTTCTCATTTATTCATAGTTATCTTTCCTATTGTAATCTTGCATGGGCAAGTACCAATTATGGGAAGCTCAAAAAAATTTATAGCAAACAAAAACATGCTTGTAGGATTATTTTTGGCGTTAACAGAACTGTTAATGGTGAATCTCTTTTAAAGAAACTTAATGTGCTTAATATTTACAAACTTAATATATACCAAGTTATGCTATTTACGTTTAAAACAAAACATGCGTTATCTCCTAATATATTTCAGTCTTACTTTATCGAAATATCTCATAAATATCCCACTAAATTTTCATCTGATAATTTTGTTATTCTAAGATCTTATTTAAAACTCAGTTCATTTCAAATTCAATACCGGGGACCATTTATATGGAAAGGTTTTTTAAAAAATATAATTAAAAATAAAATTCTTCGAGGCATCTCCTTAGAACAATTCAAAAGAGAATCGTTTTCTATTAGAAAAAACTTTCGATTTTAAAGATTTCTTCTAAATCACCTAAAATAATTAAACCTGAAAAAGTCATCACTACTCATTTACTATTGTCTTGTGTATCTTGTTTATTTCTTATTAAAATAAAAAATATATATACTATTAATTTTGAACAGACAAATAATATTTATTCGATTTATTACTTGTGTCTTATATTTGTCGAACTAATATTGCATTGTACTTCAATTTTTAACCTTTTAGTTTTTAACTTGTAACTTTGTGACGTTAATGTAAACGGGGCTTGGCGATAAGACAGTTTATGTCTTCTTCTTGCTCCGGCCAATTTTTATACATGAATGGTTTTTTCTCATTGTAAATTTAATTATACGGCAAAGAAAATATAATTAAAAAAAAAAAAAAAAGTAATCGATTTTATTTATGAAAAAACTCTGTCGGACGTACCTTCCTACTTTGACCCTGAAATATTTATTTGACCCCTGAAAGTTTATTGTGATATTTAAAATGTCTCGACTCTATAAATAAATGAAGTTTTCTTAAAAAATCGTGTTTGCAACATATCCGTGTTTATGCTGGTGATAAAATTCTTCAAGATCAGCTTAGATATTATCAACAAAAAACGCTTCTTACATATCTAAGACACCATAATATCTGGTTAAAAAAGTGTTTCGGAGAAGTTAATAACAAAATAGTTTAAAAATTTTAAACATTTTTCTGATGAAGCTTCTGACAATTAAAGTAGAGAACAACTACTTTTAATTATATGTTTGTTGGTTTAAAGTTCAATTAGAGAATTTATCAGTTTCTTAGATTGCACAAATGGTGTTACTAGTACGGAATATTTTATTTTTTGGTAAAAAAATAAAATATTCCTTTTTATATATCATGAATTGTGATATAGTAGTGCTAGAGTAACTGATGGTCACACTAAAGATTTGTCCTCTTGTATTTTTTTTTTGGATAGTTTTCAAGAACATAGTACTAGTTCCTAAAAAAATGATTTCAGAAGTTCAATTATATCTATTAGTGAATTTTATGAAACACATCTACTGAATTCCCATGCTTTAATCTTGTGAGCTTCATTTATGTGAAGCATTTTAGTTAAATTTAAACAGGTAGTTTCAATATTAATATTACTGAGCTGTTAAAAGTGATAAATATTCCTGGTTGTAAAAACATTTAAAGTTTACATGCTACTTTTCCACTAACTTCATGTGAATGTGAGTGGATATATTATTCATTTTGGCGCCTGAAATATATATTTTAAGCACCCTGGTATAATGCCAAACAATAATAACACCGATTTGGTGTTATCATTTTTATATATAAAATGCTAAGTTGTATTTGTTATAATTGGCAAATGCTTTTGTTTTTTAATTGATTTTTTTCAGTTTTTATGTATTTATCTGCAAGATTTATTAAAATGAATGTTTTAAAATTTTATTTCTTTTAACAAAATGTGGCATTAAAAATGCATCTGTAAATACCTCTTTTTATAATTTAAAATTGCATATTTAATATACAATTTTTTATTATAATTTGTGCTATTTTAAAATATATTTGTTAAAATAGAAATATAAAATTTTGCATTGTGTAATTTATTTTATTAATGGTAATGTAAAAATATAGTTTTTAATAATAGATCTGTAAATAATGTGTAAATATATAACTTTATTATCTAAAAGTAAAGTGCCCCGGTGATACGCTTGCATATTTTTAATTGAAGAAAGGCTATTATTAGATTAACTTAATAGACCTCTTTTAATAAAAGACCTTGGTTAATCTTGATAGATTAACTGAAGATGGTCTTCCATGTAATTTTTTGCTTTTCATCTAACGACTAGAGACACCAAAAAAAAAAAAAAAATTCCTCAATATTTACAATATGCCAACTATAGTTCAAAACTTGCTCAATGTGCTAACTCAAATGCTTGTAAGATATCTTTAAAAGGAGGGAGTAAGGGACACCACAACAACCCCCCCCCATCCTTCGGGACGGCCCAGGGGAGGGAGTAAAGGTTTTCCAAAAAATCAGATGTACCCAAATAATTTCCTGAGTCCGCCCCTGCTATGCTGTTAAATATTTAATGCGCGATTTAATGATCAAATTAATTATAAAATAGTTATTGATATCTTTAAAGTTAAACTAAAGCATGCGATCGTTTAATTTGGAACGATAAATTTTGTTTAAAACTTGTCACTAACACATTATTAAATTATTTTTTTCGCTTTATTACATAAAGTAATTATGGTATTAGTTAAAAACATCAACAAACGAATCAAAATGTTTCTCTTAATTAAAATGTCATTGAAACATTTAGAAAAACGAAAAAAAATTCTGCACAACTATTCACAAAGTCCTTTTACATTGTTAATTTCGATTGCTAAGGCATCTGAATCTAGCAAAACTACTGTTTGCATTGTCATAAAACAATAAAAGAGCTCTCTATCTATCAAACAAGGATAAGGATCTGGGTTAAAGAGTAGTTTTAAAAATAAGAAAACCGCAATTATTATTCGACGATCGTTCACGTAAAACCCCGGCTTATCAAACAGAATGCGAGCTAAAGGATGTAAAGTTTCAGAGTTTTTTAAAGATTAAAATTTGGCAAGCAATATGCAGCTGCGGTTTGAAATCTCGAGCTTTTGTCACATCGTCAATTATAAACTTAAAAAAGCATGCAACCGTTATATTAAAAACGATAAAAAATTCAAAAAAAAAAAAAATGAAAAATTGTTCAACTAATGCAAAAAACTACAAAAAATATTTATTTTAATCTAAGGAACTTGAAGATTATAAAAGTGCTTTTTTTTTTAATATTTTTATTATTTCAAATAAATAAGCAAACATTTATGCTTATTAACGACATCAACTTCTCAATGGGACGGAGTTGTATGCAAATTGATGGATTCAAGCTTTTTGGTATGAATTTGATGTCGTTCTTCTTAGAATAATGACGGGAAGCAAGATTAGAATAATGACAAGGCTAGAATCAACAAGGGACATCGTGATTTCAATAAAATTCCAAAAGTCTAGCTGCAAGTATTTTTTTGATGTAAACATGCAATCGTTAAATTAAAAACGATAAAAAATTCAAAAAAAAATGAAAAATAGTTTAACTAATGCAAAAAACTACAAAAAATATTTATTTTAATCTAGGGAACTTTTAGATTATAAAAGTGCTTTTTACTTTAATATAAAACAAAATATACTTGCAAGCTAGACTTTTGGAATTTTATTGAAGTCACGATGTCCCTTGTTGGTTCTGACCTAATCTTGCTTCTTGTCATTATTCTAAGAAGAGCGACATCAAATTCATTAAGAAGTTGATTATTATTTATGCTTATTAACGACATCATTGAGAAGTTGATGTCGTTAATAAGCATAAATGTTTGCTTATTTATTTGAAATAATAAAAATACTAAAGTAAAATGCACTTTTATAATCTTCAAGTTCTTTATATTAAAATAAATGTTTTTTGTAGTTTTTTGCATTAGTTAAACTATTTTTCATTTTTTTTTAATTTTATATTGTTTTTAATTTAACGATTGTATGCTTTACCCAGTGGGCATGGGACATACAAAAGAGGTTTTTTTAAATATTTTTTCTTTGGAATGTTTTCAACGTCTTTTAACGTTTTGGAAGTCTTTTGAACGTTCAAAATACGTCTTAGGTCCCGTGCCCACTGGATACCAAATGGGGACGGAACTAAGTGAGGGCATAAGAAAGACGTCTTTTAAACGTTTTTTGAACGTTTGAGATGCCTTTTGAACGTTTTGGAGTCTTTGGGACGTTCAAAAGACTTCTTTTTTAAGTACTGTGTCCCCTGCGTAGAATTAAATCTAAAATTTGAAACAAAAACTTTAGTTTTGGGTAAATCATGTGTAGAAAAAAGTGTTTATTTACCCAAAAAAATTTTCTTCTTAAATGTAATATCCTGTTGTAATTATACAATAACCTTGTAATCATGAGAGTTGTTTAAAAATTAATAGCTGTAATTGGTACAGTTTTGGATTGGCAAATGTGATTAAAAAAAATATTTTAAAACTTTCAATTTTTGTTCCTAAAGTTAAGGAGCCGGAACCGAGCCGGAGCCGGGTATTTCTTTGGAGTCAAAGCCGGAGCCGAGCCGTCAAAAAAACAGTCGGCTCCACAAGCCTGTTTTAAACCAGCTCTACAGTTTTAATTATTATATTATTAATGGATTTTACTTTACTTTGTTTGTTATTTTTATATGGGTCCAATAAACATCCTTGTAAAACGTTTTTTATTTTATTTTATTTTTTTTTACGGTTTTACGTTGTCAATTAATATGAGGACGTCAGTGCGCTTGTGTATGTATATTTCTAGCTTTTACTTCTCTTTTTTAGATTAACAAATTTTGTTGAGTATTATTTTTATAGAGTGTTTTAAAGAAATAAAGATTTTTATGTGCAATTGCTTTTTATGTGTATTATGTGTATTGCTTATAAAACTTCAAAAGAGATAGGAAGTTATTTAGGTGTAAAAATTGCATTTAATTTTTTACTTATGAGTTTGTTTTATGAGTTTGCTCCTGATATATTTTTGCAGTTATTACATACATTTTTCAGCAAATTTTATCGTACATTCTTCTCGGTATCTGAGAATAAAGTGGTATAATCAATATATTACATTAAAAACTTTGTAAACTAAATTATTTAAATTTTTCAAATAAAATTTATGAAGAGTTTCCATGGACAAAAATGTTTTTACTATTTATACATTATAATTGCTCGCTAAATTTCATTCGTGTAACAAGCTGTTGGTATATTTATGAACAGGCAACACCAACAAAATATCAAGTTTTAAACTAACTACCCAATTTTTTTCTGTTTCCGAGATATGGTACTTCCAGGTACTGTGTTATTTCATTACTGTGTTATTATGGTGCATCTGAAAAACTTAGTTTCTTTTTACAGCAAAATTTCATTCACAAAGGTAGCAAAGAAAACAAAATTAATTTTATAATTGGAGATTTCAACTGTTTAATTTATTGTAAAGATAAAAAAGTAAAAAGTTTTTATGATGAAATATTTATGGCAGGAGCAAAATTTATTTGAAAATATTTATGGCAGGAGCAACATTTAATTGAAAAAATTCTTAAAAAACTAAAAAAAAAAATATTATTCAAATTTAATTAGAAAATTCAAAAACGACTCAAAAAATATATGGAGAACGTTGAAAGAAATAACAGGAAAGCAAAAAACAATTCAAACTTCCTTCCGATAGCAATTAAAGTAAATAAAACAAATATATATGAACCAAACGAAATAGCAAACGAGTTTAATAAATATTTCATTAATATAGGAGCTAAATTGGCAAATAAGATTCCTATTACGGAAAAAGATTTTAGTGATTTCCTAGAGCCTATGAATAATTCGCTTTCTATAGATAATTTATATTCTGACTTATCTTTTGATGAGTTTGAGAGAGCTTACAAATCTCTCAAAAGAAACAAAGCTACGGGTGCAGATGAAATAAATGGCAACATAGTCATATATTGCTTTGAAAACTTAAAATGCATTCTATATAAAGTCTTCAGGGCATCTATACAGCAAGGTGTATTCCTCCAACAAATTAAACGTAGCTAAAGTTACTACTATATACAAAAACGAAAAAAACCCAAATATTAGTAATTATCGCTCTATCTTAGTTCTTTCAATTTTCTCAAAAGTTTTAGAAAGAATTATATACAATAGATCATACAATTACCTTAATCTAAATAAACTTCTATATAAAAATCAATTCGGTTTTAAAAAAATTTGTTCAACTGAACAAGCCATTACACAGTTCATTTGTGAAATCAAATATTTATTTGGTAGATCACAATATACACTAGGTATTTTCATTGACCTATCAAAAGCATTCGACACGGTCGATCACAAAATTCTACTTAAAAAACTCAAATTTTACAAAATTAATGGCAAATTAATGAAATGGTATAAAAGTTATTTGAAAAATAGTAAACAATTTGTTTTCTATGGAGATTATTTTCAAACTGAAAAATTAATTGACATAAAATGTGGTGTTCCACAGGGTTCTATTCAAGACCCACTTTTGTTTTTAGCCAATATAAATGACTTAAATAAAGCTTATAATCTTATGAGTATCATTTTTGCGGACAATACAAATTTATTTCTGTCAAACAGTGACATTTATGAGCTTTTTTCAAATATGAATAAAGAACTCAATCTCATCTCTAACTGGGTTAAGTGCAACAAGTTAACTTTAAACATTGACAAAACAAAATGGATCATATTCCACTCTCTCGCGAAAAAGCGTTTTTTACCAAATAACTTACCTAAACTTTTTATTGATAAAATTGAAATAAAAAAGGAGTCGGTCACAGGATTTTTAGGCACTTACATTGATGAAAATATTACATGGAAGTATCATATCGACTTTATTTCTACTAATTTGGCCAAAATTATTGGTATTCTATATAAGGTCAAATACTATCTAAGTAAACAAAATTTAATTCAACTCTACTACTCATTTGTTCATAGCTATAAAAATTATGCAAATATCGTTTGGGGAAGTACCTCTAAAAGTAACTTACGAAATCTCTACCATCGTCAGAACACGCAATGCGTTTAAACAATTTTGCATAAATTATCGAGCATTATTTATGGATTATTTTCGGAACAAAATTGTTAATCTAAATTTTGATTTGTCAATTTCGTTTTCCGTTTTTAAAACTAAATTTAAAAACTATATTCTTTCTACTGGCAATGTATATAAATATTTTTAAAATGTTAAGGTGGCTCAACCCTCTTAAAAAAAAAAAAAAAAAAAAAAAAAAAAAATCATTTTTTTTTTTGCTTCTTTACCTAGTTTAAGCATTGCAGATTCCAAAAATATGTCATTTGAGATATACGTTCCATCATAAAGAAATTATACATTTTTATGGTGTATAATTTTATGGTGTAAGTTATACGTTCCTTAAAAGATCCTTCTCTAACACTTTGCCTCTGTTTGCACTCCTTGCAGTAGCAACGGAAAGCATCCGCGGCATCTTTATATGCGTTTAAACTAAACGGCTGTTGACAATAGTTGCACTCCGCATTATTTTTTATTATTTTACGCTTTGCCAGCTACTTTAAAGCATCTAGTGGTTCTCTTATGTTGCGGCTAACTTGTTCAGGAATAATTTCATCAACTCCAACAATAGTCGTTGGGGCACTTGGACGTCCACGACCAACTGGTTACATAGCCGTCTAATAAAATATGTAAATATTTAAATATGCTAAGCAAGTAATACCATCATTAAAGTTGAAGTTATATCAATACTAAAGTTTAATAAAATTGAAGTTTACCTGGAAAATATTAATACAAAACTTTGGAATATAGAATCCAAACTTTAACGCACTTAAACTTTAAAAATTTAAAAATTTGAAAACGCCAACTAAACTCCTAGATAAAATTTAAAACTCGCTTTTAAAATTTAATAATTGATTTAAAATTTATTTTAAATCATGATATCTTACGTAACGCAACTTTACATAGTACGCTCACCACCGTTGATTTTTTTAAGTAAAAAATATATAATTATTTTACGCCGCTTAACTGCAGATTTACCCAATTATCCATAGCAAACATTATATCAAATTTCAACCATGTTGAGTATTTAATCTGTTAAAACCGTAATACCTTTAAGGTACAACATACACACCTCCAAGGTACATCACCGATAGTGTACCTTGGCTGCAGTGTAAGCTATTTTTTAAAATAAAAAAAAGGGATGAAAAAATGTCTGGATGTTTAATAAAAAATTCTAGAGTAACTAATATCATCAAGTTAAATAAAACATATTGTTACAGAAAAAATTGTAAGTATTTTGTTTTATATTTGTAAAAGTTTGAAAAGTTTGTGTACCTCGGAGTACCTATGAGGTACACAACTTTCCACCTAAAAGTTACACTTATTGTCAATAAGTATAGCAAACTTATATAAACTGGAAAAATCTTAATAACGACATATTAAACTTTAAAATTAACATATACCTTGTCATTTCTATATCCATTTAAATTTTTTTCTTTTTTTAAATTTTAAAAGTATTATTTTATTCTTTTTTAGCTAACGAAACTGTAATTAACCACGCTGTCAATAGCAAGTTTTTTAAAGACGAAATAATTAAAATATATAATTCGCATAACTTAATTAAAATAATACACGCATAATTACGTGTTTTTGTGATCGTATTCTGAGTGATACTTTCTTGCGCTTACCAAAGATTTTGCCCCCCATAATGGCCGATTTTTGCTTCACTTTTTCTTATACCGATTTACGGCAGTTAGACATCTAGTTATTCTTAATATATCATTGGCACAAACAGATTGTTTCAAATCAGCCATTTTTACCGCTTTTTTATCTTTATCTCAAAATAATTAAAAAAAAAAGAAGTCAAAAATGGTGGATTACTTTGTTTTTTAAGCTAAATTTTTAGTCTTTTTTACTCTTTTTAAAACTTAAATTACAAACTCTTCTGATCAACTTCAGATTTTATTTGCACTTAAAATACACTTATACAAACTAAATTTACTTAAAAAAAAAAAAAATTAGATGTGGTGAGAATTCGAACTTGACGGTCTTTATGGCTCACTGTGCGCAGTACTTAAAAAAGAAGTCTTTTGAACGTCCTAAAGACGTTCAAAACGTTCAAAAGGCATCTCAAACGTTCAAAAAACGTTTAAAAGACGTCTTTCTTATGCATCCACTAAGTCCCGTCCCCACTTGGTATCCAGTGGACACGGGACCTAAAGAAGGCGTATTTTGAACGTTCAAAAGACGTCCAGAACGTTTAAAAGACGTTGAAAACATTCCAAAGAAAAAATATTTAAAAAAACCTCTTTTGTTTGTCCCATGCCCACTGGGTAAAACATGCAATCGTTAAATTAAAAAAACAATATAAAATTCAAAAAAAAAATGTAAAATTGTTTAACTAATGCAAAAAACTACAAAAAATATTTATTTTAATCTAAGGAACTGGAAGATTATAAAAGTGCTTTTTTCTTTAATATTTTTATTATTTCAGATAAATAAGCAAACATTTATGCTTATTAACGACATCAACTTCTCAATGGGACGGAATTGTGTGCAAATTGATGGATTCAAGCTTTTTGGTATGAATTTGATGTCGTTCTTCTTAAAATAATGACAAGAAGAAAGATTAGAATAATGACAAGGCTAGAATCAACAAGGGACATCGTGATTTCAATAAAATTTCAAAAGTCTAGCTTGCAAGTATTTTTTTGATGTAAACATGCAATCGTTAAATTAAAAACGATAAAAAATTCAAAAAAAATGAAAAATAGTTTAACTAATGCAAAAAACTACAAAAAATATTTATTTTTTTAAAATTACTTTTGGAATTTTATTGAAGTCACGATGTCCCTTGTTGGTTCTGACCTAATCTTGCTTCTTATCATTATTCTAAGAAGAGCAACATCAAATTCATACGAAAAAGCTTGAACCCATCAATTTGCACACAATTCCGTCCCATTAAAAAGTTGATGTCATTAATAAGCATAAATGTTTGCTTATTTATTTGAAATAATAAAAATACTAAAGTAAAATGCACTTTTATAATCTTCAAGTTCTTTAGATTTAAATAAATATTTTTTGTAGTTTTTTGCATTAGTTAAACAATTTTTCATTTTTTTTTTTGAATTTTTTATCGTTTTTAATATAACGATTGCATGCTTTACCAAGTTTATAATTGACGATGTGACAAAAGTTCGAGATTTCAAATCGCAGCTGCATATTGCTTGCCAAATTTTATCTTTAAAAAACTCTGAAACTTTACATCCTTTGGCTCGCATTCTGTTTGATAAGCCGGGGTTTTACGTGAATGATCGTCGAATATTTCTTATTCTTAAAGCTACTCTTTAACCCAAATCCTTTTGCTTGTTTGATAGATAGAGAGCTCTTGTTGAAATTAACGATGTAAAAGGACTTTGTAAATAGTTGTGCAGATTTTTTTTTCGTTTTTTAAATGTTTCAATGACATTTTAATTAAGAGAAACATTTTGATTCGTTTGTTGATGTTTTTAATTAATACCATAATTACTTTATGTAACTAAGCAAAAAAAATAATTTAATAATGTGTTAGTGACAAGTTTTAAACAAAATTTATCGTTCCAAATTAAACGATCGCATGCTTTAGTTTAACTTTAAAGATATCAATAACCTTTGATCATTAAATCGCACATTAAATATTTAACAGCATAGTATCAGTATAAAAATATAATATAAAGCAATATGTGCATTACTGTAATGTTTTCATTTATATATTCCTTTTTTTTAATAAAGAATATTAAGAAATTTTATTAAAGGATAGTATTTTGTTGAGCACTAAATCGTTAAAGTATTCATTTTTTTTAAGTTTTGGCATAACCGTAACTGTTAAAAAAAAAAAATTTTCAAAAAGTAGAAGTTCAATAAATAATTCATTTAACAAATTAGTTTAACAATAAATGAATAAAGTTTGTCTACAGTAAAAAAAATAAACATACATTCATAAAAACATAAAAAAAAACACGAGAGCCGAGTACCGCTCAATTTTTTGCGGCTTTGCTCCACTAAAAAACAGCGGCTCCAAGGCTCCGGCTGCGGCTCGGCTCCACAAGCCTGCTTATATATGTCTGGAAAAAATGTATTAAAAAAATTAATTAAATTTTAAAATTGGAAGTTTCAGCCACTTCATCATGTTTCTGAGGCAATGTGCGCTGCTTTTTTTTTCATTTGTTTTTGCGACTTTAGAAACATTTAAATGGAGTAGCTGAACTTTCATTTTAATAAAATTTTTTGATACACTGCACAGTCGGGTAGAATCGTCTAAAAATAAAAATAAAAACTATTTATGGTTATATATATATATATATATATATATATATATATATATATATATATATATATATATAATATATATATATATATATATATATATATTGGGGTTTATAGACATTTTTGGGCTCCATTTTAAGTTTGGACTTGGTATGGTCATGACCATACAACTGGTCATTTTAGGGGTGGTCAAAGGTGGCCCTGGTTTTTCAGAACATGGATGGTTAGATAGTGTTAAATTTGAGGAGTGGTTTACTGCTCACCTGCTTCCAATACTGAAAAAACAGACCGGAAAAAAAAGTTCTAATAGGGAATAATTTGTCATCACACATCAGTCAGAATGTTTTAAAACCGTGTAAAGAAAATAACATAGCATATGTTTGTTTACCACCTAACTCATCGCATTTGACACAACCTCTAGATGTTGCCTATTTTAGGCCACAAAAAAATAAGTGAAAAATTGTTTTGACTTCGTGGAAAGAATCACCTGCAGGTAAAAAATTCACAACATTTCCAAAAGGACACTTTCCATCACTTCTAAAAAAATAAGATTTGAATTGTTAAAACAAATGTCCTATGAATCATTTTTCTCTCATTTTTAATTTTAGTTACAACGTAATTATATAAATGTCTAGAAAAAACAAGGGACTTGGTGATAAGGCAAACCTGTCTTCTTCTCGCTTTTGTCATTTTTATATATATTATAAAACACGGAACTTGTAAATGTTTGTACGGCTAAATAAATGGGAAAAAAAAATTATACATATTTTTATTTTATTATATGATTTCGGTGGACTAATATATACCGTTAAAATTATAAATAGTCTCACTGGCCTCATACTTCTTTTTATATGATTTTTTCATTTTCACCAATATTTGAAGGGTGAAATAATACCATTTTCGTGCTAAAATTAATATACTGGGCTTACTTCCTTAACTTTTATCAAAAATAACTTCGAAAGACTCTATTAAACTATTTTGCATTTTAAAACGTTATCAGTTTTAGAGTGCTGGTGGTCTCAAGATTATATTTATATAAAAAAATCTACTCCAAGTTGAAAGAAGTTGGTTTTGAGGGGTTTTACGCACCTCTGACCCACTGTGAACTGCAGCGCAAAAAAATTCATTTTAAAACAATGAAGGAGGACTGATTTGACTACAAATCTAAACAATTTGACTATTAAGAAACATTAAAATTTATTAAGTATGCGTTATACAAGTTTTTTCAAAATTTATAACTTGAATTGTTTTACAAATATATTCTTTTAAAATAAAAATACCATAAATATACAAACTTAAAACAAAAATAAAATTTTTACGTGGCAAAAATTATTTTCATTGTTCGAAATAATAGTTGTTTTTTAATAACATTACATTTTATCACAATTCCAGTGGCGTTTTAATGTCGTTATATATCGTTAAAATTGTTAATACCGTTACTTTTCATATTTTGAAGTTTAGCAATTTTTAATAACGATATTAAGTAACTCTTTAAAATTTTTTATATATTATATAATATTTTATATATTATATAAATAGATTATCGCAAAATTTATTTTATATAATATATAAAATAGATTTTGTAATATAAATTTGAAAATATGTTGCATGCAGGATTGCCACTCAATAATTCATGCAATCCATCGAAGGATTACTACTTTATATTTTTTATTCTAGAGCACTGCTATTCCCTAATTTTCTAAAAATACTAATTTAAACAAATAGTATATTTAAATTTAATTATATATAATTATTTATAATAGTTAATTTAATTAAATTATTAAGAACACGTTTAACGTAAGTTATCTAAGGGGAACTGACAATTATTTCACTCGTTGCTTTAGTATTACAATATCTGATTATATAATAATATATTATATATGTTAATAAAAAATTATATAAAAGAAAAATCAATCATCAAAAAGATGAAAACTTATTCAAAAGATTACTCTCCGCAAAAAAGCATAACTTACAAAAAAGCATAACTTACAAACATAATTTAATAGATTTTGAAGGTTTAAAAAAATACTTGGATCCTTTTTTAATCTTATCTGATTGAGTGGCAACTCTGTAAGTTTCAATCCCGCTGCCAACATGCTATACCATTAAAAAGGTGTTTATAAGCCAATTGATAATAATAATAATAACAAAAAACAATAAGTATAAACAAAGAAAAACCAAAAATTGCTTTGCAACAAATGCCTAAAAAAATGGTTTGGAATTTTAATTAAATCTAATTTAATTTTTATGAAAAATAAAATGTCAAGTTTTCATAAAAGTGTAAAAAATTCTTATAAAACTTTTCTTATAAATAACAAAATAAAAAACCAGACATATTGTAAATAAATCGATATATATAAAACTTGACTGGTTAACTTTACAACTGCTAACAATACAATCCAATAATTTATATATAGCAAATTATAAGATATTAGTTTGTTTTTTTTTTGTCAAATTTTTGTAAACTCGATAGCATATGTAAAATTTACAAAAATTTGAGATTTAACTTCGGATAACAATATTCTACATAATTTTATGACAAAATTATTTCAATATTAAAAACTATTTGTTTTACAAATTTTATGCAATTTTTTAAATTTAGGCTATATATTTCAAAGTGACAACTATAGCTGTAAAATCGATTAATAAATCCAATACAGTTTTTCTAACCATATCTGAAACAATCATGTGCAGCCAGGCTTTGGTAAACCTTGTCTTTTATATAAAGGCCATTTGTAAAACCATTTTCGCTCTTCTCCTTCTTCCCATTCATCAAATACCTGGAAAAAAAGCAACACGCTTTTAAAGTTTAATGTATGTTGATCACAATACAATTTATATTTATGACCAGTAATCAGTATACAGATACTAAATAAAGCACTACTAAATAAATCCACAAAAAGTGTTGTCGTTTTTTTTTCTAGATGAATTTAATGTATACCCAGAATCAAAGTTATAAATAAAATTTGATTAAAAATGTTGGCCTCAATATTAGTTTTAGTTTAACAATTTTCATGTTATTATAAATCGCCTAAACGGCTTATTATAAACGAGAGAGCTATTTTATCTACATTTTTTTAACTGTATACGAAGCCCGACATAATTTAATTAACAATTAAAACCAAAATAAAATGCAGCAACCTAGTAAGACACATTAAAAATTGCACAAACGGCAGATTTTGCGTCGTAATCAATAAAATAGCGACTTATAATACGAAATCAAAACACCAACTACAACAAGAATGTAAAAGTTATAACTTTTAAAGATGTCGTCGTCGTAGCCGTTTTAAGTAAAATATCGTAACGAAAATTACTATGAAAACGTCACAGAATGAAAAGTTTCTGTTTAGTACTGTATGATTTTTTTTGAGTATCACAACAAAACCTTTTTGAGTATCACAACAAAACCTTTTTGAGTATCACAACAAAAAAGCAGAGTTTAAAATAATTTTTAAATAAATAGTTATCCAAGGTTTGTAATGAGTTACTTATTTTTCATTCTGATAAGATAATAAACAATGTAAAGATATTATTTTAGCCTAAATTGAATTTCGTTTTTTATCAAAAGATATTAACAAACTGATCGATATTTTTAATTCTCCCGCGAAAATAACATGTTACAATGGTATCACTATTTCAAGACTTGTATCTTTTAAAACGTTTCGCTTACCCCTGCAGATATCAAGATATGATACCGCCTTTTTCAAGCCTTTTTTTAAATTTATCACGTATAAATATATTATAAAGTTAGTAATTCAGAATTAAAATAAAAACAGTTAGCCGATATAACATGAAATTAACCACACAAAAAAAAAAAACTCAATTTTTGTGAAAAAGTTTTCGTTTTCAAAACTATTTAACGTTTTCAAAAATTTTATTTTTCATGTACAGCTAAACGCGAGTAGGGATTTACCCTGACCTAACACATGCGCATTACCAGTATTTTGTGCTCAGACGTCGCGGTTGCAGTTGGCGTTTTGATTGCGTAGTCGGTAATTAAAGTCGGTAATATTTAACAGCCAGCAGAATTAATAAATTTAGGTTAAAATAAGATGTTTCCAAAAAGCAGTTTAAAATTGCAGAAAGCTATGTTTAGCTGTATAACAGTAAATACTGTACTTATTTTAATGTATATAACTCTTTTATTTTGATTTTATGAAAGTTCTTATTATGAGCACCTCCTAAAAATAAGAAGGTATTTAATTAGTGAGATCTTCGATGTCTACTCTCACCTTAAACGCAGACGTGTTGAGAGCGGAATTTGTAAACTGCAACTCTTTGATAAGAAGTTGCTTTAGGCATGATTACGGCGGCAGCGTACTTTTTTACTTGTTATATTTGCATTGCTTGGTTTTCAAAACAGATTATTTTATGCATTCAATTGTGCATTTCTTATTTATTAATGTTGCACAATTTCTTGCATTTTTTTTATCCATAGGTATATTCATTTTTATTTAAACTTTAAAGGCAATATATATTTTTAATGATGAAATGAGACATATGGCGCGGGGCATATTATATCTTGACAGAAAAATTATAGCTGTAAACTACTCTTACATCTATGATAAACAATCTATAATCTAGTTTTAAATAGCGCAAAATTGTCTGAAAGGAAAACAACTTTTAAAAAATTTAAAATCATGATTTTTTCATTAATTTCAATGGCTTCAAACAGCATATTAAACTTGATTATAATTCATGTTATTTTTAAATAAAGTTTCCTTTTAAGTAATCTCTTACGTCATTGAGGTTGTTATGTTTATATGGTTAGAATCATGCAAAGATAATATGCAAATATTTTGCTTTTTAATTAGTTTTTGTCAGAATGAATTAAAATTACGACTTTTAATACTTTTCAGTAACAACACATTCTATGAAAATTTGTTGTTGTAGCCTATATGTTAAACGAAAAAATTATTACATTGATTTTTTCCTCTTTGATATAATATAAGAATCTTTATTTGATAGAATATAAATCTTTAAATTATGCTCTTTCTTAAGAAACCTTAAAGAATTCTAATAACTTAAATTTGCTTATATCCAGACCTTTAATCCAGGTGTCTATTCTTTTATCCAGATTGTTTATCCAGATACAAATCTGAATAAAAGATTTGGATAAAAGAATAGACATCTGGATTAAAGGTCTGGATAAAAGATCTGGATGTCTTTTATCCAGATTTTTTGATGTGGTGTTTTGGTGGTTAGAAAATCAGTATACACATAATAGTAACTAAAAAAAGATTGAAAACCAAACAATCATCCTTTCTTTTATAAGATAAAATCTTTTAAAGAATATAGTACTAGCACATAAAGTATTTGATTCAATATTATTGTTCTGACGTTAATTACATGTACAAGAAAGTTGTTGTAGCAATAGCTATTATTAGTTTTAATTTAAGGTTTCTTTTGAATAGAGTAATCAAAAAGTTATAAAGTTATAACATTTAGCTGTATCATTTTTTCTAGAAAATATTATTAGACGGAAGCTCCTTTAAAAGCCTTCCTGGTTTTATCTATCAAAGTCTCTGCTAAAATCTCAGAAGGAATGGTTATGGATTGAGAGATTGAGCTGCATTAAAAAACAAAAAAACAAATAATCATTTGTGTGTGTGTGTGTAGCTTTTAATACTTTAATAATAAGGATGATGACGTCTAGTTTAAGGCGACGTTGTAAAATATTTATCAGCTGCATCAAAAAAATATGTAATTAAAAATAGAAGATGATTTAATAGCAGCAAAAGAAGCCAAAATATCAAAAGTACATTCAAATACAACATAAACTTTATTCCATTTACACCTAATCTATCTATAGTAGAATTCTTATGAAATTTGGGAAGCGGCACCCCCTTGTTCCGGCAAACTTTAGCAGAAAAAAAGGTTGAAAACAGTCTAGAATAGCCCCTGCTGTAGGTATACATTAAATTGAACAACAAAAAAACAACAATACTTTCTGCAGATTAGTAATATCCGTGTGGATAGGCCTCTTTGTCCTATGGTGACCACTAGCCACGGCACTAGCCCCCACCATAAAACAAAGTAATTAAGAAAATTAATTCTACATTAAAAAGATTCTAATAAAAAAAATTCTAATGCAATAAACTCTAATGATTACATATTACTTTTTAAAAAACTGCTTACCTTTGTCATCCATTTTTAAAAAGCATAACTGCTTACCCTTGTGATCCATTTACTTTTTAAAAAGCATAACTGCTTACCCTTGTGATCCATTTAGAATCTGTCTCTTTTCGAACACGAGCATCCATTCTCTGTTTTTCTTCAAGCTAAAAAGCAATTAAAAATGCAATATAAATATAAAATATAATATTAAGTCCAACAACAACAACAACAAAAAAAAAAAAAAAAAAAAAAGATTAGTTTACCTTTAGTTTATTGTTTGTTGCATTGTCAATGTCATTGATTTTTAAACATTTTGTGACATCACACCACATCCTTTTAATTTCAAAATTATAAAAATATTATATTAACAAAAAAATAACATAAGGCAACTATATTAAAGAATTATATTGAAAAAACAAAAACAAAAAAACCTCAGAAAAATAACGCAAGAAAAAACTGTTCAAGTAACTTTCTATAATACTATAATATAATAACCTTTTAATAATATAATAATAAATTTAATACTATAATAATAAAAATATTTAATAAACATTAACAGATTAAAAAGTAACCCCAGTATTTAAAACTTTTCACTAACAAATACCTTTGGCATCAGTTTTAAAAATATATTTTCTATTAGACAACTTAAGGTAACCAAGGTAACTAGTTTTTAAACTAATTAATTAGATTTAACAAAAAAAAAAAAAAATTGGTTTGGTAGTCACATGTACATAAATGAAAAAGAGATTTAATCAGAATTTGAAAATGCATATACACTAATGCTTTTTCAAAATACAAATGCATACTTTTGGGTTATATGCAATGCATTTAACCTAAATGTAAATAGATTTAATCAAAGCTAAACAAAAAAATTCTGAAATACATCTTTTTTTTTGAATGTAGAGTTTTTAGAATTAGTTTTAATTTTCTGTCTTTCTTTTTGAGGAAGAATTTTTAATGTTAATGGCTTGTGAATTAATTTTCCGTTTAAGGTAAATGGAAAAAGCTAATTACAGCTTGAAAAAGCTTATATTTACATAAAAATTTATATTAAGAAATGAAAACAGTGCACTTAAAGAGATATTTGTATATTTATTATTAAATTTTATGTTGTTTTGGTAAGTCTATAAGTTGATGAAGTAGATAATTGAAATAATAATTTTCAGTATTAAAAACATTTTTTTCAGTTAGAGTCATCAGGAATAACCACAAAATAACTTTTTAAATAAATAAAATATTATAACTAAATATTTCACTAAATTTTTTAAAGAGTTATTCAGTTAACTTAAAAAATTTATTATATTTAAAATAAATTATTGCAAAATGTAACAAGCATTAGGCTTCAGAGGCGGATTTAAACCCCGTCAAGTACTGCAAGTGACAGGGTGAAAAAACAAATATAAATTATGGTATTATGACGTCTAACACCCGCTTAATAGTAATTACCTATCTTTATATTTTTGATATATTTTGTTAGAAAATACCATTAGGAAAAATTTTTACAGTAAAAAACTATGCTTTGCAGAGGTTGCAAGAAATGTTTTATAAAAGTGACTAATGTAAACTATACTTTGCAGTGTATGAGAAAATTGGATAAGGTAATCGGTTTATGCTATTTAAAGTAGCAATCTGATTCGTTTAAAAATTAAAATTTTTAAAAAAATCGTAATGTAAACTATACGTTACAGCATTTGCAGTAGTTATTTGATTGGTTGTAAATATACTCTGTTCTACCAACAAAGTATTTCCGCTGATTCCCGTTAGAGGTTTACTAACAATCTTGTCAATTTAAACATGTTTTATGAAACTTTATTGGATAAATTTATTAAAAATAACAAAATGAAGATCTTTTAAGACAATTTGTTGAAGGCACAATTATTGTGCCACTATTACTTCTTATTGTGACAATAAGAAAAAATATATCATATATTTATATATTTTAAATATGTGCACAAGTTTGTATCCTGTCTTACTTAAAAGAACATTAATAAGAAATTATTGCTCTGAGGTAAGTCAATTTTACTTTTTTTTCAATAATAATTATTTTATTATAATTTAATACGATAAGTTAATCTGCGTTGATTGTGTAAGCAATATGATGGAGCCAGTTCTGTCTCTTGTTATATAAATGGTCTTTCTGTTCAGGTTCTTATTATAAACTCAAAGGTTCTTTATACACATTTTCATAGCCATCAACTGAGCTCACCTGTTTGTGAATCGTTTAATGTCCAATTATTCTCAGAGGTTTTTGATGAAGTTCGTGAACTTTCTTATTTTTTTTATTTAAAATATAAACAAAGGTTTTTAGAGAAGTTGAGAGAACCTCAAGCTCTAAAATGCTTGAGGTTCAAAGATTTTAGAGCTTGAACCTCAAACGCATAAAAAAAAATTAATGGATGTTTGTAAAACTAGATGGGTTGAGCGTACAGATGATTTCAAAACTTTTCTTAAACATTATTTATTTATTTTCCATGCTTTATGTATCATAGCTTTTTCTGAGAGTCAAACCCTGAAATTCCCATAGTACTTTTCAATTTCTCTAGTTTTTTGGGAAAAGTATTGGGAAAGATTCTCTGGGAATCCTATATATATAATAATAAAATTCCTGACAATATATTCTTAACTCTTAAATCAATATCATTTGAAAATATTAAGATAGCTTTAAGGGTCACTTCCTGTTACTTCATGTCAGTGTGTAACAGGAAGTGACCCTTATCAGAAGATTGACTTAACGGTTCCGCATTAATGTATATCCATCAAGGAATTGTTCCTTGTATTGATAATGTTATTAACAGATTTTCTGAAAAAAATCAACAACTTAATTTCATTTGTTTGTGTTTATGCTGCTTATTAACACACACCAACTACTAAATTAAGAAATTCTTGTTCATTATCAATGCTCTTCATATAACAGCTAACAAATAGGCGTGGAAACCCCTGGAATAGCCAGGACATAAATAGTGTCCTTAACAGGACAGGTTATATGTAACCCCATACTTTTGTTTGGGATTAGCTATATGATTAGTGGTCATAGTTCAGGAAAATACTGACAATCTCTTTCTATCATTTTCTAATTTAGTGACAAAATAAAAACAAAACAATAAAAATAATTTCAAATAAATTTTCTCAATTAACCTAATAATATTCTTAAGTCTTTGTGCCATTTAAACCAGTTTTTATTTGTAATTGTTTTCAAAAATTGTTACCTTTCTTTTCATTTGATCAAAAATTATTTTCTTTCTTGTTGTTAAGGTTTAACTTTTTTTGAAAATCTTGTAATATAAAAATAAGTTTAACCTTTTATTTGACTATATATATAAATCTATTTGTATTTGTATCTTTCTGTCTTCTGTTCTTATTTTTCTTTTTCTGATTGTCCATGTCTGGAATAAAATATATTCCTAGACATGCTGATGAGCCCCGATATTGGGCGAAACAATCATTTGTTGTTTTATATATTAATTTTTGTAATGTGTTAAGTCAAAATGGTAAAGAATCTACAGCTCTATACTCTTTTAATAAGAAACACTTTTTGTTAAAAAAAGAAAGATTGAGCACATTGTTTAAAAAACATAAGTAAATTTGGGAGGCTATTTCAAAGTGGGACGAAATTCTGATAAAATTATGTATTGCAAATTCTATTTTTTGAGCTGGACTGCTTAAAAAAACCATTAAACTTGTAAATCGCCTCACCTTAATAGATGGTCTGGAAAAATTACCTCCTTCCTCCTTTACTACATGGTCTGAATCTGCCCTAGCTCCAGCCCCTCCTTATTTTTCTTATTTGTGGACATAGTTGCATCACTTGCTACATGGCATAAAGAGGTTTTTTTTTATGGGAAAATTAAAAACCTGCAATTGCCCATGGGCTTTCCTAATTGAAAAAACGAAACATTTTTATTGAAATAACTAAATTCGCATAAATGTTAAAAATATTTATTCTAACAATAAGAAATAAAAAAAAATCTTAGTTAAACACTTTAAGCCTAGCAATTGTTTTGTTAAAAGTAATAATGCTGTTAAATAAGCTCACCATAAGCTATATAAGATAAATAGTTAAAACCTTCCATAAGATAATAAGTTAAAACCTTCCATTTTGCTGATAGTACTGTGCTTTAATTATGTTTTTAGCAGCAGACATCTTTTTTTTAAAAAAAAAAAAGATGTGCTCCTGTTATCTATCTCAAATTTCACAGAGAACAAGTAAAAACCATCTTCCTAAATATATGCATCACTTATTCAAAAGTATCACTTTTACATAAATATGCACCACTTCTCTAAATTATTAGTTAATTTATAATTAAAAAAATATATAAATATATGTATATTTATATATATATATATATATATATATATATATATATATATGTGTATATAAATACATATATACACACAGATATATATATATATATATATATATATATATATATATATCTGTGTGTGTATATATGTATATATATATACACACACACACACACATATATATATTATATATATATATATATATATATATATATATATATATATATTATATATATATATATATATATAATATATATATATATATATATATATATATATATATATATTATTATATATATATATATATATATAATATATATATATATATATATATATATATAATATATATATATATATATATATATATATATATATATATATATATATATATATATATATATATATATATATATACATATATACAGGGCTCAATTTAACTGTCGGCCATTGTCTGGCTAAAACCTCAGATTACCCAATTAATTTAAAAAGTAATCAGAAATTTTGACAGATGGGAATTAAGTTCTATAAAATAAATACTTTATTATTGAAATAACTAAAGAATGAACAAAAGATTCCTTATGAAAAAGAAAATAAATTAGCTTTAAAATAAAACTCAATTAACTCTAATTGAAAATTACTTTTTGTTAACTGCATTTTAGAAAAATTACTTAAAAACTTATCTTTAGAAACGTTTTATTAAAACGCTTTTACAAATTACTTCTATAGATTGTTTAATAAATGAACAAATTTTATTTAAATTATTGAAAAGTAAAATTAAATCATTGAAAAGAAAAAAATATAATATTTTTAGGCTGTATATTTTTTGTAAAAAAAAAAAAAAAAAAAAAAAAAAAAAAAAAAAAAAAAAAAAAAAGCTGTTAAATCATTGGCAGATTTAGTTTAACTTATTTATAATTTTAAGTAACTTAAAAAAATAATTTTTTAAAAGATTTTTTAGAAAGATATATAATAATAGTTTCAAGTGTTTAAGATTATCATAAAAAATATATACCTACTAAAATATATATACTAAGTATAATAAAATATATACCTATAAAAAATATAAATTTAACATTTAATTTACACCTAATGCGTTTGTTTGAAACAAACATTATAAAAAATTTTTTATTTTATTTAAAGCCTTCACATTAATTAAAATCTTTAAAAAAGAATATCAAATAAAATTTATTCCTCAGGTAGCTATTTTTTTTATTGCATTTAAAATGTTATAACATCAAAATTGTAAAAAAAAAACCATCACTAAAATATACAATATTGAATTGAAACTTAACTTACAAGATTTAGATGCTGATTATATGCTTTACATCGCCTGATAATTTTCCACATAATAAGTTAAAAGAAACTAAATTAGTTTCTTTTAACTTCCATACCTGCTTTTAGAGCTCAGTATTGTTTTTGTATTTACAGATGTTAAAAGATTTTGCATGATTAGCATATCTTAATTTAAAAAGAGTCTCACTTATATCAATGCAGGAATTTTTATTAGGAAAGGTATCACAATTAGTAGAGGTTACAGTTGCTTGATATAAAATATTGCTTGTTAAACATTTATTGAACAATAAACAGAGATTTTTATAAAAGTAGTTATAGTTTTCTTGATTAGGGTTTGTATCGTTGCTTAAAATGTATTTGTTGCGAGAATAATAATAGATTTTACACTTAGCATACAACTGAAGCATACAACTTGGCATAAAACTGTACTTTGACTGTTATCCTGTTTATGCAGTTTGTTATTATTAAGAAAATGTTTATCAATTAGCTTCAAAAAACATTTTCCCATGTTGGCGTTAAAGTTTTTGCTAAATGGAGGGTTAAACCAAATGATGTTGCGTGGTCGGTTTCATTTTTGAGTTTATATAGCTTTAGGATTATATGTTAGACTAAAAGCAGACTTTAATAAAACTTCTTAATATAGAGGAATAGTCTATTGAAACATTTCTTTGTTAGAGAAATTTGCATACAATTTAAGTTCAACTGAGTGTGGTATTTGTTTTTGTATACTTGGCAGGTGATTTGAATCAGCATGGATGTAATTTAATGTGTTATCAGGTTTGAAATAAGGTTAAAAATTTCTTGAGCAATGTAATATCAATAAATGCGAAAATATTTTTAAGAAAAACACAGTTTACATACTACTTTTTCAAAAGAAAAAATTACATTTAAAATTCTGAATATAAAATCAAAATTTGAAGAAATTACAGAGAAATATTAACTGAAGAACAAAATTGTTACAAACACACACACACAGATATATATATATATATATATATATATATATATATATATATATATATATATATATATATATATATATATATATATATATATATATATATACACACACACACACATACTTACATACACATATAAAAACCAAATAGGGAAAGCAGAAAGATAATAAAAATAATGGTATTGTAAGATCCAATTGAAATTAAGTAGTGGACTAATGTAAGTGAAACTCCATCCTCAGGGCCACAATATATTTACCAATGATGTTTTGGAGAGCCTGATAAAAATAGCTATCATTGCTTGTCAGAGATGCATCCTTGCTATCTCTATCATTGCCTGTAGCCTACAGATGATATAGATAGCAAGAATGCATCCTTGACGAGAGATGCTAGCCGTTTTCATCAGGCTCTCCAAAACATCATTGGTGAATATATTGTGGCCCTGAGGATGGAGTTTCACTTACACTAGTCCACTGCTTAATTTCAATTGGATCTTACAATACCATTATTTTTATTATCTTTCTGCTTGTGTGTTTGTATGTGTACAGGTCAGGTTATGTGTATATCAGGCCTTCTCAGGAGAATGACCACGCATATATATTTTTTTGAATGACCACGCATATATATTTTTTTGTTGATAACATGGCCACGATTTTCTTTGCATTTATTAAAAATGACGCATCTTAAAAATGCGCTGAAAAACAAAATTAATTGCTCATCTTTTTTTAATTATTATTAATAATTCATTATTATAGTTATTAATGAGAAAGTAGAAACGTTAAAACAACATATATAGGCATTTCCATTTTTAACTTACGTTACACGCGCAATGACTTTACCAAATATTAGCTTATTTAAACTTTTAAATTAAACTTTTAGCAATTTTGTATGAAAGCTGTTAGTCTAATAATTAAAATAAGCTTAAAAGTTTTGTGTTTGGCAGAAAGAAAGCTAACTTATTACTAAAAATGCCACTTTCACTGATGTTACATGGAAAACAAGGTAAAAAAACAAATTCAACTTACAGGTCTCATTTCTGCGAATCAGTAAAGCAGTTTGTATTAGAAACTTTTACAAAATGCAGATAATTCTATACCATTTTTAAAATTTTTATAAAAACTTTTTAAAAATAAACTTGTTTTTTTGATACTGTATTTTTTACTTAAATTACATCACTTACATTATCGAGGTTATCATGATTTTTTTCTATTATTAAGAGTTAGAGTTACGTAACAAAAAAATTGCATAAGTATTGAACTCATTCATTAAAAATAATTACCAAAGAAATTTTTTTAAAACTGGTGGCACTCTTCCTGAGTGATTTTTTAGAACATTCATGAAAGTTTTCAAACCGGAAATAATTTTTTCGCAAGACCAAGAGAAACTTCAGAAAAATATTTTAGTTTTACATCTTTATAATTACTTAATTGAGTAATTGATTTGTTGAAGTTTCTATTTACACTTCTTACGTTTATGTGTATTGCTTTATTTTTAAAAGATTGAATTTTTATAATGCTGCTAAGCAGAGCCAGCGCGAGTAGGGGTCACGTGGGTGGGTCACGTGTGCCATAACATCTTTTGCCGTCTTAAAAAAAAAAAAAAATGTAAAAAAAAAGGTTCTCGTTTTTTAAATATTACTGACTGCCATAACAACATTTGCCAACTGACTTAACCGACTAACCTATCGACAGGGTCTACATTTGCCGACTAGCTAGTCAGAAAGGGTCACATTTGCCGACTAAAAATCATTGATGGGGAAGGGGGGTGTCACCCCCCCCCATTGCGCCGGCTTTGCTACTAAGTTAAATTTTTAAATATATAAATCTTTTCTAAACATCTATATGTTCCCCAAAATAATAGTACATAAAAAAACAAAACAAAAAAAACAATAAAATAATTTTAACACATATGAAAAAAAAAAGTTTTTTTTTTAATTCTTCTTATATAAAAAGTTTCAGTTAAAACCTTGTCAAGCCAACAGGAAGAAATAATAATTACTTATTGACATAATTCATTTAGTAAATAAAAACTTAACGAAAAAACGCCAGAATTTTATTAAATGCATGAAAACAAATAAAAATATATATATTTATATATTATTTTTATCTTTTTATTTTATCATTAATTACAAATATATATATGTGCATTATTGTTAGGTTTTAATTTTCTCATAAATAATTGTAATAATAAATTATTATTAATTAAAAAAAAAACAATAAGATGACTCATTAGTTTGATTTTTTCAGCGCGTTTTTAAAATGCGTCATTTTTAACAATGCAAAAAAAATCGTGGCCACGCTATCAACAAAAAAATATATATGCGTGGTCATTCAAGGCGTGCGACCGCACGCGTCTCCTGAGAAGGCCTGGTATATATGTATGTGTGTGTGTGTATGTGTACAGGTCAGGGTATGTGTGTATATATGTATGTGTGTATATATATATTTTAGCACTTTGTCTTTACTTTATTTGTATACTATTTTTTTATTGTTTGCCATTTAATTTTATTGTTGATTTTATTATTTTATTAAAGCTTATTATCTTGTATCTATATGAACATCTATAGCTTGATTGATTAGAGTGTCAACCTGGTAATCATTGAGCTCCAGGTTCAATTGCCGCTCTGAGTATATTATATTAAACTTAGTATTTTAACTTCGTTTTTTATACCTTGCACGTTGGTTATGATTTTCCATTTAGAATCTGAGTTTATAATTTTAATTACATGCGCGATGTCTAAATTATCATTATTATTTCTTTAATATACACTTTACTTCGGTATATTTATTTTGCTTTGAACATCTATTCATAATATCTTTTTAATTTTATTTGTTTATCCTTTCTCTATTCCTAAATTTTTCCTTATTTCACTTTGAGCTTGACAGCACTCGGTCTAGTCCTTTGATGCAAATTTTTACATTTTTTTAAATAGTATTGATAATCCTAAATATAATTTATTATAAACTTTCATTTAATGAATTTTAGTCAAATTTCACTAAATCTAAAATTAACAAAATCATTAAAAAATATTGTAAAAATGTTATAATTAATTTAATTTTCACAACCAACAAATTGCAAAATAGTTTTTGTATAAAAAATCCACTTAATAATGTTGTGGATCTTTTATACAAAAGATCCACAACATTAGGAAAAAAACTCAAATCTAATGTTGTTTACAATTTTCTTGTGCTGACTGTAATGCCAGTTGTATAGGAGAAACCTCCAGACAATTAATAGCAAGGATTTATGAGCACCTTAATATTGACAAACAATCTACGGTTTATAAGCATTTAATTTCATCTGTTTATTTTAAAAATCTAAGTAACTATAAATGTTTTAAAATTTTGAATACTGCTCCTAACAAAAACAAATTGAAAATTAAAGAAGCACTCCATATTTAATGGAAAAACCCATCTTTAAATAAACAAACTGCTCTTTATAATACAAATTTGTCAAGTTTATTTTATTTACTTATTATTTTTATGATATTTACGGCATCATAATTTGTATTATAATCTTTATTGATTTATAACAATTTTATTTTTCAGTTAATATTTCTCTGTAATTTTCTTCAAATTTTGATTTTATATTCCAAATTTTAAATGTAATTTTTTCTTTTGAAAATATAGTATGTAAACTACAAAACATGTCAAGATTAAAAAATATTGTGTTTTTCTTAAAAATATTTTCATATATATATATATATATACACACACACAGATATATATATATATATATATATATATATATATATATATATATATATATATATATATATATATATATCTGTGTGTGTTATATATATATAACATGTCAAGATTAAAAAATATTGTGTTTTTCTTAAAAATATTTTCATATATATATATATATATATATATATATATATATATATATTATATATATATATATATATATATACACACACACAGATATATATATATATATATATATATATATATATATATATATATATATATATATATATATATATATCTGTGTGTGTTATATATATATAACATGTCAAGATTAAAAAATATTGTGTTTTTCTTAAAAATATTTTCATATATATATATATATATATATATATATATATATATATATATATATATATATATATATATATATATATATATATATATATATATACACACACACAGATATATATATATATATATATACATATATATATATATAATATATATATATATATATATATATATATATATATATATATATATATATATATATATATATATATATATATATATATATATATATATATATATATATATATATTTAAACAATTTAAAATGTATTCTACAAAAAGAGTGCACAATGTTCTTAAAAGAACAGAGCAATTACAAATTAGTAGAAAATCACTTAGCAAAATTTTTTCTTATTTAACACTGTGTTTCATCAATAAAGACTCATCAGAAATGAATGATCAAATTAATAAAACTTACAATGATCAAATTAATAAAAATTACAGGAAGTCACATGTCTTAACTACTGCAATTTTTCACACATTTGTGTAATTTGCTGACACTATTGTAAAAAGAATTCTTAAGAAATGATTACTTAAGCTTTTTTAAAAAATAATATACTTTTTTCAATGGGGAGTTAATGTAACTATTAATTGAGCTCACTTATTTTTATAGTTTTTTAGGAGAAACTTATTTTCGTGCCTGCATTTAGAAATCAATTCCGATTTTTTGTTTAATAAACATTCTTGGTTTGTATGTGTAACTATTTCAAATTTTTCTTGTAGACATAGTATGCATTTTTTGGAAATATTGTTATATGCAGGCACTGTTTTAAGGATGGACCAATTCAGTGTAAAATCATCAATATTTTTATCTTTTAATTCCCATATATATTTTGACAGCATGGTGTCTTTTGAATACTTTTTATTTTTAAAAGATTGCTTATGATTGGCAAAACGTGTTTTCCATTCACCTTCTGTTATGCCAATATATTGTTTATCAGGTACATTCTTAGAGGAGACAACACATTTATATACCACATTTTTTAATAAGCAACTTCCACTCATTGGACTATTGTTTTTTTGTTTACAATTACAATTTTCTGTAGTTTTTTCATTTTGGATTTCTTTTTTGTTTAACAAAGCATTGTTGTGACCTTTTTTTAATTCTTTCCATATTTTTTGTGCAACTGTAGCTAACTTTAATAGTATTTCGATTAAAAATTCTATGTAATTTATTAGAGGGCGGGAAATGCTTATCGATCAATTTTAAAAACACTTTTCCTATGTTTGTGGAAACTTTTTTGCTATATTGGGGGTTGAACCAAATTACATTTCTAGTTCTATTTCGCTTTTTTGTATTCTTATTTTCAGGGTCAAATTTTAATTCAAAGTTTTCAAAACCACATTTTTTAAGGGCATCTTCAAATATCTGTTTGGAGGAATTGAATACATTTTCATTAGAGGAGTTTTGGTTAAGCCAGTTATTAATTGAAATCGGGATTTGTTTTAGAATTTGGGGTGGATGATTTGAGTTAATATTAATATACAATAATTCATTGTTTGGTTTTTTAAAAAGCTTATATGTATTTTCCGAGAGTTAAATGTGACATCAAGAAAGTTCACAATTTTTAAATTTATAATTATTTCAATTTGAAAGCCAATATTTATAACAATTTTTATAATATCTTTTCTAATTTTATCAAGCTGTGGACCAGATTTTTTACACATTACTATTAAACCATCGTCGCGATAAAGGCCTAAATCATTTATATTGATTATTTTACTTAATAAATCTAAAATATATAATCCAACAAATTCACAAATTTCTGCTCCATCATAACTGCCCATTGTTACATACATACACACACACACACACACACACAGATATATATATATATATATATATATATATATATATATATATATATATATATATATAAATATATATATATATATATATATATATATATATATATATATATATATATATATATATATATATACATATATATATATATATATATACATATATATATATATATATACATATATATATATATATATACATATATAATTTATATTTAAATTATAACTTTATGCTTGAAACTTTGAAAACAAACCTTCTTGATTCAAATTCTTCTTGTTTGTCTATTTTTTTCACAATCTTTTTAGTAACAGGCATTTTAAGAGTATCAACAAATGGAGTAGCTTCCTAAAAAATTATAATTTGATTTTTGAAACATTATTGAAATTATTGAATTATTGAAACTGTTGAGAAGACTAATTAATTTTTTATTTTATTTGAAATTTTTTTATGTTTTTGACTCTAACTTAACAACCTTTTAGTGACATAATTTTAATTTATCATTCACTGATATATATTCTTATATTTTTAAAAAAACCAAACAAATTCCAAACATTTATAAGCAACCTTATCATCGGCAAACTTTGCATACATGATTCCATTCCATTCGCCGCTAACAGATAGAATTGGTTTTTTTTGATTTGGTGCGCTATAATACAAAAAAAACAAACAACAACAAACAATTTAAAATCCAATAATAAAGTATAATTAAAATGTTGAACTCGGGAATTTAAATATAATAAAAATTTATATTCAATAATGATTCATCTATCTTTCTTATTTTCTTTGCTCAAAAAGAAGTTAATTTCTTAATATTTCAAATTTTTGGTGATTAAACAATAAACAGTTTAAACAATTTTTGGAGTTTAACAAAATTTTATGTTTGAATTTGAATTTTTAAATTGTAACTAATAAATATAAAATAAATCTGTGTTCTATATGTCAAAATATAGTACAGGTAGACTGCTTTATTTAAAAACAGTAGAAAGCTTCAAAAATACCCACTTAAACTGCATACACAGCTAAGAATATTGAGCTAGTGCGTGCCATTATTAAAAAGAACTCTCAATATTTAATTGAAGCCTTGATATTGAGTAACTGGTTTACAAAAAATGAAATTATTCGCAATTCTCTTAAAAAAAAAGTTTAATTTAAAACATGTTAGACCTAGTCAACTAACACTAGTCTAAAAAATGTAGAAAGGTTTGAGCCAAAAAAGATCGTCTACACCTTCTTTAAAACATCAGGTGTGGTTCATTTGGGTTTTGTTCTAAAGAGGGACACCATTAATGGTCAATATTGGGTGAGGAATTGTTTAAAACCCATTATACACAAATTAAATAGACAAAGAATTTCAACAGAAAAAAGTTTTAAATTTCATGAAAAACTATCACCAATTATTTTAATTGAACTCTACCACCTGCTGTATTGACATTCTTTAGTTTCATTTCAATGTTTACACTACAATGCAAAGTATTCATCATGGAAGTTTTGCAAAAAATATATTTTTTTTGATATCTTTAAGCAACTTTTTATATATATACATAAATCATCAACATATGAAAAAAAAATTTTCGGCATTATTTGTACAGACCTTAAACATAATAAGTAAATTAAATTAAGTATGTGTGCACATACAAACATATTGAATTTAGCACTTAATTTAACACTTTAATACAAAAAAAAAAAGAAAAGAAAAAGTTAGCTGAGTGTAGTTTTGGTTGCTTAAGGGTTACAATTTCATTTTAACACTGACAAATTATTTGTAACAAATTACTTTATTTTAAATAAGAAATCTTTTAAGTACATTTTTTGATTTTTTTTCTTTTGCCTTTTTAACTTTAATGTTAAACTTTTACCTAGAAATTTTACAAAGTCTTGATGAACAAGACTGCTGCAAGAATAAACAAGTTTATAAAATAAAAAACTAAACTTACAAAACTTCAGCAGTAATTCTATTTCGCTTTCCACCATAAAATGGCTGAATAATAAAAAAAAACATTATCATCATCATTATTATGATCATGATCATGATAATCATCATGATCATGATCATGATCATCATCATCATCATCATCATCATCATCATCATCATCATCATCATCATCATCATCATCATCATCATCAGCAACATCAAAATTTATCAAAATAAAAAAAAATACCTTAGTATGTAGTTCTATCTGTGAAGAATACCCAGATTTTGCACATGTGATCTCAGTACGACCACCAAGCTCCACCCAGGGTACAGTTAATATTGATCTAAAATCATATAATTCATTTGCGTTACTATATTTTTATTATCATAAAATGAGTTTTTTATTACCATAAAAAGTGTTTTTGTTATGATAAGTGAATCCTATTTAAGAAGTCTTATAGAATCCTACAGGATTTTAGATAAAACCTTTTTAGTTAATTCATTTCAATTTTAGTTAATTTAGTTTCAATTTTAACAAATATCAAATAATTAAATTGAAAAAAAAAAAAAAAATCACTATTCTAAAGTTTAAAGTCTTATATAATTATATCTATATTTGTACAAACAACTCTGCACACTTAGCATTGCATGAAACACCATTGATGAGATCATATTAAAACAGCCATCTGCAGAAGTTTTAGTACATATATTAAGTAAGGGTTAGGGAAGGTACTATCTAATCGTGAGGGACATTTACTATGGAAACTTTTTTTTAAATGTTTTTCCCTTTTTGTCTGGAATAAGTTTACATTTTAAAACTTATGCAAAATATATTTGAACAGCGCACATCAAAAACATATTCAAAAAGATTTATATACATAACTATTCTTGGTTGTTTGTGTTCAATTTTGAGCTAATAAAAAAAAGTCTAATGGTGAACACCAAAAAAAAAAAAAACTAAAATTAATGTGATTTTGGGGTACACCTTAATTAGAAACTATTTGAAAATATTTTTTAACAAATATAAATTGTACTTCTTTGTTTGTACATCTTGTTTTGAATTTTAACTGCTTTTAAAAAAGATTAAAAGAACTTCATTGTAGTAGTAAACCCCTCCCCTGGTTTCCAGGTGGTAATTTAGTGAAAGACAAAACATACAAAAAAAAACAACAAAAAAACATTCAATTCAAATGTAGATTAACAAAATAAAATAAAAATAGTACCTGCCATATGCATTTGGGAATGTCATTATATATTCTTCATCATGATCACTCACAAAAACACTTCCTTAACCACAAAAAACAAATTGTATATTGCAATGATGGAAAGATAAATGTTTTTAAAATATATTTGCATTTAACAAAATATCAGAAAGTCTTTATTGAACATATTACTGAATTTTTTTTTCTCTTTTTTTGTTTTTGTTTTATATTGTGTAAAGATATATCATAAATAATAATAACAAAAAAAAAAGAGATTTATTGTTATTTAAATCTATATTTATTTTTTAAAATACTTTAAAAATAAAAATAACAATATAAATTAAAATATATATGTATTAAAAAAACAGAAATTTCTAAAAAGATTTTAGATTAGAGTTTTACCACTTCCCATCATATGAACTCCGATAGATAGACCAAGGAATTTTGATTTTGTCCAAATTTGGGAATTAAAGCAAATCCTTTTGCTCTCACATTCAGCATAAAACGCTGAAACTAAAAAATTTTAAACACAAACAGTTAAAATAAAACTAAAATAAATCTAAACTAAATCTAAACAGATAATCAGAAACAAATTTTACAAACAAGGGTGTTTTAAATGTTTTAATGGAAAACTGGGTCAATAAAATCCTAACAAAAAATGATTGCAATATGAAAATATTTATACAAAAAGTTTTTACTAGTTGCAAAACTGTTTTTTATTTCTGTTTTTATTTTTAACCAATAAATAAAAGTTAAAAGAAAAAAACTTAAAATAAAACAATTTTAATCCAAATTTTTTCTGACTTAAAAAAGCAGATTTTTGTATTTTATAATCTTGCATACTAAAAAGTATTTTTAATGTCTCCAATTTTTTTAGCGTTAGTCTCAACAATTCAACATCTAACTGTGTAAAAAATGACCAATCAGTCATATTCCAGTGTAACTGCATCATAAACATGACAATTGTCATAAGGTTTATTATTGTTTATTAAATTATTAATAAATAATAAATATTAGTATTAATATAGTTCATAATAAATACTTTAAGCATCTAAAAATCAAATCTACTAACTTTACTTTTTTTTAAAAAAAAGAACACAAACTTGGAGGATGATGAGATACTTGTTCTGCTAGAAAAGTAACGTCATCTTTTGTTGCCCAGGGTATGGGACCACTTGAAGCCAAGTTATCCTTAAGAACATTTTAATCAATAAATAATATTGTGTCAATTGTCAATTTAAACAAAAAATGTGTTAAATGTAAAGTACCTGACTTTGTGCAACATTATTTTCTCTGCATTTATAAAAACACTGGAAAATTTCACCTAAAATTGGGTTATAAGGCTTCTTTGCAACAGAACCCTAATATTAAAAATTAACAAAAACTATATATATATATATATATATATATATATATATATATATATATATATATATATATATATATATATATATATATATATATATATATATATACAAGGGTTGAATTAAGGCATCGCGATTTGCGATATCTGTTAAATTATCTGGTCTTCAAAGTTTCAGTTTATGGAAAACCACGAAATTTACGGAATAGGCGAATAAACTTTAATTTGTTTGTGAAAATGTTATGAAAAACAAAACATTAAATTTATGACTACAAAAGTATTAATACTACAGTGTTGTTACTTTTATAACACTCTTTTATGTTACATTTATAGTTTATTGTTTGATTAAACAACACATAATCAAGATATTATAAATAAAAATGATTTAGTTAAGTAATTCCAAACTTTAATTATAGTAGTAATGCATCTTGAAAAAATACAATGGATATTTAAACAATGTTAAAAACCTCAGCAACTTTTACGAATACATATTTTTATAAACAGTTAAGCATTTTTAAACATCTTACTAACAGTCCGGAAAAAACGCGCGTTCACTTTAAAATCAACCAATAAAAAAACTGGTAATTTTCTTCTTAGGAGAAATCTATATTAAAAGGGGAGGGGGGGAGGAGGCTATAAACTTAAATTTTCTTTTATTATTTAATCAATTAAATCGTAATAAAAGTCAAGACAAAAAAATATATTTCTAAATATACTTCTTTATAACTAAAATTTATTAAATTGAACACCTCTGTTTTTAGTTTTAAGTAAATGTCAGTACTACTCTCAGTGGCGAAACTGCGGGGGAGGGGGCAGAGGGGCTTTGGTTAACAGACAAAAAGTGTCCTGATTTTAAACTAATTTTAGGTTGCATGGGCGATATGGGGCTGATTTTGAAAATCGTGTTATTTGTTTATAACAAGTCACTTGTTATAAACAAAAAACTATATCTCAAAACAAAAATTCAGTGAAAATTGGCCTTAAAATTAAAAAATATATATATTGGTAACCAATAAATAATAAAACTTTCATTGTAAATCCTCCTTCTTTTTTTATTATTTCCTCCTCCCATTTTATACATCCTAAAATTAGCTTAAAAATAGGACACTTTTTGTCTGCTACCCCCCCCCCCCCACTGCAGTTTCGCCACTGATTGTTTTGTTTTTCATAACATTTTCACTAACAAATTAAAGTTTATTCGCCTATTCCGTAAATTTCGTGGTTTTCTATAAACTGAAACTTTGAAGACCAGATAATTTAACAGATATCGCAAATCGCGATGCGTTAATTCAACCCTTGATATATATATATATATATATATATATATATATATATATATATATATATATATATATATATATATATATATATAAAATAGTATTGCGTACTAAGGTAAGCAATCTGATGTCATACTGAAATAGCCTGCTACTGGGGGCTTCAGTACATACATCGACTGACAAATAGCCTGACTTGCAGTGGAGTGCTGCTACATTGACTGAGGGTTTGGGATGGGGCAGCAATCGTTTCATTCATCATTCTTCATTTTTTTTTCTTCTTCTTCTAAAAAAGCTTATAAAAATACGCTTTAGTAAGTGTGTATATATATATAGATGAATATATATATAGATGAATATATATATATATATATATATATATATATATATATATATATATATATATATATATATATATATATATATATATAAATTATGACATAAAAAAAAATAAAATCAGCTATAGAGTTTCTTTTTGATAAAACATTTAGTAGACAGAAAAATTAGTTATAAAGCTAATTTTTTTCAAACAAAAAGAAATTCAACCTTTTCTAAAAGTTAAACTGTACACAAAAAAAACACCTTTCGCCCAGCATGAAATGAGGAGAGATACCATTTTAAAACTTGAATCATTCGATCACCTGGGTCTTTGATATCAGGAATTCTTAAAAATGATACCAATAATATAGTAATAATGTATAACTATTTATATAATATATTATATAACTAATAATAATTCTTTAATAAAAGTGATTAAGATAACTCCACCAGTATCATTTCTTTTATTTTTATATCTCCCTTAAGAATGATTTCAACATTCATAAAGATATACACTTATGTATAAATTACACATATGAGGTTCATATACCATTTTAAAGAGGATAAAACTCTGCTGATAAAAAAACATTTCAAAAAAAAAAATTGAAAAAAAATCAAAATTTATTTCTTGGGCAACCACCTTAAATTTTGTTGTCATTTGCAAGTATTTTAATTTGTTTTTGTTTGCCCTCATATTGAAATATTATATTTTAAAAATAAATATATTTAGAGAACTTGTTGAAACTCTTGATTTGATGAATCCTCAGATTATGATAACTTTTTTCATAAAATGATGATTATTATTTGAAGTTTTTATATAATTTTGCTTCTTTTGAGACCCACCACGATTTTGAAGAACCATTTTTTTGACAATTATAGGGACCCGTCTGATGTTTAAAGGTCTCGAGCTACCCCTAAAAATATATTTTTTTGTTTAAATTTTTTAATTCTAGTATTATTTTATTATATAGAACACATTTAGAGGTTGGGGGCAGACATTTAAAAATAAAGTGTATATTTTTATGTTTTCCACCAGTATTATTACTTTTATTTTTATATCTCCCTTAAGAATGATTAACTTATAGGAAATTTTTATTGGAACAGAGCAGAAAAATCCAATCATGTAACATAAAAATTGCACATCTTAAATTTTTTTGTTACATGAATGGAAATTTTTTTTTTGTTCAGTTCCATGAAAAATTTCCTGAGCGGAAATCAGCCTTTAGTGTTGTATTTTTATTTCTTTTTCAGTGTTGTATTTTTATATTATTTTTATCATTAATGTAATACTATTGAGTTTTTAATTTAATTAGAGAATAATTTAAATAATTTAAATAAAAAAAAGAAAAACTTTCTCAGATAATTTCATAATAGCAGTTTTTCACGCTAAAAACGTATTTTTTAGAGTTATGAGAATTTTTATTTGTTTATTAAAAAGCTTAAAAATATGTCTTTTTTATAAAAATTAATTTTATTTTTGTTTTTTTAGTTCTAACCACTGCAAACTTGAAGGGTTATGTACTGTATCATTTATATTCTATTTATAAATCTTATATACATTTAGATGTTTACTTTTAACTATATTCTTTTTTTTTTTAATTCTTTAAATTTATTTTTCCCATAAAAGATAAAACTAAAGAAATAGAAATATAAAATATAACTAGATAAATATAAATAGATAACTTTCTTTTAGTTTAGTTTCCCTTATGTTGAAATATGATTTTGATTTAGCCAATTTTAATAATTTGAAATTTACTATTATATTTACTAGCAGTAAGAAAAATTGAATACAACAGAATAAGGGTAAGAATAGTTTTTAAGCCTCCAAATATCCCTATGTTTATAGATGTCATCAGTGAAATTTTGTGCGCACCTAAGCATTTAGTTCATATCTAAATTAATATCTAAACATTTATTTCTATACTTTCACAGCTTTAGTCAACCCCAAATAGTAAACATGTTTGGTTTAGACCATAGTGCAATATGTGGTTAACACACACTAAACCGCACATGTGATTTCAGCAAGTTTTCATAACGTTATTATGGAAAAAATCAATATCTATAGGTTATGAGTTCCTCCTACAAATATCATCCTTACATTCAGGGTTTTATATTACACTTTTACCATTCCTAGGTAAGTTACCTTCATTGCTAAGGCATATGTTTTTTCTGAATAAAAATTTTTTAACAAACTAATAAATTATTTTTCTTTAGCTAAAATATATTTTCACCAAACTATGAATGATATACTTAAATAGTTGACATACTTACTGTTTGAATAAATCTGGATGTGCGAAAAAATCAGCATACATCTCTAGTAAAGATCTGCGCTCAAGTATAAAGGTAGGAAGAGTGACCTTTAGAAAAATCAATGCAAAAAGCAGTACATAATATATTAATTTTCAATTAAACTATTTAATTTAAAACGTAATATAAGTCAAATAATGTATGTATATATA
>NC_061169.1:30878626-30931126 GCF_022113875.1 Hydra vulgaris | reverse complement strand
TATATATATATATATATATATATATATATATATATATATACAAAATGGCTCTTAGCTTGTTTGTGGTATTAAAGCTGACAAAAGTAAGGTTAAAATGGATTAATTTAATTAATGCAATAAAAGAAAACCACAAAAAAAAAAAAAAAAAAAAAAAAAAAAAAAATTAAAAGACTAGATTGTTTTTAAAAACATTCTTCATGTTTTTATTTTTACTTATTTTCAAATAAAAATACTCTGAATGTTTTTTATTTTTATTTTTAATTGGAAATATGGGCGCAGTGTTGCTACATTGACTATCTTATAGCCTGACTTGCAACAGAGTGTTGTTACATCAACTGACAAATAGCCTGACTTGCAATGGAGTGCTGCTACATTAACTGAGAGTTTGGTTCGGGCAGACAGTCTATTGAATAATAATAATAAAAAAATTTTTTCTTGTCTTTAAAATAAAAAAAAAACATTAAACTGACATTTTATGGTAAAAACATAAAGACAACCATGCATGAATATATATATATATATACTATATATATATATATATATATATATATATATATATATATATATATATATATATATATATATATATATATATATATATATATATATTTATATTTATATATATATATATATATATATATACATATATATATATATATATATATATATATATATATATATATATATATATATATATATATATATATATATATATATATATATATATATAATGATAGGTGAAAAAAATGATAGGTATAAACCATAGATCTACCATGACCTGTATTATGGGTCCTGTCAGCTAGTAGATATAAAATCTTAAAAAACTTTTAAAAAATAAAATATAACCTTAGTCAGGTCCATTCCAATTTTAACTTGAGATAATAAATGAGTGATAACCGAACCATGAGATTGCATATCTTCATCTATAATAAAATTGAAAATAAATTTTAAAGTTCAATTTTAAAAAATATATCTTTTACTATTTGTCTTATTACAATTATTTAATTATTTTTAACTTCAAGAAAAAAACTTATTTTTATTTTAAGTTTTAAACAATTAACTACTCATTTTTTAATAATTTCTCTCCATTTTTATTATCCATTTTTCTCCACTTTTTTTTTTAATTCACAATGTTTTTAAATCCACATGTTTTGCATAATATATAAAATATTTAATTAAAAGTTATTTAAAATATCAAGTTATTTATCATAAAAAATACTTTTTAAATACAAAACAATTTATATTTATGTAAAAATCTTTGATAATTTAAATAAAGATTTGATAAAATAAACATGATAAAATAATAAACATTGGTCAAAAGTAAAAAAAAAAATTTTTAAACATTATCTTTAATATGAACAAGTTGTGTTCATATTAAAGATGTTAAAAAAAATTTGGGGCTAAATTTTTATGACTAAAACAAAATAATAAACGTAAACAAAGAAAAAACTAACTTTGTATTTTTACTCAAAGCTCACTGTCTCAATGTTAGTGTGTGTTTTTAAGTTTAAAATATAAGCCACCATCTATAGAATTTATAATTTATTCAAGCGTGTTTAATTCCAAGAATTTTTTTTTTTAAACAAAAGTTCCTAAAGTTTTACTATTAAAAATGACATCATTGTAGGATATTTTTTTGAAAAAGCCATTTTTTTTTTTTTTGAATCAATATTATTTGTTTTATTTAAAAAACAAATGTTTTATTTGTTTTTTAAAATAAGCGTTTATCGTTAATTGTATGACTTTTCTATAAATTTTATAAGAAAACAAAAGAATGGTTTTCTATAGAGCGCGAAAACCAAATAATTGTATGACTTTTATAATACACTCTTAAATATAATAAATATATAAAAAAGACAATACCTTTTATATACCAAATCTTTTTTCTTTTTATGTAAACAATGTGAACTTTTCTTCTAGTTTATCTAGGTTGTTTTTTTTTTTCTAGTTTATCTTTTTTTCTAGTTTATCTAGGTTTATATTTCAGTTAGAATATATTTATAGAATTTAGCCTTAACAAATTTACAGACAGCTTTTTATTAATTAAAGCTGTTTGTAAATTTGTTAAGTGTAAATTCCATGAATAATTAATGCTTTATGGCAATAATTTAAGACAGATGGAGATTAAAATTGTCAATGTGTTGCAGTGCACATTAAAAGACATATTATAGTTAATATTTCCCAATTTATTAGGCAAGTATTTTACATTAAAAGCTGTCTCTTAAAATTACAAACCAAAAAACTACCAAAATTGACAATAAAAAGTTTTCCAATAAACAACTTCAATTTTAAAATTTTAACAATGAATAACACTTTTTTGCAACCTTTGACTCAATAATGCTACACTTTTTTGCAACCTTTGGCAATAATTATTTAATTTGAAAAACAAAATAAAATGTTTTACAGAATAAATTTCATTAAATATATTCTCACATGATTAAATGAGAGTTTCAATTATTTGTACCTGATGAAAAGTTTAGCAAACAAATGCTGTTAATTATACTTTCTTAAGGTTAAATAATTAAACAAATTATGTTAAATAATGTTAAATAATGCAAAATAATTTTTTTGACGGAATCTTAATAAGAATAATATTCATTTAATAACAATAAATTTAACACAAAACTAATTTATAGCATTAGACAACCTTAAAATATCTGAAATATTTTATTCATATTTTTAATGCAAACTTTAAGAAATTTAGAAAATATAATAACTTAAAGAAATTCTATAGTCATTTATGATGAAAAAACTTTTATATAATAAGTAACTAAACAAATTCTTCAGTTTATAATAATAAAAAAAAATCCTATATCTAAAATTTTTTTAGAATTCTTATCGAAATTCTACAATGATGTCTTATAGTAAAACTCTTAGGAATTAAACACACTTGAATAAATTATTAATTAAAAATTTAAGGAGTAAACAGATTATATCTGTTGACCAGCCTCGCACCCCTTCATCATCTATTAGGCTGGCGCAGATGTATTTTTAATACATTGTTTCCAGTTTAGGATGTTGAACGCTGGATCTTCTTGACTCAATGCATGGGTTTTGCTTGTGTCTCTGTTTTTATGACTAGGCAACTCATTCTATTATTTCCAAATGAGGGTACAGCTCTAAAACTCAGTTTTATGGTTCTGAGGCCGGCTGGTAGTCAGGTTTCCCGAACTCTATGGTAGCTCTCAGAGAGACTGATTCCATCAACAGCTGAAAAATATCAGAGTACTAACAGTGCCATGTTGCGCATGGATGGTGTCCCTGTTTGTACTTTTAGTGTGCATTGCCAAGGCCACATTGGAGTCCTTTGTTACGGCTTAGGGTTTATTAGTGGAAATGAGGCAATTGCGGGGGATATAAAACAGTGTACTGAGTACTATCTATGTTTCGAGTCAAGTTCTTTAACAAATTTAAAAATGAATAAAGTAACAAAAACTATAAAACACAAAAAACCACAGTCATCACCAAGTTCGCTAAACCTATCATTCACCAATATTTGTGGTCTTCGAAGTAACTTTTCTTCTGTTGAGTCTTATCTCTTGCAAAGTTCACCAGACCAACTTGCTCTTTGTGAGACTAATTTGAATTCTTTTGTCTCATCTTGTGATCTTAGTGTTGATGGTTATCTTCCTTTAATTTGTAAAGACTCCAATAGTCACATGCTTGGCCTTGGCATTTACATTCGTAAAAATTCACCCATTTGTCAGGAAACTAGGTTTGAATCCACCGACTACTCTTTTATGTGCTTTCGTTTAGCACCACTTCACTCTTTCACCTTTATCTCAAGACTGCACTCTTCTTGATGTTATTTCTGATTATATTGACCAAGTCTTCATTCTTTATCAATCAGCCAATATTGTTGTTGTTGGTGATTTCAATGTTCATCACACTGAATGGCTTGGCACTAGTGTCAGTGACTCTGCAGGCATTAAGGCCCAAAACTTTTGCCTTTATCAATCCCTAACTCAAATAGTAAACTTTCCAACTCGCTTTCCAGACAACCCGAATCATTTACCTTCTCTAATCGACATATGTCTTGTTTCTGATCCTAGTCAGTGGTCAGTTTCTCCACACTCACCCTTAGGTGCTTCTGATCATAGTTTGGTCTCTCTAAAACTATTATCTCATTCTTCTTTACCATCAGAATCCCCCTATCATTGTACATCTTACAACTACCTTAAAGCTGACTGGGACTCTTTCCGTGATTTTCTTCGTGATGGCCCCTGGAAACCTTTTTAGAAATCTTTTGCCAATCGAAACCATTACTTCCATATCTATCAGCAAAACAATTCTCCAGAAAACAGACGTCTGTTTATTACTGCTAGGAACCATTGTAAAAAGGTTTTGTCTTACGCCAAAGCCCGCTATTCTCAAGTCATAAAATCTCGTATTTCATCACAAAAATTAGGCTCTCGTGACTTCTGGAGAATCTTTAATAGTATCAATAATAAGGGCAAGTCTGTAATTCCACCTCTTTTGTATGGTTCAGACTTTGTCACCTCACCTAAAGACAAAGCTGAATTGTTTGCTAAGAACTTTTTGTCAATATCATCTCTTGATTCCACTAGTTGCATTCTACCTGATATAGCCGTCAAACAGGTTGATCCATTGCTTGACATCCATATCACTCCAGCTTCTGTATCTAAAGTGATTTCCTGCTTAGACTCTTCTACAGCTTGCGGCCTGGACAACATACCCGTTTTAGTCTTGCAGAAGTGTTCTCTGGAGCTGTCTTCTATCCTTTCAATAAGTGCTTTCAATAAGTGCTAACTATTCAATAAGTGCTTATCAGAGTCTTGTTTTCCAGCCTGCTGGAAAGCAGCATCTGTTATCCCTATTTTTAAAAATTCTGGAGAGCGATCCGATTCGTCTAACTACCGTCCCATTAGTCTTCTTCCTATCATAAGCAAGGTTTTTGAATCTTTGATTAACAAACACTTATTCTCTCATCTCAAATCTCATAACCTACTTTCTGATCATCAATATGGATTTCGATCTTCTTGTTCTACGGCTGATTTGCTATCAGTGATAATCGATAGGTTTTATCGTGCATTAGATAAAGGTGAAGAGGTTAAGGCCATTGTTCTTGACATTTCTAATGTGTTTGATAAAGTTTGGCATGCTTGTGTTCTCCATAAGCTTTCTTCTTACGGTGTATCTGGAAACATCTTTAAGATTGAATCCTTCCTTTCCAATCGTAGTAAAAAAGTTGTCTTTGATGGACAGCACTCTTCTTCTTATTCTGTAACCTCAGAGGTTCCTTAAGGTTCAATCCTTGGCCCTATACTCTTTTTAATTTACATTAACGATCTTCTAGATATTCTCACATCTAAGGTGGCATTGTTCGCTGATGATACTACCATTTATTCTTGTCACAATAAGAAGCCAACTCCCTCTGATTGCTTGCAGGGGGCATCTGAGCTTGAAAAAGATCTCACTTCTGCTACAGCATGGGGCTCACAGTGGCTGGTGAACTTTAATTCAGATAAAACTCAATTTTTTTCGGCCAATCGTTATCGCAATAATTTAGATCTTCCTATATTTATGAACGGTAATGTACTCGATTAGTCTCCTACCCTTCATCTTCTAGGATTAACTCTTACTTCTGGTCTTTCTTGGAAACCTTATATTAAATCAAAATTAGCATCTGCTAAAGTTGCTTCTCTTTATCGAACTCGACACTTTCTTACTCTGGATTCTATTCTCTATCTCTATAAATCTCAAATCCGGCATTGTATGGAATACTGTTGCCATATCTGGGGCGGATCTTCTAATGATGCCCTTGTTCTTTTAGACAAGGTGCAAAAACGCATTGTAAACATAGTTGGACCTGCTCTTGCAGCCAACCTTCAATCTCTGTCACATCGTCATAATGTTGCTTCTCTTTCTCTTTTCTACAAATACTATAATGGGCACTGCTCTAAAGAGCTAGCGCCTCTTGTGCAATCTACTAAAATTCATTCTCGTGTTACTCGTCATTAAATTAAGTCTCTGTTGCTGTTCCTAAGTGCTCCAAAAACTCTTAACCATCTAGTTTTTTTCCTCGAACATCAGTTCTTTGGAATTCGCTTCCTTCATCTTGCTTTCCTGATTCATATAATTTGCAATCGTTCAAGTCGTCTGTCAATTGTTATCTTGCTGTTATCTTCATCTTTTCTTTTCCAGTAACTTCCAACACTATTTAGTGGTTGCTTGCAGCCTTGTTGGAAGCGAAGATGTTTAAAAAAAAAAAAAATTCAGCAGATTGTGGAGTATATTTTAGACTTAAAACACACACTAACATGAAGACAGCTTTGAGTAAAACTACAAAGTTTTTTTTTTTTTTTGTATACGCTTATTATTTTGTTTTAGTTAAAAAAATTCAAACATTTTTTCAAAAACATTATCTTTAATATGAACACAACTTGTCTCTGCACTTTAGGATCCCTTTAAGTTTTATTTTTTTTATTTTAGAATTCTGGTTTATTAGTTTTTTATTTATATTTTTCTTATTTTAATATATTATTGCATTAAAATATTATAATATTTAATATTTTATTCTTATTAGTTATTTGTTTTTTAATTTTTTAATGTCAAGTCTAGCTTAATTTTGTTTTGCAAATTTTTGAAAGACTTAATAATCATGCAAAAAGTTGTGGTCAAGTTGTCTTGAAAAAAATATTCAAATAATCAAAAAAAAGAAAGAAAGAAAGTGTTACTTTTAGGTGCTTAATTCGCAGAAGTTGATGTTTGTTAAGCTTTCCCTCCCACACTGAGCTTATTAAGACCCCTTCCCCTCGTTTATTAAATTTTACTAGTTATAAACAACGAAACAGAAATAGAGACCAAAATCATTTTTTAAAACAGTGAATTTTTGTTGGTTCAAGACAAGGTTAATATAGTTATATCTTTGAAACTGTTTGATCTTAGATGATCAAATTTTGAGGATGTTCATAACTTAATAAAATCTTTGAGTGGTGTAGAAATCTGAGACTCAGCATTTTATAAAAAAATTTGATGTTTTCACGTAGAATTATGGTATAAAACACTCTAATAGGTAACCTTTTTACTTCCAGAATGAACCCTAAGGATTTTCAAAAATTTTAAACAAATTTTTTATAAAGAACGAAACCATATCTGAGGAGATAAGCTAGGGCTTTTCTTTTTTTCAGACATAACCTTGTAATGAAACACCTAGTATGTATATAGGTGTAAAATAAGTGTGCCTTGTTAAAATTATTTATTTGGTGGAACTCAAAAAATAATTGTTATAATCTACAAAAAACATTTCAAATATATAAAAAATTAAAACTATTAACCTTTTTCATCTACATCAGAGTCTTTATCTTCTTCAAATTCATCATCTTTAAAAATATTAAATAAAGAAAAAAGTTTAAACTCATGATCATCATCATCATCATTATTATCATAATCATCATCTCATTACATCATTATGCATTACATCACATTACATCATTAATTTCATTGTATGACTTGAATTTACATTTAGTGAAATTGCAACCTTGTTCCTTAGGGTGACAATTAAAAAAAACTTTTTTTTGAAAATTAAAAAGTTGTTTTAAATCTCAATATGATATCAAAAAGGTCTGAGGTTGTTTTTGACCACAGTACTTAATATAAAAATTGACTTTTATGATATTTAACACTTTTTTGTTTTTACTTTTTGTTAATATCACAAATTAATACCTACAAATATTTTATAGAAAAAATTAAGCTATCTTTAAAAACTTTTTATTTTATATACCATTGTCTTTGTAATTGTTAAAAATGTGTTATTTTGCATAAAACCAAAATTCTACATAAAGCTCTTTCTTTTCTACATAAACCTCTTTCTCTTAGACTTTTAAGGTGAAATTTTTTTTGTGAACTTTGTAATATTTTAAACATAGTGGTATTTTAAAATCCAAAAGTCACCCTACTGTTCCAACATGTTTTTACCTATCATTAATTTTCTCTGTAACTTTAACAATAAATCAAAATTGACCTTGACAAAAATAATCCTCTTCATCCATTGTTTTTTTTTCTTTAACCCTGAAAATAATATAATAAAAAATTAGTAAGAATATGATGAAAGCAACTTTTTAAATTTTTTTCATTTTTTTTTACAAATCAATCAAAATAATCCATGCTTTAATTTAATATTTAAATATAAATACATAAATATTGGCAATATTTTGAATAATTATTTATTAGTTAAATTTTATCTCAAAAAAGGTTCACTCATAAAAGAACATTAAAATTTATAAAGAAATAAAGCCTAATCTAAGAGCAATAACAAAAAAATAAATTATGTAACAAAAATGTGGAAAGTAATATTTGTAAAAACACATGAAGAAATACCTATTGTTTTCAATTGCAGAAGAAACAAGTTGCTTAGCTGCAGAGCTTTTCACCAAATCACTAACATTATTTAAAAGATTATTTTCAAATGTACTTATGTTGCTAAATTCATCTGCAGCATCAAAAAACTCATCACATCCTTCTTCATCACTACTTAGTGTGTATGTATCAATAGGGATTGTTGGAGTCAAAAACTCTGCTGAAGGGATGTTTATATACTCATTCCCAATCTCCGTTAACTCACAACCCACTTCAATATCCTTTTCGAATTGTTGTGAAATAGATGACAATTCAGAAGTGGTTTCAATAAGAGAATTTGTTTTCTTTAATTTACTTTTTATATCAGAATCATTTACAACAGAACCAACAATTACAGGTATTGGGACTTTACGAACCAAAGATATCTAGAAAAAATAAATTTTTATATATACATATATATATATATATATATATATATATATATATATATATATATATATATATATATATATATATATATATATATATATATATATATATATATATATATATATATATATATATATATATATATACACCACTACCACACATATGTATACATATACTAATGTGTGGTAGTGGTGTAGTGGTAGACCGCTTGCATTATAAGCAAGAAGTTTCAAGTTCGCTCCCCACCAAGTCCTTCTTATTGAGCTCAACTTGTTTCTCCTTGCAGCAACTTTGTTCATAAAGGTTCATGTTTCGGAGTTATAGAGTTAAGAGAGGGTTGTAACCACAATTAAAAAAAAATAGCCTCCACAATTGAAGCAGCCTTTTCGACCATATCAAAACTAACCTTAAAATTAAAACTCTAACACACATGGTTACCACATATTTACAACATATCTATATACACATTTTAGCCACAGACTATTAAAAGAAAATATTATCTAAATAAGGATGACTTCAAACAAAGATAGTTTATCTATAAAAGAACAAATAACACGCAAAATAATGTAACAGATTGTATGTGCATATGGGTATATAGGTGTAATGCTTAAGTCTATTCTGTTCATGACGTTTGGTAGAGTCTTTTGTTTTTAGTGACCAGCGTAAAAGATTTAAAATCTTTATATATATATGTGTGTATATATATATATATATATATATATATATATATATATATATATATATATATATATATATATATATATATATATATATATATATATATATATATATATACTTAATAATTAAATATGAGCAGCTATTCAATAATTAAAAAATTAAACTTATTTTCAGTGTTAAATTATTTTTTTCTTTTAAAATATTTATTTCAGAAAATTCAACCAATCAAATATGGTTTCACTATCTATCAAAATTCAATTATTTAATTATAAGAGTTTAAACTAGATTACATTATCATTTATTATAGAAAATTCTAGAAAAAAGAAAAGTCTAGATTATAATTTAACTCTTCAGCAAGAGTTTAATTATTTGATATACTTAAAAAAAAACTGTTTTTACTTTAAATTTTTTTTTACAAATTTTTAATAAGTTAACAAGAACAAAATAAGTTTCCATAAATGAAAATATCAAAATAAAACAACAGTTAATTTTTTTAAATACCTTAGCTGCACGTAAAAGTTCAATTGCTTGACCAATGGTTTCAATCATTTGCTAGAATAAAAATTATATATCATAAAAAAAAAATTAGCTTTAGAAAAAGTAGTCACTGTGATAATAAAAGTAAATTGAGTAGAACTAGAAGTCTTTCATGGTGTTAATAGAAGTAAATTTAGCAGAACTAGAAGTTTTTCATGGTGTTAATAGCAGTTTTAGTTGCAAAAGAACGTTGCAGTATTAGCAGAAGTTTTCATGGTACAAGAGTTTTTCATATGAGAAAATTGGTTATTACAGTTTCAACAATTATTACACAAAACTTAAAAAACTTACAGTTAAAGAATCTTTGAAAAGTAAATTTCTCTAGAAAAAAATAAATACTGATACAAAGCCTAAGTTTAGCATTAAAAGACAAACGTAATAAAATAAGAAAAATAATAAGAATATAAATAATAGAATAAGTATAAAAACCTAAAATAAACAAAATAATAATAAATAAAAAACATAAAATAAGAATACAAAAATAATAATAACAATAATAATAATAAAACATATAAAAAAAAAAAAAAGAAGAGAGTTAATAATCAATAATAATCAATCTCTACAATATTAATCAATTTTTTTCAATACTTATTTAGTTTATATAAATCAAGATTAAAATAAAAATCATATTTTGTAGCATTGCATTTTGTTAGCCTTTATACACAGCACTTACAACACAGCACTTATACTCTGCACTTACAACAGAGCACTTGCAACACAGCACTTATACTCTGCACTTACAACACAGCACTTATACACAGAACTTACAACACAGCTCTTATACACAGCACTTACAACACAGCACTTATATACAGCACTTACAAAAGCATTGCAAAAGTTAAAAACATTGATTGTATAAAGCAATTTAAACAGTACAGTTATATAAAAAAGCAAACCACATGATCAAACTATTTGCTTATCAGTTTTTAAAGGCAAGTATATAATATAATGATACAACAGTGCTTACCAGAAGTGCTGCCAGTAAAGAAATTTAATATATAAAACATTGTTTTATTCATGTCTTAATAAAAGCCCATCTTAACCAGCTAAAATATCTTGAATTCATTTAGAAGTCAAGATTATAAAATCCTGTTCAAATTGTGGCCTATTTTGATAAATATTGGAAATCTGATCTTGAGTATTTACTTCTCTACTGTATGTTTGGCCATAATGTAAAGCATTGTGAATTTTTAAATAAAACAGACTTTTATTGAGTATAAACCAAATGCAAATAAGTCAATAAAGTAAATCAATAAAATAAGTATAAAAATATCCATAAAAAAATAAACATACCTCACACTTTGCGTTCACAGAATGATCAATTTGTAGTTCAAGTTTCTAAATCAAAAAAAAAAAAAAAATTAAAATATTTTTTGTTGGAAAAAAGAAATAATTACTAGAAGATTATTTGGCATTCAACTAATTATATTTTATATTGGCAGCTCATCATATGAAAATATTGCAAAGAACAGGTCTACAGAATGGTATAAGCCAACTCATATAATTCATTCATGGCCAGCAGCACATCTCTAATTTTCCTAATATTTATATATTGTTATTTTTAGAAATTACAGCTTTATTAACACTATTAATGATATATGATGATAGACAACTTTAGGCCTTTATAACTTTTTTCTAACTTTTATCTGATTGTTTTTAGAATTATTTTCAGAAATCAGTTCTAGAAACTATTTTCAGAAAAAATGAGTTATGTTCTAAAATAAGCTGTATTTATCAACTTTTATCAATTTATAAAATTGTTATAACCTCAACTTTAGAAAAATTCTGAACAATTCTAAAAGTAATGACAAGAAACTCAAAATGTCGAATTTTTCTATTTATCAACATGACCTTAGAGATTAGTTTTTTGAATAGCAACTATTGTATGCAATAAATTGGCAAAATATGCTTAACCAGTTATGTTCACAACAAAAACGGCAACACTTTTTAATAAACCTATCAATTCTTAGCATTAAAAGCATTATTGATAAACAGCGCCCCTTCAACCTCGCTATCAACTCATATTTAACTCACATATCAGTTCATTATAAGTCATCTCACAAAAATGAAAGATATGGTTAGTCGCTACCTCCCTGAATTTTTGTTTATACTAGAAAGAGGCACAAGTAAATAGCCATTAACACTTCAAAGCCCTCTAATATTGTTTAAAGGTGATTTTATTTATTTATGAAATCTCGTATTTCATCACTTCTTCTGGAGAATCTTTAATAGTATCAATAATAAGGGCAAGTCTGTAATTCCACCTCTTCTGTATGGTTCAGACTTTGTCACCTCACTTAAAGACAAAGCTGAATTGTTTGCTAAGAACTTTTCATCAATATCATCTCTTGATTCCACTAGTTGTGTTCTACCTGATATAGCTGTCAAACAGGTTGATCCATTGCTTGACATTTATATCACTCCAGCTTCTGTATCTAAAGTGATTTCCTGCTAAGACTCTTCTACAGCTTGTGGCCCAGACAACATACCTATTATAGTCTTGCAGAAGTGTTTTTGGAGCTATGCTTATCAGAGTCTTGTTTTCCAGCCTGCTGGAAAGCAGCATATGTTATCCCTATTTTTAACAATTCTCGAGATCGATCTGATTCGTCTAACTACAGTGCCATTAGTCTTCTTATCATAAGCAAGGTTTTTGAGTCTTTAATAAACAAACACTTAATCTTTCATCTTGAATCTAATAACTTTCTGATCATCAAAATGGATTTCGATCTTCTCGTTCTACGGCTGATTTGCTAACAGTAATAACTGATAGGTTTTATTGTACATTAGATAAAGGTGGAGTGGTTTAGGTCATCGCTCTTGACATATCTAAAGCATTTGATAAAGTTTGGCATGCTGGTCTTCTCCATAAGCTATCAACTTACGGTGTATCTGGAAACATCTTCAAGATTATTGAATCCTTTCTTTCCAATTGTAGTATAAAAGTTGTCCTTAATGGACAGCACTCTTCTTATTCTGTAACCTCAGGGGTTCCTCAAGGTTCAATCCATGGCCCTATACTCTTTTTGATTTACATTAACAATCTTCCAGATATTCTCACATCTAAGGTGACATTGTTTGCTGATGATACTACTATTTATTTTTGTCGTGATAAGAAGCCAACTCTCTCTGATTGCTTGGAGGGGGCATTTGAGCTTGAAAAGGATCTCACTTCTGCAAATACTATAATGAGCACTGCTCTACAAAATACTATAATGAGCACTGCTCTAAAGAGCTAGCGTCTCTTGTGCCATCTACTAAAATCCACTCTCTTAATTTTGTTAAACAAGATGCCAATTAATTTTTATAAAAACTTTTTTGTAAATAGAAAGTCTCAAAATATCTTTAAAATGTGAACGAGTAAAAATGTGACAAGTTAACTAAACACAATAAATTTTGTTTTTACCAAAAATTATGGTCATTTAGGAGACCATACTCTGGGTCATTCTTTGAAAAGTGGGTCTAAAATCAGAGATTCTTCATGCACAGGATCTAATTCATCATGGATTATTTGATATACAATTTCCATTTCTCAGCTCTCATTGGGCTGTAGGTTGTATATTGTAAATAGTTTAAATTAATTTTTCTAGTTTATTTACAATAAGAGCTCTTCAAATAAGAACTAAAGTGAAAAATGTTTTAAAAATTTTTTAAAAAAGGGAAAAAAACATAATTTCAACCTTAATTTGCTGTGTTAAAATACGAAAATAAGCTTCTGCTTCAAGCAATTTCCCATTTAATTCTTCTTCAATGGATGCATCATTGGTATTTCCTACACTTTGAGAGTTAGCAAGTTTTTTAATAGTTGCCTCCAAACTTTGCACCCATTTGATTCTTTCATCTTTATCATGTGCTGCAAAATATTAAAAGATTAAACTTTACTTAATATCAATTACCTAAACTTTTTTATAATTATATTCTTAAACATTATATCAAGATTGAACTTAAAAAATCAAAGTATAAAATGTATTAAATATTAATATAAATATTCAACTTTATATTTGCCACAGATATACTAATTGCAAGTTTGGCAGAGATTGTGTTAATAAAAGAAAAGTATTTATAGCTGAAGATGTACTAATTGTTTTCCAATACAAAATAACTCATAGTAAATTCAGTTATTATAAAGAAAAAAAGCGGATGATCTTACACAAAAATGTGTGGATGTTATTTCACTACTCCACAGATGTAGTAATCTTTTCCTGCCACTACTTATGTAGTATATGACAAGCAACTAATACTTTACCCTGATAAGAAACAAAACAGTATCTGTAAAATATCTTTTATATTATTTTACTGTTTTCTTACAAAGTTTGGCTATATTTCCTGCAGATACTATGAAATTAAAACATCTAAAACAGATACTTAGAGATCACATAAGATGTTCTTACTTACACAACAGATCAAGAAAATAATGAATAGTATTACCCAAAATAAAATTTATCATGAAAAAATTAAGTTACTGTGTTCTTTCTAGGACACTATTGGGAGCTAAAAGATAAAGAAGAGAGTTAAAAAGAAAGAAAAAAAGTTAAAAAGAGTTAAAAAGTAAATCATGATAAATCTTGATTTTTTTATTCTTGATAATTATTATCAATGATTATGAAGGTTGTGTTTTGGTTAGTAAAACAAGAGATGATAGCATGAAAACAAGAGATGATACCTGAGCAGTAACCATTGTAATATCTGTAAAAAAGAGTAAGAGATGCAACCTTACAATGGTTTAAGCATTGGCATCTAGAGCAGGTCCAACTACATCTATATTCGAAAGAAAAAGGTCAGTATTAGAAGAACCCAGTGACGAACTCAGAATTTATTTGGAGATGCTGCTTTTTTTAAACTATATTTTGGTAAACTTAATATTAGTAGTTGTTAATGTTTTAAATAATTAGTAATTAAATGTTCAAATACTTTAAACAATTTTTAATCAATATTTACATTACATAATACATTTACATATATTAAATCGCGTAATATTTGTAAAGTTAACAAAATAGTTTTACGTCTTGTATTAAAATAACTAATCGAATAAAAAACAAACATTTGATAAACATATTTACTCATAATATAACTTTAAAATTTTGATTTAAATGTAACAAATCTGTTCATTTAACTTTTATTAAAGGTTAATAATTTTTAAAGTGATTTGAAGGTGCCTTTTAAATTAAAGATAATTAAAAAAGAGAAAGTTACGGTAAACGTAATTTATTAAAATGATATAGTTTTTAGATTAAAAAACATATTTAAAAAAAAAAATTTTATATTTTTATTTTTTCAGTAGAATTTTTGAAAATCACATTTAATAAACTTATATTTACTATGGATTTTTTTAAAGGGACTACCAAGTCCCGAGACATGTTGTGTTATTAAAGAGAATGTTAAAAAAAAACATCTGAGCAAATTTTTTTTTGATTAAAACTAATAAATAAATGTATACCAAGAAAAACAAATCTTGTTGTTTTAATCGAAGCTCGTCTTCTCCGTTTTCTCTGGTATTTTGAGTATGTAAAATAAACGCGATTTTCCAGACGCATTATACAGACTTGATAATTTATTCAAAGGCGTTTAATTCATAGGAGTTTTAGTGCATGACGTCATAGTTTTTTTTTGTTTGTTTAAAACACCGATTGTTATTTTTTACATACAATTTCCAAATCATATTCATTTTTATTATATTTTAAAGTTCTGAAATGTGTTTGTAAAACAAAATTAAAAACAAAAATAAAATAAAAAAATAGTATTTTATTTGCGCAATTTTTTTTAAATAACCGTGTAGACCACGTGTATTTTGATTTCTTTTGTTATAAGTTTTTCTTTCAAAATATTAGATAAAATAATTTTTAACCTAAATAATAATGCACTTTTATTAATTTACTTTGTAAATATTAAAAAAAAATTATTAACGCATTTTTTCTCTGATTTTCAAAAATGTATTTTTTGGTATTGAGGTGATCTTATTTCATTATTTATATTTCCATTATAACATCCAATAATATTATAGCGGGGGCTTAAAAATTAAAAAATTAATATATATTATTTTTTATTTTACAGATATACATGGAAACATAATTAACTTGAATGTTCTTAAAACATCTTGCAGAAGAATAAAAAGAATATTCCCGAACACTAAAAACCCGCCAAATTTGCGAACAAACTAATTCTATTAATTAATTTAAAACTTAATTCTATAATATTATGGCTCATTCTCAGAGCAACATCTGTAAAGCCGTAAAACATTTAAACATAATCATTTGTTTATAAAAATAAATGTTTTATAATATTTATTTTTTAAATTGTCAAAATTTTGAAAGTTAATTACAAATTATATATTTTATTAGTATATTCTTAATTTTTATATCTTTTCTTAGTGCTTGGTTTAATTAATTGTTCGTTAGATTTGTAAAAAACTAACGAACAATTAATAAAATAAACTTTTAATAAAATAAGTAACTATAGTTAGCTATTTGAGTAAAATTTAATAGTAAAATTTTTAAAGAATTTCTAGAATGTTTCCAATGACGCCATACAATAAAACTCCTATGAATTAAACGCGCTTGAATAAATTATCAAGTCTGTATAATGCGCCTGGAAAATCACGTTTAATTTAAATACTCAAAATACCAGAGAAAACGGAGAAGACGAGCTTCGACTAAAACAATAAGATTTGTTTTTCTTGGTATACATTTATTAATTAGTTTTAATCAAAAAAATTTGCTCAAACGTTTTTTTTAACATTCTCTTTAATATGAACACAACATGTCTCAGGACTTGGTAGTCCCTTTAAACATTAAAAACATTGAAAAAATAACTAGATCTTGATAAAACTTTTATTAAGTTATTGTTAATGTTATTAATATTATTTATTTCAAAAAGAATATGGAAAAAAAAAAAAACTTTCTGAAAAAGTTTACATTTCGTTTTTTTGTTTTCCTAATGTTAACAAAAATAGAAAGCTAAAGATCAAAAGTTTCATTCAAAAATTAAATTTTGTGTGATAGTTATTAAGACTGAAATTTTTTACTTTTGTTTATTTTTTATCAAAAGCAGTTAACTCTTAATTGCCAATAAACAAAGTATATTTTACTATGAATGGATACTTGGTCGTAATTGTTCTATCTTTCGAAAAAGCAAACTTTTTATACATTTGATTGTTATAAAATTTTGTAACAAGTTTTTAAAATTAAGTATCGTGACAACATTCACTTTTTTTAAAACATTTAGTAACCTAAGAACAGTTACTTTTTTGACAGTTATTTTTTCACATAATTATGTGAAAAAAGCAATTGCTTTTTAATTATTTTTATTGTCCTGAAGAAAAAATCAAGTAGCTAAAATAAACTAAAAATTATTTATACACTACTGCATTTAAAACTGAAATTATAGCTTTATCAGAGAGATTGGTGAAACATATTTCAAGCTAATCAAGTGGGTCAATAAAGATTTATACTTCTTCTCAGCATCTTCTAGAGTCATTGCTACAATTGCACTTGGGTTAAGAACCTGAGAATTGCGTACAATGATAGATCCTAGTGGAGTTTGCTCCATGAACTTTTCAATCAATCGAACATACATGTTAGCACAATCTTTGTGAAAACTTTGAATATCAGCAATGGTTATTACATCTTTCTTTCGTAATGCAGCCAGTCTTGTTTCAGCTGGAAACGTTAGTTTGATTTGATTTCCTTTAAGTAGATTATCTTTTTTATGAAAGTCAACTTCTTTTAGTTGGACTGAAATACAACTATTATCGATAACATCTTGTTTCACAAACAAGCTCAGTATGGTTCATAACAGTCTTTCTAAGTCACTATACATGAATGGAATCATTGGTTTGTCAGTTTGGTATGCCAACAAATATGGCTCTAATATGCTTGCAACAAACCTGAAAGCTTCAAATTTTAAAATAATAAGTTTGTCTTTAACAGCCTTTTTTAAATTTAAAAAAGGCTGTTGCATTATTTCGAAACTTTTGGTTTTGATTTACATTATTTCGAAACTTTTGGTAACTTTTCCCAAAAATCAACTTAAATATATTAGGCCAGATTTCAATGCAACAATCTGCAACAGATTTACTTTCAACCCATCTTGTTCCGCAAAAAAAAAAAAGGTATTTTATTGCACCTGTGACTGTTTCATAATCTTGATGTCTTGCTGGGCTATCATGAAGAATTTGCCAACACCCTTTTAAAGTTTCTTTAATATTCCATGTTGTTGATTCGATAGCTGTTTTGAAAGCACCATGGATTACATGCAAAGAGCAACTTCCAATATTTATAAGTTGTGGCATCTTGTTGTCCTTTCTGTGTTTATTTAGTTCATCTAGAAATTTCAGATTCGTATCTTTGGAATTTGATACATTTTACTTGAATCAAATTTTGATAAGTTTTCGTTGAAATGTGTAAGAAGGTCAGAAGCTGTAGAATGACCAAGAAATGCTGTCTGAAATGTCCAATATCTCACTTTAACTTTGTCATTGTCATCCTAATACCGAACAAGTAGATCCATCTGACAAGTTTGGGTTATGTCGTTCAAACTCTCATCAAAAGATAAAATGTAACAATCAGAGTTTGTGATTTCTTTTTTTAAAAGTGTCTTGAAGTATGGGGCTAGTTCATGGTTAACAATGTATGATACTTTTGAGGTGCTCATAGTGAAATCTTCTGCTACCTTGCTATCAGGAAACATTTTTTTAAAAGTGTCGTTTATATTTGCACATGAGTTATTAGAGTAGCAGCTCATTGTAGATTTCAAGGTCCATATGATCTCAGCGTTAGTTGATAACGATGATTTAATTAAAGAGACAACAGTTGTTTGTTTTTTGGTGGAAAATGTTGATATCTTTTCTTCACTTCCAAATGGTTCAGCATGCAACTCTTTTCCATTAATAAAGAAACAACTAACAGGCTTTGTAGCAGACTGATGCTTCTTACCTAAAACAAGATAAATAAATAATTAAACATTTCAGTTTTAAAAATATCTAACATTTTTCATCTTTTTTCTCTATCTGTTTAGCTTGCAAAGTTTGAAATAACAATATAAGCAACCAACCAACAAGGAAAACAACTGAAACAGGTTGCAATCAAAAGTTGATTACAATTTGTTAAAAACTGATATTAAAATACAAAATAATGAATCAATCAAGCAACATTTCTTTTTAATTTTCACTCTTGCGTTAAAAAAGTTAATATAAATACCTGCTGCATGACTTTTAACAGCCTGAATACCCATATTGGATAATTCAAATGATTTTTTACATTTTTTGCAATAAGCTTTAGCTTTTGCATGTGCGTTGGGAACTAACCAACCTTTATAAATATCTTGCTGTAACCATCCTCTTGAAAATAAGTCTTTATTTTCTGAAGTAATGTCTTACATTATTATATTTATTTATACATTTAGCTAAACATATAGTTACTATATAATATAAAAATTAAAAAACCACTTTAGTAAGCAACTTTCAAAAACAATAAACACTCAAAATGTGTATTTTGCAAAATAACTTTAAGCTAAATATAAAACTGAAAAATATTCCCTGAGTTTTCCCTGATTTTACAGATTTTTAACAAATATTCCCTGACTTTTCCAGGTATTCCCTGATTTTCTAAATTTTTAAAACTTTTCCCTGGTTTTCCAGGTTTTCCCTGAGTGCCATGAACCCTGTCCAGCTGCTAAGTTTTTTGTTTTGGTGTGACTTCCTGCTGTCTTTCTCAGAGATGCAATAAATGGATCAGATGTACAGAGAAGTTGATTTAACAAATCTTGGTTAGTTTTCACACAAGATGATTTTCTTGCAAAATGTTCACTATAGTTTTGAAAGTCTATATTGCATGTTTCTTGAGCTTCTTCAGAATACATACCAATGGGTAATGTTAAACTTATAATAATTTCAGAACCATGGATTTAAATTTTATGGAGAGATTGTGGCATATAGTACCAAGGATAATGATGAACATAAAGTTGAGCTGTTTTTAAACAGAAAGCCTTAAATTTATCGGTGTCAATATCTAAAACACATGAAATTGTTGCCAATATAATATGCAAACTTAGAATCAGTTCAACATCAATATTTAAAATTTCTGCAAACTTTTCTACATTTTGAAATGCTCTTCGAGCTGTATTTCCATCATTTGATGTTCTACTACCACCAGATTTTGGAACATCAACTATCAAGCCCATATTATCTTTAAATCTATTTTGAATTTATTGTTTCAGAGCCTTTGCTTTAGATTTATCTTCTGCTGTTCTTGTCTGACACTTTTTCAAAGTTATTTTATATCCAATATGTAATAAACATACAAAAAAACGCATGCAAGCATGTAAGGATGATAAACCAAATGATCAACTGCCTGCCATACCCTTTTTCAAAACCATTTTTTCGATATCATTCATTGCTTTGGGAATTGCCCCACATATAGTACAGCATTGATTTGAATTTGTAACATCTGAAAGAGTAGTATGAACTTTTCTGTCAATTATAGTAATATGAATTATATGATGTATTTTGATTTTTTAATTATTCATATCAACTTCAGTATCTTGCAAGTTTGAAATCTCAACCCTAATGAGATCCTCTTCTGATTAAGAAACTGCTGCTGTTTCTTTTTCAAATTTAAAATGCAGAGGTATACAGTACATTGTTGATGATGGTCGTGGATTTCGCCAAGCTGGGTACCGTTTTCCATTTGAAAAACCACACAAGTTCAATGGCACTAGGCAAGTAATAAAAAGTGCCTGCTCATTGTTTAAATTTCTTATTACTGTTCCTTGCGATATTTGTTTATATATAGACTGTCCTGTAGCACCATCAAAGCCTATTTTGTATCTCAGAGAAAGTCTATCTGGAGTGCCTTCAGTGCTAAGGACGTCATACTGTGCCTTGCATATTCTATTTGCTGTATGATCGACTAAAGCTTGCAGTTTTATTCCAGCTGAAAAGTCTGAGACAGATATATCTGCAGGATAACAAAACAGCTTTGCACCCTGAACATCATTATATGGAGGATATACATCAAGTTCCATTTCAACTGCTTGATTTCGATTAATTTGGAGGAAGCTTTTGTCAATCTAGCATCTAAAAGAAGACAAAGAGCTTCATCTATACATATTCTACAATCTTTTTTTGAGGTTTTTTTAGTTGGATTTTCTTTTCTCCGTTCAATTTCTAAAGCAAATTGTAACGCAGAAGCAGAATACATTTCAGTTAAGTGACTAACTTTATGTTTTTTGGTTTTAGTAGAGTAGTCATCAAAGTTTGTCTTAATTGGTCTTCCAATAGGTATTGGTGTTACATTTAAATTTTCAGGAACATGGCTTTGCAGCCATTTTTTGTTCTTTTCTTCAAATCGAGCCATACAGCAATATGACTTGTGCCATTTATCTCGTAGATATGTTATTATAGTTCCTAATTGCTGCTTGTTGCAATCCAAATTCATAGCATCAATAAATTCGTCCACAATACCAGAGTTAGATATTTGTAGATTATTAGGCTTATGCATAATGAATGCATAGATATCAAAATAATTCATTTTCAGCCTACAAATACAAAAAATGTTCTATTCATGAGACATTTGGAGATAAAACAAACTCCAAATGTAAGCTATATCAAATTTATTTGATATAGCTTACATGCAAAATAATTTTGCAATAGCTCATTTGATAGATAATACTTAGTTTTATTCAATTATTCGATAAAAAAATGAAGTTTTACTAATTAAAAACAGTTTTATGCTTATTACTAATACGAAAAATACTATTAAATTAAAAAACAACAAAGAAAAAAAAATTGAAAAAAAATTCCTTTTTTATTAACAGCTTAAAATGCAAACGACATAATAGTTATACAGAAATATATACATTTTATAAAAGCCAGATCTAAGCTATAAAATGGTTTATAACAATATCATTTTTGAAGATATTTTTTTCATACTTTTTTCCACCACCTGGCCCACTATGTACCAACCCATACCTGTTTTAGTACCGCTGCATCAAAACAGGTATGGGTTCGTCCATGGAACCAGCAATGGATTGTATGGCTTCCTTAAGTGGACAGTACTAAATGATAGTCCACGTTGACATAGTAAGATATAATATCTAGTAGACTCAATAAAACTGCTGCAATTTACTAATTTAAGAATATGAACAAGATTTAAATAATTATTAACAGTAAACAACTTAATTTGCAATAAAAAAAAATTCATAAGCAACTTATGAATTTTTGAATAATGAATAATGAATCCCTACACTATTACTAAAGACATATCACATTCAAGATCAAAAAGCGATTCATTTTATCTTTTAAAATTAGCAAACATAAAAAAATTTATTATATATGATTAAAAAATCTCAATTTGATATTATTTATAATTTTAACCTCTTTAAAAAAAACATGTTTAAATAAAAATTAAATTTATCTAGCCAAGATTGGAAGAACTGTTGTGTGGATTTTGGCGAGAGTGTTCATTATACAGCATAAATTCTTTAATTTACTTCAAAAATTAGCAAGTTTAGATAAAGGAGATGCCATTGTGTCTGTATTTATAAATGTCAAAAACATGATATAATTCCTCATGACTTCCTTATTCCAAAGTAAAAAGGTTATAGGTTTTCAAATTCTTGTTATCTTCCCTTTCTGCTCACAAATAAAGATTGAGATCTTCATTATCAGAATGGTATAATGAAATGGTAGTGAAAAGATACAGATTTTGGTGTGCCTTAAGGTTCAATATTTCGACTCGATTCAATATTTAATTTTTTTAAAAAATGATTTTATTTATTTATTAAAGAATTGCAAATCTGTAACTTTGCTGACAACATCATTCTTTATATTTATAACAACAATTTAGAGAATATTACTGTTTGTCTTATAGAAACATCAAACACCAACTCATGGTTTACAATAAACAAAACAATTGCAAATCTTGATAAGTTTCAATTTCATTTATTGACTTAAATAATTGTAATGGTCAATTTTTACTGTTAAAAATGTAAAGGTCTTTGCATACTCTGTTTATTCCTTACTAATTGTAATCTTCTCAGATTACAATTAAGTTTGATATTCATAATAAAAAACCTGTGTGGAAAAACAAACTATAAATACTTTGCTTTTTCACAAATAAGGAAAAATGTTTCAACTCAAACAAGCTACTCTTTTATTCAAGGATTTTATATTGTCAAATTTCTCATACTGTTCTTTATTTTGGATGTTTTGCTCAAAGTTTAATAATAATTTTTTTATTATTATCAAAGATAATTTATTGCTATACTTACTGCCTTTTCTTTGATTTCTTTTATTTATTTCTAGGCTTTTTATATTTAAATAAATTTTTATTGTTAAACAAATATTTCAGAAGTCAACCTCCAACCAGTAACTTTAGGGTTAAATCCATTCTAGATTGCTACTATTCAATTTTTATCAACATAGAGTATCAAAAAAGAGTGTTTTTATGGCCACTCCTTTGACCATAAAATGACAAACAGAATGAATTTTTCTGGAATAGATTTTATGAGGAAAAAAAAAAGTATATTAATTCAAATAAAACATTAATAACTAAAATACAAGATACTAGATCTTGGATATAGATATTAGATACAAACTGATTTTAAAAAAACATGCTGATTAACAAATAAAATAATTCAAAATACCTTGAAAATGAAATGTTCGGTGATCACATGTTAAAGTAAATGTACTATCATCTTCATCACTTATTCCAGTTTGAGCACCCTTTAGTCGAAGGCATCCTCTCCGAGCTCCCCGTACCATTTTCTCTTTTGACTTTAAGTGTAGTAAAACATAATTTTATAATTATAAAAATCTCATAATAACAATCAAGTTTAAACATATGCCTATTATAAAAAGGTAATATAATGTATATAATATAAGTATAATATATTTTTGGTATGAATTTCTTTTTTTTAAACTTTCCTAGTAATTTACTAGTTAAAAGAAACTATTATATTGTATTGCTGACAGTAGATATAAAAGTTAAAAAAATTAAAAAATTATTTAATAAAAAATCAAAGTTTACAGTAAAGTTTACCCTGTTTTTATTTCTGCATGATTTTATATACCATTGTATCACTAAAACTCTTTATAATGAAGAAATGCATTATGCAGATTTTTTCAATTGTACAAACACACATAAAACTCTTGGAATTTTAAAAATGTTATATATTTAATAAAAAAGTGATTAAATTATTAAAAAAAATTATACTTGCTTATTTTTATTCTCATTTATTCACATTTGAAAATGTTGCAGTTTTTATTACCTATATTTAAAATATTTTTAAAAATCTTTTCATTTTTTTTTTAAATATTTAAATATTAAGTTTTATTTTATAAAGAAAGTTAAAAAAAAAAATTATTTTTATATAACCTTTAAATAAAAGCATTCTGAACTATATAACTTTTGTTTTTATTTATTTAAATCATATAAATACATATGTTTTATATATATAGTATACTATACATATACTATACTATACATATATAGTATACTATACATAAAACATAATATATACTATCTAAGCTTTATATAATTCACAAAATTCTTAACTAAATAATTTGTGTTTTTATTTATATTAACTATATAAAAATATAATTACATATATAATATATTAAATACTATCTTATCTTTATATCATTGAATAATTACTTATGAACAGTGTTTTCATTACACAGCCAAAAATATTTACCCAAGTAATGAGTAATTCTAAATTTACCCACATAATACCAGTATAATTTTATCAATTAGAAGTTATAGCCACCATTATGGGGTGTAAATTTAGTCAATTTTGATTAAAAAAAAAACAGCAAGTTTTTGGAAAGGCTAAAATGAATAAGTTTTATAACATTTATCTTTAAACTACTTTTTTTTTTTCAAGTTTTTTGTAGAATTGATGCATTAAAACCCGTGCATCAATGCTATTATCTCCCAATCTATTTCTTATTTTGTGGCAAAAAGCCTCATGGCAGAAAATGCTCACTTTGATTGTTTAAAAAAAATGCTCACTGATGTTGGTTAAAAAGTTAATAAATGTTTTTCAAGATATTCAGGCCTTGCACAAGTAGCTTCAAATAAACTCATCTCTTTTTTTTAGAATCTTAGATCCAATCTTGGATTGGGGAGGGGTGGGGGAAGTGATGTATTTTTAGTTTACCCTCCCCCCTCTCTCTTCCTCCTCCTCCCCTAGTTAAAACTGGTGCCGCAACAATGATTTTTAATCATCATTTTTTCCATTATCATTTAAATCATTTGTGCTTATCTTATTTAGTTTTATCCTAAGATAAGGAAATGATTTAAAGGCATGTTTTTGAATGCATGAATTTACCGGTGGACGATGTTACTTTAGTTATGATAAAAAAACCATTTTACTTAAGATTTTAATAAATGCTTTTGTTTTGTTTTTTTCATAATTAGTAAATAAATAATTTTGTTAAAAATTATTTATATACTACTGCATTTAAAACTGAAATTTCTTTTTCTATTTTTAATAAAAAAAGTAAAATAAAAATAAAATAATTTAATTTTTGGGTGCTATTTTTTTGGCATCCATACCGCTCCAGAGGTACTAAAACAGGTCTGGGTTCTTCCCTGGTACTAGTAACTTCAAAATTAACTGGTAGCTTTCACTTGCTTTCTTTGGATAAAGTCTGCTTAAAAATGAAGTAGCCAGAAATATTATTTTACGTTTTTTTTATTTTTAGACCAACCTGATCCTTTCACTCTTTTGATTTTAAATATTGTATTAAGTGTACAAGACTGAGGTTATTTCTCTCTTGAGTTTGGACTTCAAATTTTTCTAGAAAACCAAAGCTTCTTGATGTTTCAGCTTCTTCGCAGCAAATTCAGTATCTTTTTCAGCAAGCAAAAGATTAGCATTTTCTTTGCATAAATATTCATCTACAATATGAGCAAGGGCATCGCATAGTTCTTTAATCTTCACCAATTCTTTATTGGAAACATCAAATTCTTGTTCAAGAAGAATCATTGCTACTTTAACTTTACTATGAACTTCATAAAATCTTTGTAGCATTTTAATAAAAGTATTCCATCATATTTTACAATATAAAAGTAAAGCTTTTTCCTTTCCAAAGGACTGAATATTTTGAGGTTGAAGATTGTCATCATTTCTGATTTGGGACTTTCTGAAAACTTGAACAATTTTACAAATTTTAGCAACAATAGCACCAATATCAGAAACTAGGTTTGTCTCAGTGCTTAATTTATCACATTCCTCAATTGTTTCTTTATAATCCTCTTCCTTTTCAGTTTTATCATAAATTAAATCATCGTTTATCTTAATTGGTTTATAAAATATATCACAAACACAATAATGGATTGCATGTGCAAGACAGCTAACATGAATTGGACTGGTCTTTTTTCTAAATTTCATCATAACTTGCACCATCAGTGATTGTTGCTACAATGTTGTTGCCCAAATCTGAATGGATTTCAGAAAATCTTGACTTAACAAGTTGAATAGCTTTTTTTTTCATCTAAACCATAAAAGTTCAGATTCATAAAACAAAGGTTTCTGACTGAAGTGGATTTATCACAGCTGAGGAAAAAATGACCTTCTTTTTTTTCCGAATATCTTTCTTAATGATGGTGATATTTTCACCATATTCTGTCATAAATTGATTTCTGATACTTGGAGGACTTTTTTGGCAAAATGTAACCATCTAATTTAAATGCTCTTCTAAGCAGAACACTATTTGCAATTTGGTTGAAACTAAGACCATCAACTGCAACCAATTTATTCATCACCTCACCAAGAGGTTCAAAGCCTTTCTTAAAGAAAGTATAATGCAAGAAACTTTTGATGGTGTTAATGGTGCTTAAAGTAAAACTTAGCTGGAATCTTATGCTTTGCTCATATCAATCATACGCTTTCAAAACTGCTGAACAAATTTTATATTTTGTGCTATCTTCTGTTTTTTAAAATCTATTTTTCTTTGTTAAATATAGTGAAAAATAATGACAAGTAAATATATGTTAAATAATAACCATTTATATTTAAAAAAAAAATAGCTACAGTATTTTTATGAGAAACCAAAAAAAATATGTAAAACTAGAAAGTGTCTTATTTTCTCTATTTTCCTGATTTTATACTAAAAATTCTTTAGAGCTTATTAAGAGGTATACTGCAATATAAATTATCTGAATTTGTTACTAAATACTCATATTATACACAAATGATAAGAATATATATATATATATATATATATATATATACATATATATATATATATATATATATATATATATATATATATATATATATATATATATATATATATATATATATATATATATATATATATATATTCTTATCATTTTGTACAAGTTTCTTATAAACAACTTTTTTATTAAAAAAAAAACATAATAACTTTGACAATAATGTTAATAACAAATACATTAATTTTAAACAATAAATCTTTTACACTCTGAAAATCTCTATTTTAGTTTGTTTAAATTGTATTAGTACTTTTGTAATAACCACGGACTAAGCTGGAAACCTCAACAAATTAAATAAAGGTGGGTTTATATTATAAAACTTTTTTATACAAATGTCTTCACAAAGTTGATAACAGCCAAAAGTACTCATTTATGGAAATAACTTTTAAAAAACTTGAAAAATTTAAAATTACCTGAAATTACCCGGATAACAAGAAAGAAAAAAACTTGCAAATTACCCCCGGTAATGGTTAAGGTAATACATGAGTAAGAAACACTGTTTATAAACAATTAATTAACTATATAAATTATTAATACCATATAAATATTAAAAAAATTCAAAATATTTAATATATTTTTAAACTAATTTTTATTTCACATTTTTTAATTTTAACTTGATAGCAAATATGCAAATATTATGTTATAATTTTTTTTATCTATATTATTAACAAACAATGCTTATCAATAAAATAAATTTGTAAAAAATATATAGAATTTTGGTACTTTAAAAACCCAGGTTCATACACTTTTAGAGAGAACTAAAAGCTTTACAGTATGTAGAATATAACTTCTTATATATACGTGGCTCAGCATGTAATGTAGAGTTATCAAGGGTAGACTTTTTTTCAAAAGGTTTTTTAATTACTTTCAAACTAAAGTTCACCTATTTTCCATACTGATTTCATACAGGGATACCTAAAACTAATGACCCTAATATACATAATATAATTGCAATATAAAATTATTTTGAAATTTTTGAAATAAGCAACAAAAAATGTTACTATAATTTATCAGCCATTATATTGTAGAACCAAAATACTTCATATCCTGATAGTTCCAAGAAATCCAGCTACATATTTTTAATTTTGAGTTTAATAGTTTATCTTAAAATTTAGTTTACTAATAAACCTCTTCAGTTAAGAACACTCATAAAAAAATAATATCAATAATATAAAAAACATAAAATATTTGAAATACTTAAAAAAACAAAAAAACAATTGATAAATACTATAAATAATTATCATTTATTTTGATAAGTAATTTAATTTATTATCAAGAAATTGAACTTTCTTAATGCAGTCAGAATGCAATTAAGTTTTAAGCATTAGCTTAAATTAAAATACTATTCTTTTATTAGAAACTAAGTTTCTAATAAAAGAATAGTATTTTAATTTAAGCTAATGCTTAAAACTTAATTGCATTCTGACTATTAAAATTCTTATCTGAATTAATGTAGTTAATAACAATAATTCAAAAATTTTAACTTGATAATAAAAAAAACCAAAATAACTGTAAACACTAAAACACATTTTTTGATAACAAAAAAATAATCTTACTGTGTAATAAGATAATAAACCAGCGTTATCATCTAAAACAAACCAGCGGTATTGCCATCCTTGTACCACATTAGTCCATTTTGTTAATGGACCTTCCAATTTAACTGCCATCTTTGATATCTCACACCATCCGATTATGTTAGTAAATGTATTTTGTTATTTTAATGTATAGCTAAAAATAGTTACAAAACAAAAAATAGAATAAAATATTTAAAAAATTCTTCTTAAATATTAATAAAATAAACAGAAACAATAAGCTCACTTAAAATCTAAAACTTTAATGTTTAATGAACATTTTTTAATGAAAAATCTCCATTTTGTTTATTTTAAAGGAAAATCGTCAGTTTGTTTACTTTTATATTTTGATAACAAATAGAGCTTTTCCCGCCATAACTTAAAACCACATGGTTACGTTATGTCCTTAAAAGTGTGTTGCACGCAAAGCTTGTTAACTTTAAACCGTTCACAATTGACAACTTATCATGAAGATTGAAGAAGTTCAAAGTACCACTAAGACTCAACGCATTGCAGCCCATAGTCATGTTAAAGGGCTTGGACTTAATGAGGATGGTGCAGCCATTAGCATAGCATCTGGTTTAGTTGGCCAAGAAAATGCTCGGGAGGTATAATGTAGTTATTATTATTTATTTACTATCAATTTTTACAGTAATATAGCTATATTTAGGTACGTGGACTAATTTTTTTAAATTGATCAAATACTAGAATGTTATATATCGTTGGAAAGCCCTTAAATACAATATTTTAAAAGTGAAAAAGTTATGAAAATTGGACATTTCTATAAAAAATATAGCATTTTTAGTAGCAATTTTTCGATATATGGGTTTCTTGATAAAACTGTAGGTACGTGTGTAAAAATTTCAAATTGTTTAAATATTAGATTGTTATATATCGTTGGAAAGAATTTTAAAAAAATATTGCAAAACTGAAAATTTTATCAAAATCAGATGATTCTACTACAAGTTATGAGCATTATAGTGACGAAATTTGATTACAAGGATTCCTTAACAAAAATGTGACCAATTTATAATGGTTTTGTAACTTAAACCGCCTCAACATTGTCACTGCTTATCTAAATGCATATAACTTGGTATCAAAGATAGGTGTAACATTGGGCTACATACCTCATTCACTTTTATCACCTGTGCGTATTCAGGGGGCTAGAGGGGGGACAGAAAAAATATCTTTGCTATCAAAAAATTCACATTTTTTCTATAAAAGTTTTTTTTTTTTAATATAAAACTAGTAATTTATCATTAAAAAAGTTGTTATTTTTTTATTCCAGTTCCAAGCAAATATTAGAGATGTATTTTATGAAAGAGGTGGATGTGGTGGTAATGGTACACACCCTAATACCGAAGGATTTATTCTTATAAATATTTTTATCAATAATAAAATGAATGAAAATAGTATAAAAAATAAAAATTATATTTTATTAAACTATATATTAGTGACAAATAAATTATAAGATGCAAGGCGTCACCCCACCCCCCCGCCCATCTGTCACACAAAAAAAAATTAAAACATAAAAGCAGTATAAAAAGTGGTAGAGTATGCTCCTTCCAAATCTTGTAACTTTAAATTTAATGCTGCCTTTAAATGCTCTATATGCATAAAAAAAAAAGAAAAGAAAAGATAATGTATACATATGTATAATAAATAAGAAACTTACATAATGTGATTGTTTATGTGAACTAATAATAATGCTAAATATAAAAAACGACAATAACAAAAAATTATGTTTTATTTTTACATGCATGCAACTTTGATGATAAAAAACAAAGTATGGCATTGGGAGATTTATGTTTTGCACCACTAAACATACCCATGAGTTCTTCAGTGTCAATATCATGAAGCCCTGCTGAGTCTGGTCCTTAAGTAGTTCATTTGATGTTGTGTTGAATTGTCTCTGGTACTGCCTGTCAATGACAATAATGACAGCATTCAGACAACAACCTAATGCTTCTCCCATTTTATCAGTCTGTGGACAAAAGTCCACAATTAAAGGTTGGATCATTAAGATCATTTCCAAAAAAATCTGACTTTAGTTGAACTAAAGCAAGTGGGTTCAATAATCTCAACAAGATGGTTGCGAACATTTTTTAACACTTGGATGCCAGATATGTAGTCGAGTCCTTAACCAGGCTCAACATAAAGCTTAGTCATCCAGGGACCAGTTAATAGCTTACCAATTAACCCTAAGGCACACAATTCAAGGATACATAATAATAAATGTATTATTATTTAAATAAACCAAATAAAATTTCACATATGGATTTATTAATTAACTATATTTAAAATCTAACCTGCTTCCAAAGTAAAGTCTTGATACAGACTATTTCTCAGACCACCACATAATGTCACACCAGAAAACAGGAATGTCTTCAATATAGTTTTTAATCAAGAAAACTAAGTTATATATATAATATAGAGAGAAAAAACATATTAAATTAAGGCTTCTGTTACTTTGTTAGATATTTTTTAGAGTAAATGGTTAATTTACCTTTACCATCCTTGAAGTGTAGTTTGTTAAGCTGTATAACAATGTTTGCTACAATACAATCCCTGCCAAACGGTTTCCCTTTTAAAGTTTCCAATGCTTTAAGTGAAGCGTTGCAAGCAGAGGTCCTTGTATCCAATGGGTGAAGATGGCAATTTAGTTTGTTTAATGATTTCTGCCTCAAAGTATTTAACTTAGTGACAGTTGCATGGTTTGCTGCCACTCTGTCACTCATCATATTACTTTTATAAGCAATAATTGTACTTCAATATATTGTTGCTCGTAAAAATTACTATGCAATTTAGCAAGGTGATCTACAGACTGTGTAATATGATTTTGATAATCATTAGCTGTACCCCCAGCAAGTTGGTCAACAGCCACAACCATGCATCTTGTTTTGGTTGTAAAGTGGCCAGCATTTACATGGACACCCTCTTGTGTAGTAGCATCAAAGCTCAAGGTCAGATTTTTTGTTGCAATAGCTATTTCAGCAGTCTGCAGATCAGAAATAACTCCAAGCTCATGCATCATCTGCTCCACAGTTGTACGATGTGGAATTTCAGTAAACTGATAGCCAGTAAATTCTCCAATTTTATGGAGCAGTGATAGCACACTATGTGTAGGTACAGTACAAACAAGCATGTAATATATTAATGACCTAATATCAGTAGTGTAGACTTTTGCATATCTCCTATTCTGGACATTGTGCTGTGTTTGCTCAACTTCCTCCTTTAAAATTACCAATTCATTTTGAAGAATTTGAATCTCAGCATTTCTATCAGAAATTTGATTGTGCAAAATAGTAACTTAATAAGTAAATTCTGTCTTGGACAATGCTATTTGCTTTTTCAATCTAAGATTTTTATTTTGAAGACATTTAAGTTGTATGCTAAAACTCTGTTCATTTAATTTATTTTGAATTTGCATGATTGTCTTGTTTTTGCAAGCAGTTGTTTGATTTAATTGTTTAAATCTATATGGCCTTGACTTGAACTTTTCTTTAAACTCTGATAAAACTTTTTTATGCTTTTCCATTTTTGTGGAAAATTGGTTTTTCAACTCGCTTGAAAATTTTTTTTCTTGGACTCAACTAGATACCTCTTAATCAAGACAGTATTGGATCTGATTATCTGATATCTGGATGTGATTCTCCGGCTGTTGAATAACCTGGAGAAGATAATAAAAAAGCATTTGATTCAGTGGAAACCATTGGCACAATTATGTTTACATAAGACGTATCAGATGTAAGTATTGGAGGTGCTTCAATAGTTCTTATTTCATGTATCATACCAGTTGTGGTAGCTGACTTGAAAAAAAACTTTAGAACAAATGTTTTGAAACTTTTCCAGGTTCGTTAATAAGTTTTTCTTATATAGATTGATGGTATAAACTACACATTTGATGTGATTTTTAGGCAAATTACGAATTTATGCACATACCTAAAAACTGTGCTTAAAAATTTTCTTTTTCCACATAAATCATTATAACTTTGCCAGTTCTTATCTAAATATCTATGACTTAATATAAAAAGATAGATGTAAAAATGGGCTATAATTTCAAATTAGTTTTTAGGTATAGGGCGCATCGAGGGATCTGGAGGGGGTGCTAACCCGCCACCTACACCTCACAAAAATACACTATTATTTCATAATAGTTTTTTTAATGAAATTGGTAATATTTATGTATAAAAAGTTGTTGTTTATTTATTTCACATCACTAGGAAATATTACAGGTCAATCCTAAAGTTGGGTGTTTTTTTTTGGGGGGGAGGTTTAACACACCCTATCATTACAATATTACAATCTTTACTAAAATGATTAAATCTATTATAAAAAAATTTTTTCATATTTAAATTAAGAAAGTTCTAACTTTCTTGATATAGCAACAATAGCAAGCTGGATTTTTATTATATTTTGACAGTTCAATATCAGTTTGATCTTGTTTCCGATAAGAAATAGTGTAAATTCTGTCTTGTTGTTTCTTGTTTACTTTTTTCAACTCTACCATCATAAATGACAAACTTTTAATAGTCAGAATCATACCATTTATGACAGAGTTTTTCTGATCATTACCAAAAGTTATCATGTACAAACATGCCAGTGATATGCTGAGTATAATGAACTAAAGATAACAAAAAAAAATTGTACTATAAAACAAAACACCTTGAAGTTGTCAACAGTAAGTTAGAAAAGTAACAATCATCAGTTATGTTCTGATTAATGACATTAATCAGAACATAACTAATGATTGTTACTTTTCTAACTTACTGTTGACAACTTCAAGGTGTTTTGTTACACATTAAATGTGTAACAAGTTTACTAAGAAAATTAACAATGAAAGTATAAATTAAAATCTAATTACAAACAACAAACTAACACTTGGAATATTAATACAAAGTTAAAGTAGTAAACAATAAGTTAATGTTAGTTATTAATTTTTTATTAATTTAAAGTAGTAAACAATAAGTTAATGTTAGTTATTAGTAAAGTAGTAAACAATAAGTTAAAAATAAATAAATAAAAGTAAACAATAAGTTAATAATGTTAGTTATTAGTAAAGTAGTAAACAATAAGTTAATGTTAGTTATTAATTTTTTATTAATTTAAAAATTATAATTCAAAATTATTAATTTAAAATAATATTTATAGAATAAAAGATAAAATTGTTATTGGCAATTAATAGTCAATAACAATTTCATATTTTATACTATCAATATTGACAATATTATTGTTTTAAAACAATTTTATTGTTTTAACATTATTAAACCACTTTCAAAACATTAACTTAATGATTAAGTTTATGTTTTAAAAGTATTTTAATAAGAAAGTTAAAACTGTTATTGACTATTAACATTAATTTATTGTATACTAAATTTTTTTGTATTTAATAATTACCATGTTGAGATAATGGAATATGTAAATAGTATACTACTTATTAGGGTGGATTGATTTTCATAGCAAAAAAAAAAGGTTTAAAAATCAATATTTCTGAGACACGAATCGATGTCTATTAATTATAAGATGAAAGTAAAAAAATATTTTTTGATTTTGATGAGATCTTGAGGTTCCTCTTTAAATTCTAAATCCTTGATGGATCCTAATATTTTTGAATTTTTTTTTTCCTAAATTATATCAACCTTGGACTCAAAAGAAGCAGAAAAAAATGCTTGTTTTATCAATTATATTTTTATTTAAAAAAAATTTTAGTGAAAAAAATATTTTCATAAATATACCTTAAAACTCCCATTTTGATGAAGATGAGGGGGTTTTTAATGAAAAAAACAACATTTTTTTCTCTTTAGTTTTGATTTAAAACAAAAGAGAAAAAAATATTGAATACTATATTCAAAACAAGCGTATTATTCTGCTTCTTTTGAGTACCAGGTTGATATAGTTTAGAAGAAAAAAAAATTCAACAATATTAGGATCCGTCATAAATTTAGAATCCAAAGAGGGACCTCTAAAACTCATTTAAATTAAAAAAAAAAAGTTAGGTTCTTTTTTCACCAAAAGACATTCGCAGCTCATGCAAATCAAATTTCAAAAATTTTTAAAATCTATCTACCCTACTACTTATTCTTTAAATTATTGTTTACAATAACCTATTAAACCTATTATTATTAACTAAATCAAAAGTTTTTTATTTTAAAATGATTAAAAATGATGATAATAATTATTACAGTAAGATCTTTGATAATATATTTTAAAAACACTAATAAGGCTTTTGTTAAGAAAAAACCAATAAAGTATGTGATCTTTACACTTATTTATGTATGGTGTTTTTATAAAATTGTCCACTTACACTTTGAGTTAACAATCAATTCCAAAGCAACAGTTTTACTAAAAGTTTTAGTCTTGAACATTAATTTTTTTTTATATGTAACATTTAAAAAAGATTTTTACATTTATCAACATAATTTTGTTTTAAAAATAATTATTACTTATACTTTTATGAAAAAAAAATATTATAAGTTGTTAAATAGTCCAACAAAACTTCATTAATTTTTTCCATTTTATTATTTAATAATAAAAATCCAAGTAAACATTCTCACAATAACTATTTTTTTGCAAAATGGCCCCCTAGCTGCCCCCTTATTTTCTGTCCCCCAAAAAAAAAAAATCAGAAAAACAGAATTTACGTACCAAAAGTGTTACACTTAATAAACTGTCTTCTCCCTTTTTTTTTTGCGTTAAAATTTGGCATGTGCATAGAAAATGCATGTAGAAAATTGTTTAAATAATAAATAAAGCGGGATCAACATTCACTACAAATTCAAAAGAGAACATCGTCTAAATTTTTATGCAAAATTTTAAGCAAAATAACCCATAAAGAAGTCTAGTAACCATGCATAAAAATTATAAAGATATCAGGCTTAATCTTTCTTCTTTGAAAAACAAATCTATGTTTGTATATTTTTTTAAAAAGAAACATCACAGAAGTATTAAGACTACCGAAAAAATGCAGTATGCGTAGTGAAACCTTTTGAAATCTATCTGCTTCCTTTTTTTTTTTTCGCTGAAATTTGATATGCGCATAAAAATTGGATGCAGAAAGTTGTTTCAATAATAAATAGACCGTTTTATAAAGCATCAGTTCACAAATATACAGATCAATCTCCCCCACTTTTTTAAAACTGAAAATTCTAAAACCTTTAAAAAACTTTCCAAAAAGTGTGCCAATCTTGGAATCTTAAAATGAAATGATCATTTAAACTATCAGTAACATTGAAGTTGTTATTTTATTGATTTGTATATTGTATATTGTACAAAAAAATTATTCATTAAATTATTTATTTTTCATTCAATAAATTAAGTTTACTACACATGTTATATAAATTTAGGTTTCATTAAGGTAATGGACAATTAAGGAAACCTTGATAATAAGATAAATATGTTAATTTAAACATATTTCTTAAATAACCACATAAACTCATTTTTATAATAATTTTTATAAAAAAAATTTAAATTAAACAAATTATGAAAAAGAATGTTTTTTAATTATAAAAATACAAATGTACTTAGTTTTATAACATAGCTATGTGTTACGCTCTCAAGTGCTTTATGCAAGGGGGGAGGGATTAAAGTTCAGATCCAATAAACAGGTGGTCTTTATAAAATATTGTGTGGGAATTTTTTAAAGAACAAACAATTTTATTCTAGTGTAGCTTGCAATCAAATGCACATTTTTAACAGCTGTATCAATGTAATTTCAATAGAATTTCATATGCTTACATAAGTTTTTTACTATGATAAGCAAAAACTTAAATTTCAACAAATCGAAATTTACAAGATTTTAAAAAAATCAATTTTTTAAAGCCTAATACACTGAAAATTTTTATCATTGACTTATATATTTAAAAAAAAAAAATTTAAATTTTTTTTTGTTGATAAGTAAAAATAATAGACAGGGGAGGTGGTCTTAAAGGTTGTTAAGAAAAATTCCAAAAATAAAGAAATGTCCCCTCCCATGTATTAAGCACCTAAAAAGTACTTTATTTTTAATAGAAATCATTGATTTGCATGAGTTTTTTTTTAAAGATTTTTATTCAGAGAATATCAACTGATTTTTGTGGGAAATTTTGTGAGCAAGTGTATTTAAATCAACTTAAACAAAGTATAGTATTACTGCGTTTACATATATAGTTGTAACTATAGATGTGTAATTAGCTAAATTAAACTATAAAACTAATATTAGTTAATTATTATTCATACTTTTAAGAAATGTTACCAAAAAAATCATACTAGTTAAAAATATTATTGAAAAATAGTCTCAAATTTTTATGCATTATAGCATTAATTCTACTGTTGTTTTAAACTTTTTTTGTATAATTTTATAATACCATTAATTAAAATTAAGTATATAAAAAAATTAAAAGCTAGTAATTTTTTTTTTTGAATATTGTTTAAAATTAATTGATTACGTGCAAAATATTACCTTTTTTTTGTATAAAGTTATATATGTTATAAAATTTATTTCATTTTTAAAAGGCATGTGGTATTGTTGTGGAGCTAATCAAGTGCAAGAAGATGGCAGGAAGGGCCATTCTTCTTGCTGGCCCACCTGGCACTGGAAAAACAGCTTTAGCACTAGCAATCGCCCAAGAACTTGGTCCTAAAGTTCCATTTTGCCCTATGGTAGGAAGTGAAGTTTACTCTACTGAAGTAAAAAAAACTGAAGTCTTAATGGAAAATTTTCGTAGAGCTATAGGTTTGCGTATTAAAGAGACCAAAGAAGTTTATGAAGGTGAAGTTACTGAGCTAACTCCATTTGAAACAGAAAATCCATTAGGGGGGTATGGAAAAACTATAAGTCACATTATTATTGGACTGAAGACAGCTAAAGGAACAAAACAGCTTAAGCTTGATCCATCAATCTATGAGAGCTTGCAGAAAGAAAAAGTTGAAACTGGTGATGTAATTTATATTGAAGCAAATAGTGGTTCTGTCAAAAGATTAGGACGCTCAGATGCTTTTGCAACAGAATTTGACTTAGAGGCAGAGGAGTATGTACCATTACCCAAAGGTTGTATATTTTTTCATAAAGTTCACTGGATTTTTGTTATCTTAATATGATTAATTTAATATGAGTTGATTTAATTACATAAAGCTAATACATTTATCAACTAAATTATTTAGGCTCACTATCTATATATTATAGTCACTATCTATATATAAATTGATTTTTTAGAGTTACAAAGTAAGGTGTATATGTAAACTGATTTTTGTAAGAATATGTATGTTTAGTGAGGTGACTTTACATACGTCAACTAAAAGTGTGTTTCTTTATAACTTTATATTTTTTAAGATAAAGTCATAAAGAGTAAAAGTATCTTTATGACTTTATCTTTTTTTCTAATGTCATTTTAAATTTGTCATTGCCATTAATTGCATTTCAAAAATATTTTTACATATTTAGAAGTTTAAAAATGTTATTGAGCAGAATATATTTATACTGTACTGATCTAATAATATTGTAGTAAATTACTATTACATTATTTATAATTAAAGTATCTATAATTACTAAGTAGTTATAGATACTTATAATAGTAGATAACATATATACATTTAAAAATATATTTATTTTAAATTAGAAATTGTTTTGTAGTCATCAAATAATTAAACAAAATCTTTTTTTATTTTTTATGTAAGGTGATGTCCATAAGAAGAAAGAAATAGTACAAGATGTTACTTTACATGATCTGGACATAGCTAATGCTCGTCCACAAGGTGGTCAAGACATTTTGTCAATGATGGGTCAACTCATGAAACCGAAGAAAACTGAAATCACAGATAAACTTCGTAAAGAAATAAATAAAGTGGTCAATAAATATATAGATCAAGGAGTTGCTGAGTTAGTTCCAGGTGTATTATTTATTGATGAGGTGCATATGCTGGATATAGAATGCTTTACGTATCTCCATAAAGCGCTTGAGTCTTCCCTTTCTCCAATTGTAATTTTTGCTACAAATCGTGGTACTTGCACAATACGCGGAACAGATGTGAGATCACCACATGGTATGCCTCTAGACTTGCTAGACCGTGTTATGATCATCCGTACAATGCCATACTCTCAAGATGAAATGAGGCAAATTTTAAAAATACGTACTCAAATTGAGGGAATATCTGTTGATGAAGAGTCAATTGTTGAACTTGCTTCTATTGGAAATAAATCAACACTGAGGTATGCTGTTCAATTTTTAACTCCGGCTTCAGTGTTAGCTAGTATTAATGGACAAGAGTCTGTTACTATAGCAGAGGTTAATGAAATTAATGAACTATTTTATGATGCTAAGTCTTCTGCAAAGTTATTACAAGAGCAGGAAGATAAATATATGAAGTAAAAATCATTGAAGTATGTTTTTGTGTATATAAATTTGATAGTATCCTTGGTGACTTTGTAATGTTATTGACAAGTTATTTAGATTTGTTTTTCAAGTGCTTTGTGTGTTCTTAAAAATTCACACAAATTTGACAACAAATTATGTTAGTTTTTCCTGTTTTTTCGTTTTAATCAAACCCTGATCACAATTAAAAAAACAATATAGACCATCAACAATAGAGCTAATAGAAATATTTACTAAAAGTTTTTTTTTTTTAAGAACATTACATCTTTAGTGGATAAAGATTTATCCGTCTACAATCAACGGCCATGGTTGGAAGTAAGACATTTAATTTTTTTAGTCCAGATCTAACATAAGGGAAAAGGGGGGGGGGGAGGTGTAATTTTTTTATGTTACAGTATTTTTTATAAAAAGGTTGAGTTTATAAATATTTTATAATAATTTATAAATCCGAACTAATATTTTTTACAAAACACGCTTAAAACTATTTAATACACGGCTATCGACATTCCCGAAAGTTGTAAAAAAAAAATTTCGAGTAAACAAACATTAAAAATGATATATTTTACGAAAGAGTCAAGTTATTTTTCGAATAGAAACTGTTTTTTTAAACTGAAATAATTATTTTGAAATTCAACTTTTATCATTCTTGCTTTGATTTTAATAAGTAGCTTTTGGTGCAAAGTGCAATCATTGTGTCGTAGAAAGTTGCTTAAATGGAAGTTATAGACTTATGAAATATGCACAGAACATAAATGAAAAAAAAAAGGAATTGAATGTAATTGTGTATAACCTTTTCGGTTATTTTCTTTTCTAACTATTAAAAAATCTCCTCAACGTAGTTTTTGGATCAACTTGTTAACCGCCTATAAAGCGCTCCTGAAACAACTGATTTTTTTTTTATGTCCAAAAAAAAACGCACGACTTTGCCTCAATTGTTTTAAAGATAAATATCCTACATTAAAATTTTATTTTCCAACTGAAAAACTTGGATAAGATTCTAGAAGTTTCGATTCTAGAAATAAAGTTACTCGTTTGCGCCTCTAAATAGTACAATAAATACTGGCTACGCACAGCCTTAACTTGATAAATATAAACCAAGCGCTAACTCCGCTACACACTGTAATACTATATTTTGTTGATAAAAATCGAGACACTTTTTCTGTTAAATAGCCACGTTTTAACTCCTTGTTACTTAGTGTCAACTTCAATTCAAAAAAAAGATATTATAATTGAACCATTAGTAGTAGATGAAAATAAAAATTATATTATTCCACTTTCTAATTTTAATGAGTTCTCTCAGGCTCAACAGTTATTAACAACTGACAAGAAGTTTAACACAAACATTCCTTTTGTTAAAGTTTTTAATATTTTCCATGACCTTAAAAAATCAATTGTACATCATTGATTTAATTTCAATACTGAAATAAATTGGTCTCCTAGAAAATGCCAAATAAAAAGCCACCAAAAAAACGTGGTAAATACAGAAAATTATGTTTACAAGATGAATTTTTACTTGTTCTGTTGAAATTACGCCTTGGATCGTAAAGCAATGACATAGTTAGTAGATTCAAGGTTTTCTCTGGTTACTGTTTCAAATATTCAAGTCTTGGATAATAGGCATGTTACAATATTTTAAATCATTTGTTTACTTTCCAGGTGAAGAAAACGTTTGTTTGAACCGCCATAACTGTTTTAAAGATAATCCAAGTCTGTTAGGAATATTTGACTGCTCTGAAATTTTTATAGAAACACCAACAAATCTAGAATTACAAATTATAAGTTGGTCTGAATACAAGCACCACAATACAATGAAGTTTATTGCATCAGTGACCTCTAGTTCTTACATAAATTTTAATTCCAATATACAAAAGCGGCGATGATTAGATAAAATCTAACTATAGACCAATTTCCATACTTTCCTGTTTTTCTAAAATACTAGAGCGTATTATGCACAACAGGCTGTACAATAATCTTAAAACTAATAACATTCTTTATCATTAACAGTTTGGTTTTCGCAAAAACTATTCCACGGAGCATGCAGTAATTGATCTTGCGAACCTTATTAGTTATGAAAACAATAGTTAAACACTCGAAATATTTCTAGATCTATCTAAAGCCTTTGATACTGTCAACCACAAGATTCTTATCTACAAACTATGTAATTACGAAGTAGCTCACTCTAACTTAAAGTGGCTGCAATGTTATTTAGAGAATCGTAAACAAGTAGTACCATTTGATTTAATATGTTCCCCATTTGAGTCAATAAGTTGTGGAGTTCCACAAGGATCAATACTTGGACCTTTACTATTTTTAATTTATATTAATGATATTTATTTGTCATCAAAAATACTTAATAATATTATTTTTGCTGACGACACTAATGTTTTCTTGTCTGATTCAAATTTAAAAAATATTTTTTGTAATGTAAAAACAGAACTAACATATCTCAATGGTTTATAGCAAATAAACTTTCATTGAATATTGAAAAAACAAAATATATTTTTTTGCTAAACCATCTAAATTCGAAAACCTTCCACTTACACTTCCAGAACTAACTATTAACAATATTAAAATAAAAGAGTTTTTTCAATGAAAATGTTTGGAATAATTTTTGACGAACATTTAAATTGGAAAAGCCAAATAAAGCTAGTCGAGAACAAAGTCTCAAAGACTTTAGGGATAATGTATAAGACTAAACCTCTTTTGAATAAAATATGTTTAAAAAATTTATATTTTTTGTTTATACATAGCCATATTAACTATTGTAATATTGCCAGGGGAAACAACCACTCATCTTAGCTAAAAACTATTTATACAAAACAAAAGCAAGCAAGTTGATTAATTTCGGGCATGGATAGATACGAAAGTGCCGAGCCGTTACTCAAGGAAATAAATGCCCTAAATGTATACAAATTAAACATCTACCATAACTTGTTATTTATATTTAAAATTCAAAACGAACTAGTTACAAAATATTTTTATAAAAACTTCTCTCTTATTAATCATAAATATAAAACAAGATACTCAATAAATAATTACTATATCCCACTAACATCACTCAAAAAATCGAACTTCTTAATTACATGTCGGGGACCACGCTTGTGGAACTCGGTTTTTATTTTTTTCAAATTTTGACGAAAATTTGAAAAAAATAAAATCTATTGATATATTTAAAAGAGCTATATATATATATATATATATATATATATATATATATATATATATATATATATATATATATATATATATATATATATATATATATATATATATATATATATATATATATATATATATATATATATATATATATATATATATATATATATATAAATATATATATATATATATATATATATATATATATATATATATATATATGTGTGTGTGTGTGTGTGTGTGTGTGTGTGTGTGTGTGTATACATATATATATATATATATATATCCTTCTTGTATATTTATAAATATATTCTTCTTGTTTCTTTTTGTTCGTCTGTTTTAATTTTGTTTTAAAAACAAAAATAAATAGGTGAATTTAAATCTATAAAATGTTCGGAATCTTTTTCAATTCAAAATATCTTTCGTATATTTAAATATATATTATGAAGTTTATTGGATATTTATACGTATATGTACCGATTTATAAATTATTTTTTCAAACTTTTTTATTTTCAAACGTTTTAGTTTTGTCAAACTTAAAAATTATTTTTAAAACTTTTTAATTTTTTCAAATTTTTTAATTTGTTTTTTTAAACTTTTTTTAAATTTAGTCTTTTAAATATTATTGGAAGTTGTAAAATTTTTATTTATTTTTTCTATTTTCACGAAGGGGCTTGATGATAAGACATTTTGTCTTCTATTTGCCCCAGTCAGCTTGCAATTGTATAAATTTATTTGAATGTAAGGTTAACATTGTAAAATGTGTCAAATGACAAAAAAAAAAAATAATAAAAAATAAATAAATAAATAACTAAGAGCCATGTGGTATATTTAAACTTCTAGTATATGATTTTTAAACTTTTAGTATATGATATTAGTATCAAATAACGATGATTTGTAAAAAGTTCAGGTAATTGAAACAGGAAATCAGAATAGTATCGAAAAAAATTGCTCGAAAAACGAATTATTATCGAAAATATTTTTGATCGAAACGTTTTTTGGGAATTATATTAAAAATAATTTTAAGGAATTCATTCCAAAAAAAAAATCGAATTTCATTTAGAAGGAATAATGTCAAAAATGCCTATACGGAATAATATCGACGTTTTATTCTCTATTTCGACATTAATCTGGAAAGTTCTTTATTGAGTTTATTAAGTTTGGCTGTTTTCAATACTGTTACTACTACCCATGGAAGCTAACCCAACCGCGTCCCGACCCCTAATTGCCCCCTACTAGAACTACGCCTCCAAAAATCATAATTTTTCTTTTTAAGTTCATGGATTAGATCAATATTTATGGACATTTTTTGTATTTCATCAAAAAATATCTTTTCTTTTAAGATTTATAACCATAAGAAGTTTAAAATATCTCTAACTAAAATATCTCTAACTACCCCTGAAATAATTTTAAATGGTTGTAACTTATAAACGATAAACTTTTTTTTTGATAAAATTTGACATCTGTTGATGGATTTCCACCTAGTTTAATAAAACAAAACAAAAAAATTTGAATTTTATTTAAGGAACCATACCCTAGGGGTGAGGGCTGGTGGGGCTGTTTTGGGATTTGAGAATCTTCTCAACAAAATTGCAAATAAAAATTATAACCTCGAGCTGGTAGTTTCATAAGTGAAATTGTACACTGAAATTCTACTTTTAGCTACTAACTACTATTGCTTATTAGTTATTACTATTGCTATTAAGTTATTAAGAAAGCAAAGGCTAGTCGTCACTAATTGTTAATACGAAATAGTAGTTGTAATAACTGAATTCTATGCGACCGTGTAAAGGTAAAATATACACATTTATATATAATGTACTTTAGTTAAAGTTTAGTTACGTTATTATGGCATCTATAGTAACTAAACATACGCTAAGAAGTTTAGACCTGAATACCAGAGTTATCAGAGGGAGTAATTGTGAATGTTTTATATGTGAAATTAAGCGTGTGAAATTAAACTAAAAATAAAAAAAATTATTAGGTCTTATAGTTGAATGTGTTCTGGGAATACCTATCTATAGAGGCGGCACATACGTTTCAAATAAACCTGCAAAAAGACTTATTTATCTAAATTGCAATGCTTAGGTGTGACAAGGAGTCCCACATCCCTGTACGAACTTAGAAAGACAAAAAAATTTAACGGCTATTGTTAGATCAACATCCCCAGCAATGCAAGGGAAAGTTTTGTTTAGTTCTATCAAAGGTTTGAGCATAAATGAATCAGGGAACTAGTTTTGAAACCGTTTTAAAGCAACTTGAAAAACCGTTCTTTTCTTTGGATAAATTGAACAAACTTTAACTAAAACTAAATACCTGCTAAGGTTTTGATGCTCAAAAACTTCTTTAAAAATAATTTACTTAAGAATTTAAAGCCAATTTTTTAAATAATTTTGTTATGACTAGTAATTGCAAGACTCAAGTTTTCACAAAACTATTACACTAGCCATTTTGTCTTCATCAAAAGAAAAATACTATAATCTGAGGATGATTTTGGATAAATTGAAAATTTCTTCCTTAGATTGCGCAGTATATAAAGATTTAAAGATTTTGCTTCAAATGGTTGAAAAAAAAACTGCAACATCAAATCACCCTTGTCCGTTTTGCATGACCTTGTGTCCTGACGTTTAAAAAGCTAATCACTATTTATCATTATTCTTTAGAACCTTTGTGCAGATTATACGACCAATCGATATCTGATTGTACAAAATTAAAAAATACATAAATGTTCTCAAATGTTGTTTGCATTTATCAAAACCCCCTTATTAACAAGGGACAAAAAAAAAAAAATAGAGCTTGTAAATATTTCCGTTATTTATATACTGTTTGGTGTTGTAAACAAAATTTTATCCTACCAAAGGCTGCATTGTTTGAAAGACAATGCTTGCAATAGGTTGCTTAAAAAAAAGCAGTTTTGAGCTATTTTTTCAGGAGTCCAGTCTTAAAGATTCCAATGCCAAATACATTAAGGTGCTTAAAGGTTCTGTAAAATTAGTCTATGGCTGTTTTGGAAAATTAATAATCTTTACTTATGTTCATAAAACAAGACAAGCTGTTAACTATCCACTATAGTTACCAAAACTGTTTATCACTAAAAAAGAAATACTTAGAAAAATAAGAAATAGAACAGTTCTCTATGAGCTATAGAAATCTAGGGGCTACAATTCCTTTGAAGGTACACATAATTGAGCAACATTATATCGATTTCATTGACATGGAAGGTGGAGTCTTTGGTATGATAAATAAGTTTTAAATTTGATAAAAGATTATAATAGTATAAATAAATTATCATAATAGCAGTTGAATACTTATTATTACAATATGAAAACAGTTTATTCAAGTTAAAACTTGCATCAACTACGACGATTATTCATTAGACTAGAATTTCTTTTGATATTTATTATTTCATTATTAATGTTCAGATATATAGACTAGAATTTATTCTGTACATTTTATATTTTTTCGGCTAAGGTTACTGGACCGAACAAGCTCTCAAATCCATTCACCAATATTTCAATCAGTTTTGGCGAATAAGAAAAGTTAGAGAGCACAGTCCAAGCTATATATATATATTTTTCATTTCATTTTACATTTTGCATTTTGCTGTTAAAGTAAATTAAAGATGAGTTTTACATAGTAAATATCAATAAATAAAATATTTTAAAAACAGACGGAGACTCAAAGAAGATATGAATGATGCAAATCACCTCAATCTTTTTATAGAGCCCCTTAATATAATAAGATATTAAAATTTATATTTATATATTTATATATATCTATATTGATATTTTAAGTTATAAAATATTCAAAAAGACTTATAAAAATCTATTAAAAATCCAACAAAATAATAAATATATAAAATAAACTAAAGATATAATAAGAAAGTAAATTATTTTTACAATTACAAAGATATTTTGCAATAATTATATTGCAATTTTAGGTATTCAAAGAAATAAATACAAACATATAATCCACTCGTACGTCAATAATCCACTCGTACGTCAAAAGCAAACAAGAAACGCACGATCGCATCCGTCAACTTAAAACAACTAAAAATCAAACTACAACAGATCCTAAAGTAGTCTGTAACACTCTTAACGAATATTTACAATCAACATTCAACACTCGTTCCACTAGCATAAACCAACCGACCACACTCGCATCATACGAATCCCTAAAAAAAAAACTTTAGGACCTGAATAAATCCAAATCAATGGGCTTCGACGGTATTTATACACGCGTCCTGAAATACTGTGCTGCAGGTTTTGCTATCCCACTGAGCATTATCTTGTCTGAATTGCTTAAAGCTGGAGAAGTACCGTCTCAATGGAAAAAAGCCGAAATTACTCCTATTTTCAAAAAAGGCTGCAAGTTGAACCCCTCAAACTACCGACCTATCTCACGCACTTCTGTCCCTTGCAAAGTAATGGAAAGCTTTTTACACAAACAAATTACTGACCACTTAAATAAAAATAAATTCATCAACTTCTGCTCAACACGGGTTGCGAAAAGGAAAAGGTTGCGTCACAAACCTACTCAAAACTTGCGACATCCTGACTGAAGCTGCCGGCAAAGGTTACCCAACCGATATCAAATTCACAGACTTTGCTAAAGCATTTGACAAAATTCGCACTGTCGTCTGCTGCACAAGATAAAATTATATGGAGTGTCCGTAAACTTGCATGATTGGATCAAAAGCTGGATAACCGACTGGCTACAACGCGTAACCATTGGTAACAACAAATATAATTGGAAAACTGTCTCTAGCGGTGCGCCACAAGAATCTGTTCTTAGACCACTCCTGTTCCTTATCTACATTAATGATTTGCCAGATAAAATACAACACCACTTTAAAATGTATGCAGATGACTGTAAAATAATTGGAACTATAGAATCAAACCATGACATCCTAAAACTCCAAGCCGATATCAACAAAGCAGTGAAGTGGTCGCACACATGGCTCATGTCATTTAATGTCGAAAAGTGAAAAGTCATGCACACCGGGCGTAGCAACAAAAAAAAATCGACTGCAATTTATACAATGATTAACCTGGACGGCCAACTGCACCAGCTGTCATGCCCGTCATCTGAACGAAACCTAGGCGTTTTTATAACGAGCGATTTAAAAGTTAAAAAACAAGTCTGTGCGGCTGCATCAGCTGGCAACCGAATGCTTGACAGGCTCAAAAAGGTTTTTCTAGGTCGAGGTTCTGCATTATGGCGCACACTGTATATTTCGTACGTTCGCCCACACCTAGAATTCGCAGTACAGACCTGGTCACCGTTTTTAGCTTAAGACATTGCCAAACTTGAGCAAGTTCAAAACCGAGCCACAAAACATATTGCCTCCCTTAAGCACCTTTCGTATGTTCAAAGACTATTTAGCCTTAACCTGACAACACTAGCTGAACGACAAGAAAAAGGAGACCTTATCAAACAATGTAAAATTATGACCAAAATTGATCAAGTTAACTTTCACGTCTCTCAACTTCAACCTAACACGGAATCTTCAAAGTACAGTTTTCGGCCGCGTGGACACACTAAAGAACTAAGAGCATAACTTGTCCAAAACTGCGCTGAAAGAAGCAACTTCTTCACCAACCGTATAGTAAGGTTATGGAATTCTTTAACCCAAAATGCGGTGGGCGCAAAGAACTTGAACAATTTTAAACACGAACTTTCTCTGCAACGACATCTTCACTTAAGCTAAAATTGAAAAACTGTATTTTCATAACAGAGCTTGGTGTGCCGCTCTTGGACAAAAAAAAAATTGTAAATTTATTTTTGACCATGAATGAATAAACCAAACCAAAAAAATATACAAAAAGATTTAACAATTATTACATTTAAAAAAACTTATATCATTAGTAACTACTAAAAATAGTAAGTTAAATTCGTTTGACTAAATTTACAAAAATGTTTTGGAATTATTATTCCGCTAAAATAAAAATGAGTTTTTTTGCTTGAAACTTAAATGATTCTAATAATTTTACAATATTTGAATTAGTTTTTTGAAAAGAATTCCATAACTTAGTTCTGTTGAATATTTTATATATTTAATTTTCTTGGCAGTTTAAAGGAATTTGATCGATTTGTTCTTAAAAAATACTTTTCATTTAAATTTTTCTCAAACTTACAAATATAATTATCTGAAGTGAGCTTATTAATATACTTATACATGAAAATTAGGTGCTGATAAAAATTTATTTTGTATACATTTATCATTTTCATATTTCTCATTCAAGGTTTAGTATGCTTTCCTCTTTTTTTCTCATATATAATTCTATATTGAAGTGCTAAATAACGCATTTGTTGCTAAAACTACTAACACTTTTAAAGTAGCTTTCAATTTGCAGGTAGCTTGTAAAAAGTGCAATATTAACCTCCAATGAACAATTTGTTTCAATTCACTCCAATCCAATTGTTTAACATAATTTTTTGATATATGATATAATTTAATTATTTATTTATTTCATCATTTGACACATTTTACAATGTTAACCTTACATTCAAATAAAATTATACAATTGCAAGCTGATTGCGGTAAATAGAAGACAAAATGTCTTATCATCAAGCCCCTTCGTGAAAATAGAAAAAATAAAATAAAATTTTACAACTTCCAATAATATATAAAAGAGTGAAATTAAAAAAAGTTTAAAAAAACAAATTAAAAAGTTTGAAAAAATCAAAAAGTTTTAAAAATAATTTTTAAGTTTGACAAAACTAAAAAGTTTGAAAATAATAAAAAATAAATAAGTTTGAAAAAATAATTTACAAATCCATACATATGCGTATACATATCCAATAAACTTCATAATATATATTTTAATATACAAAAGATATTTTATATTGAAAAAAATTCCGAACATTTTATAGATTTAAATTCATCTATTCATATTTTTTTATAAAACAAAATTAAAACAGACAAACAAAAAGAAACAAAAAGAATAGATATATAAATATACAAGAAAAAAAAAAAAAAAAATATATATATATATATATATATATATATATATATATATATATATATATATATATATATATATATATATATATATATATATATATATATATAAACATTTTGGAACTAATTCGTTTTGAATTTTAAACATAAATAACAAGTTATGGTAGATGTTTAATTTGTTTACATTTAAGGCATTTATTTCCTTGAGTAACGGCTCGGCTCTTTCGCATCTATCCATGCCCAAAATTATTCGATTTGCTTGCTTTTGTTTTGTATAAATTGTTTTTAGCTAAGATGAGTGGTTGTTTCTCCTGGCAATATTACAATAGTTAATATGGCTATGTATAAACAAAAAATATAAATTTTTTAAACATATTTTATTCAAAAGAGGTTTAGTCTTATACATTATCCCTAAAGTCTTTGAGACTTTGTTCTCGACTAGCTTTATTAAGTTAGACTGAGCTACTCCGTAATTACATAGTTTGTTGATAAAAATCTTGTGGTTGACAGTATCAAAGGCTTTAGATAGATCTAGAAATATTCCGAGTGTTTAACTATTGTTTTCAAAACCATTTAGAATTTGGTTCGCAAGATCAATTACTGCATGCTCCGTGGAATAGTTTTTGCGAAAACCAAACTGTTTATGATAAAGAATGTTATTAGTTTCAAGATAATTGTACAGCCTGTTGTGCATAATACGCTCTAATATTTTAGAAAAACAGGAAAGTATGGAAATTGGTCTATAGTTAGATTTTATCTAATCATCGCCGCTTTTGTATGTTGGAATTATTTTTGCTAGTTTTAATTGGTCAGGAAAAATGCCGTTTCTTAGGTAAAGATATAAAAACTTATAAAAAGAGGTTTCTCAATAATATCAGAGACGGTTTTACAACATCGGGGTTAGTTTCATCTGGACCCGCACTCTTATTTGTTTTCAACATACTAATTGCTAGCCGAAGTTTATCAACCAGAAATTTCGACTCATCCATTTTGGAATCGGATTTTTTCAAAAAAAATTCAAATGATTTACTACCCTCAGGAATTGCACTGGCTAGTGCTTTCCTCATATTTATAAAAAAGTCATGTTTCTGCAATTTTTTTATTTATAAAAGCATCTCCTATATTACCATCTCTTTGCAATCTTTTTAGGAAATTATCAATTTTCACATTTTCCACGCCTGTTATTTCTTTAATTACCTTCCATGTTTTTCTTGCATTTCCAAATGTTTTATTAAGCAATAAGGAATAGTAATTTTTTTTGGATTGCTTTTTTAACTTTTCGAAAATTTTTTTATATTTTTTGTATTTTATTTCATTTTTGTATTTTTTTTTTAATTATTCTTTTTTGATGACTTAATGAGTCCTTTCGTCATCCACGGACTAAGTATATATTTAGAATTAATAATTTTTTTAACTTTTGGAAAGGCTTTTTTGTATTGCTTAGTAAACACGCGAATAAAAAATCATATCCATTATTTACATCATTGCAATCAGTTAATTGTTCCCAGTTTATTTCTTGTAACAGATCGCGAAAAGTGACAATTGATTCATTTTTTTTTTCTTGCATAAATAGTTTTTGTTTCTATTTTTTTCTCAGGGGTTACCGAATTTGTGATCAGAAAAACTGGAAAATGATCAGTGATATCTGTTTTAATAATACCACTTTGCATTTTAGCACTTGTGTAATTATTAGTAATAATATTATCGATAATGGATGCAGTTGTTTTAGTCACGCGTGTTGGCTTGTTAATTATGGGAAAAACGCTGTATTGCAAAATAGTATTTATAAAACGCGCAACGTGGTTATTTGTTTAATTATTCAGAAAATTTGAGTTTATTTACATGCTTAAAGGTCAATGAGTTTTGGACAAAAATAGATATATAATGAATAATAACAAAAATAGATAAATAATTTTGTACAATAATGATATTTAATATGCAAAATATAGATAATAATCAAATACATAGACTAGACAATTTTTTTACTGCGATAAAGTAATTGTAGCCAACTCTATTGGACCCCTAAATTATTTATTTATTTAAATTTTGTTGTTTGTAAAGCTAAAATTTTTCAACTTTTTTTTGTGTTAAATTAAACTAGATCAAAATTCATCAAGAGAAAATTTTATCAAAAAATTTTCGTTTAAAAGTTACGATCATTTAAAGTTATTTCAGGGGGTAAATTAGAGAAATTTTAAACATCTTATCGTCATAAATCTTAAATAAAAAGAGATTTTTTGATGAAACTTGAAATTTGTTGATAAATTTTTCTTGCCGAAAACGCGTGATTTCGTCCTAGGCCCTTCGGTGAAAAAAGTTGTTTTTTTACATTTTTGGATCAAGTAAGAGTCTTCTGAAAATAAACTTTAAAAATTTTTTTGGAGATGTGTTGCAAGGTCTTAGAGCATGTTTCTATGCACCGTGAATATATAACGAAACGTGTTTAGATAAATTTTAACTAGATTAAAAATATTACCCAATCTTTGCATACAAAATGGTTACAAAATGTTCAAAAAATAAATAAAAACTTTTTAATGCATTTTTTAAAAAGCTGAAGTGAAGGTCTTATTAAAATAAAGCTAGCGAATATAACTAATTTTTTTAGGTTATTGTTTTATTTTTTCACGGTAAATCTCTATCTTGCTGATGAGTGTTCTAAATAAGCACTCAAAGACATTGCCAATATACAATCCTAAAGAGCGCTGTTGAAAACAATCACTACCTATTTCCAAGTTGACCCAATACACACGGCAATTAAAGTTTTGTAAAGACGGCTTCTCGTGGCTTAAAAGCTGCTCTTCATCACTCTGATACAAAGGTACTGTTCTAAACCATGATAATTGAATTAGAAAATTTTAACCTCTGGTTAAGGGCCAATAAACTGTCTTTGAACTCTGAAAAAACCATCTTTACTTTGTTTCATAAAATTCTAAAAATTTAGTTAACCTTCTACTAATGTTACCAAAATTGTTTATCAAAAAAAAAAAAAGTACTAGAGAAAATTATCCAAAATTTTAAGGAACTTTATCGAAAATAGAAAAATTTATAGAAAATTATCCAAAGGTTTACTTTCTATTGTGGAAAAACCATGTCTAATAGAAATAAAACTGTCCTCTGCAGTAGGTGTGCTATATAAATCAAAATATTTTTTTGATTTTAAATCACGAAAATGCTGTACTTTAGCCTTGTAAACAGTCATTATAATATTGTATGTGCAGACATTCACAAAACTTGAAATTAAAAAAATACAAAGCTTATAA
>NC_061169.1:30868626-30873626 GCF_022113875.1 Hydra vulgaris | reverse complement strand
AAACAGGCAGAAGTGTGAACTGACATAATTGCGTGTAATAAATTTGCAGTTTGGAATTATGCTAAATTTTGCAAATTTATTTGGCACACTTATGCTAGTTCGCATTTATGTTGTTTGCACTTTTGCGAGTTTTTGCAACTGCTTCACACTTGTACCAGTTCCCACTTATGGAAATTCACACTTATGCGAATGTTTGTAAATCTATTTAGCCCACTTATGCCAATTTACACATATGCCAGTTTGCACTTATAGCAGTTTGCAATTATGTTTGGAATTCTTTTTGTGCAGTTATGCCCATTTGCACTTATGCCATTTGGCATTGTGTCAGTTTTTGTAACTGCTTTGCACATGTGCTAGTTTGCGCGTATGAAATTCATGGTTATTCAGTCATCCCATTATGGTAAAACGGCTAACGTAAAGCCATGCATGGGATTTGTATTATGGATTGTAAGATGGGAGTAATATCATTATAAAAATAAACAGAGTATTTATAGGAATGCACTTTTAATTTACTAACCTCTTCATCATAGCTATCACAAGTTTTTGACAGTTCTTACCACCAATATTTTGAACTCTTTGTTTCTAATAGAAAGAAATAATGGAAATCTGACAATTCCTAATTAAGTAGTAAAAATTATATATTGTAAAGAAAATTAAAAAAAAAAGAAAAATCTGTCAAATCAGTATTTAGCAATTTACAACTGCAGAGATACTACAGAGTTACTAGATGAAACATTGTCAAGTGCTGAGTCAAACTTATCAAATTCTATTATGCTGTTCATTTCAGTTACTACTTCTTCTTCACACTATTTTATATTAAGTTTTTTGCATCCTTGGGTTTTTATCTCATTTAAGAGAAGCAACACACAATATTGAAAGTGTAAACAAATTTACACTTATTAAATTTTGCATAGTCTTAACTAAACTATGTAAATAAATAAATTTAAAATACATAAATTTAACAATTTAACAACTTAACTGGTCTAACCCTAAATCAGAGAAAAACTAATAGACAGTGAAATACCTAATAGTGGCAATGCTATATTATATATTATTAGCGTTTTTCTCAGATTTTGGGTTAGACAAGAAAGATTGTTCCATAGATTTATATTTTTTATAATATTGAAATATTGGATTTGATGAAGATTATTTAAAGTTAAAATTGGAACCTCATCATTTTAATGATGTTTTTTAATATTGACAGTCATGTTAGCATTTTACAACAAACATTACATTATTATATTTAACTAAAGACTTACTTGCTTGAGATAATGGAAATCCATGTTTACTCTTTTTATTTAAAGATGATGAAGATTGATGTGTCTTAAAATGAATCTCTTGGTCATCTTTGTTTATTATTTTTTGACCTAAACAACACAAACATAGAAAATATTTGAATTTCATCTAACAACTTGTCTTCTTATGTAGCGATTTTACAATTAAAAAATTTTTACAAATTACTTTACAGATTATTAACTTTATAAGTAAAATAGGGTATATAGTATGGTATATAATATTATAGGTTTCATACTGCTAAACATTTGGTAATAACACCAGAATATCATTATAGAATAAAAATTTTAAAATGACATTTTGAAGTAAGTCGCTTTCTTTCTTGAAACAAATCATCATATTTTTTCTTTTCAGCCTTTTTAACTATAGTAATTCCTTTAGAAAAACCACTGATATTATTATTTTTAATTTTTAGAGTTAAAGAAGAAAAACTCTGAGAATGTTGTTCCCTTTTCTCAAATCCAAATAAATTTTTTGCGTTAAAAGCAGTTGATAATTAAGTAGAATTAAAAACTTAATTTAGTTTTTTTAAGCATTTAAGTTTACTCAACAATTAAGTTATTTAATAGAGTAAATCAATCTAGTTAACCACACCATTAAAACTTTATTAATCGTATGATATTTTGTATTTCTACTTGAATCAAGTAGATATGACATATCTACTTGATTCAAGTAGAAATACAAACACAACCTAGTTTCAACGAAGGCATACAACTTTAAACTAAAAATACTCCAATATATTTTCAAATTTAATTCTACAAGAAAAGAATACAAACACTTGGTTGATTTAAATATATACTAATTTATATAATTTTTATTTAAATAAATTAATTCGCCTAATCGAAGGTCACGCCATTATTTGCGTAAACATACTCTTTTAAATATTGCCGTGCTGTACGTTTAAAAAAAGTTTTTTTATCACGTTTTAAAAACGTTTATAAGCTAACTAAGAAATTTCGTAAGTTAATAAAAAAAATAAAACGTTTAAAAAACGCTAAAAAAACGTTTAAATTAACATTAAAAAAAAAACGTTTGCAAAAAAACGTTTTAAAAACGATTGTATTTGTTTCTTTTAACGTCCGACCGTAAATTGAACGGAATTAAAACGTTTTAAAAACGTCCTGTGCTTACTGGGAGGGATGCGGAGTCTTAAAAGGACTCCGGTTTTATATCTCTGTTTTTTACTGGTTTCTGTTTTTCCGAAATTTCTAAACATTTGATTTTTCATTTTTCCAAAAGCTCTAAACATTTGATTTATGATCTGCTAAATTAAAAAAACTCATGAAATATAATGACTTGAAACATGTTATTTTTAACCCCGGAGCCCCAGAGTCCTAGCCGCCATTATACCTAAGGACTCCGGGTTCAAAAAGAGATTATTCCTCTAACCTAAGAATCTTAATTTTTTTACCAATATAATCCATACGCATTTTTATATTATCAGAGCTCCTGGATACCAAACACTAGAAAGAAGTAATCTTTTTGTGGCATTCAAATCCGGAGTCCTTTTCGCGACTCCGCATCCCTAAATATAATATTAAAATATTGGTAGCTGTTTATAAAATTAAAAACTTTGTGTATTGTAACTTTTGGCTCTTCCGTCTCAAAAGGTTGCCAATCCCTGGTTAATACAATTTGTTAAATGTTTTTTTGTTATTCTAGACTCTCTTAAAAATAATTGGCTTTCACTGTACATTTGTATTTGGTCTAATGTTAAAGTAAGGAGAATTTTATTAATTTGAAATATGATTATAATTTTAACGTGTAAATATTTTTGTGAACCCTTTAATCTTTTTTTTCTTAAGAGTAGTTGTTTGTATTTTTGAACTGGAATTATGTTTATAAGTTAAAAGTTTTTTTTTTCTATACCTTTTACTTTTAATTCAAGTTGTTTAAAGAAATGAAGACGCACAGGATGAACGGTAGTTGTACTCTGTAGTTGTTTATGACAAACTTATTGTCAGGGATTTTAAAAAAACAAATATAAACACATAGATACTTTTTTTTTTTTTTTCTTAACAAACATACTTTCTGTTACTATTTTTAATTTTGTTTGTATATCTTTTATTTATTTGTATATTTGTTTTAAATAACATGGCTGAAGAAACCGCTTCACAAAACACGGAATCTGAACCCTTCCAAAGAATTAAAAATATATTATTAGAAAACGATTCGGACCTAAATACAAACTTTCATAGCAATAATGAGATAATATTAAATAATAGTCTTTACTATAATTCAGATATTTCTGCTCTTACTGCTGACCTAGATCTCAGTGAATTCTCAATTCTACATTTGAATATTAGGAGCATTCAAAAAAATTTTGAGAAATTTAAACAATTTTTATTTAGCGCCAAACTTAATTTTTTAATTATCTGTCTTACAGAAACGTGGTGTCGTGATAAGGGCGTTGAAAATGATTCTAAATATAAACTTGATATATTTAAGGTTATCCATCAAGTTAGAGGCTCTGAAAGAGCAGGTGGAGGAGTATGCGTTTTTGTGCATAACTCTGTATTTTTCAAATTACGCACAGATCTTTGTTTTGTAACTAATGATTGTGAATCTTTAACAATTGAGGTTACAAACTGGGTTAATATATGAGGTTAAACGTCATATATAGACCACCTTCTGGCAATATAAAAACATTTCTTAAACAATTTAAAAGTTTAATTACGAACAAAGACATTTGCGGGAAATGCACGTACTTTGTGGGCAATTTTAATTTAATACTTTGTGGGCGATTTTAATTTAATACTTTGTGGGCGATTTTAATTTAATACTTTGTGCGATTTTAATTTAATTAATAAATTAATAAATTTTATAATTTTTGGAAATGCTTTGTTGTAGTGGTTTAGTAATATCTGATTGAAGCTGTTGTAAGCTATATCAGTATTTTCGATTTTCAGAACTGGTTCCCAGACACGGTCGTTTAGATGTGGAAAGTTATTATACGCAAGCGCAGTGTCAACTTCAAATATTATAATTTTAAAGATGGTGACGGCCTTTAGATACCAAAATTTTTTCTGAGTAGCAACAATATTTTTAAAGTTTTACTTAGTAGTTATTATTTGCATATTTTTGATAGAATGAAATAATAATAAAGATAATTGAATTGTTGATTCAAAAATGATAAAAACAATGTAAAGATGTTTAAATATATAAAAAACTGTGATTCTCTGCTACATTTATCTGACTGTTAAAAGCGTGATTTGTTTACATTTTCAAAACTGTTTTTCTAAAAATCTGAGCGATACAATTTAATAATTTTTACTTTTTTATTTCGAATAGTCTTATCTTGATTTGAAATTGTTTTCAGATCTGAGTATTCAATTTTTTTCTGAACAAAAATAGAATTCACCCAACACTACTTTTGTAGATGTATGATACATTTATATTAAGGTATATAGCTAATATATATATATATATATATATATATATATATATATATATATATATATATATATATATATATATATATATATTTATATATATATATATAAATATATATATATATATATATATATATATATATATATATATATATATATATATATATATATATATATATATATAATTATATGTGAATGATTATAATATAAATTATAATATATAACTATATGTGAATGACTATACTATAAATGCAAAAAAAAAAAAAGGCAAAAAAGTTCACAAGTTACTTATAAAGTATGTAAGATAAAATATTT
>NC_061169.1:30836126-30863626 GCF_022113875.1 Hydra vulgaris | reverse complement strand
TTTTTAATGCTGTCTCTTTTTTAAAACCTAACAAAGGTCCTGGCCTTGACGATGTTTGCAGTAATGTAATAAGAAAATCAATCTTTTATTTAAAATCTCCACTCATGCATATTTTTAACATGCCTCTGGAGCAGGGAATCTTTCCTGATAAACTTAAACTTGCAAGGGTGGTCCCTACCTTCAAATCCAGAGATGTTACAAGCTTATCCAATTACAGACCAATCTCAATATTATCATGCTTTTCTAAACTATTAGAATACATTATGCGAACGTCCGTGAACAGACGTGTCCGCGAACGGACGTGTTTTTTTTTTTTTATTACTAGTTATCAAAAAAATTTCAAAATGGCTACTAAAAATTTTACATCTGCACAATTGAAAGATATTTTGGAAATTCATGAAAATACTATTATGAAGATGTTTAATGATTAAATTGAAAAGCTTGAAAACAAATTAAACTCAGTAATTGATGAGAATAAGGAACTAAAAAAGGAATTAGGCGAACTTAATAAAGCTGTTGAATTTGTAAGTAATAATTATGATAAAATAGTTGCTGATCATCAAACATCAAAAACATCATTGATAAATGAATATGCAAATTCTAACATGATTAACAAATTGGCTGAACTTGAAGACAGAAGTCGACGCAACAACTTAAGATTCTGTGGGATTGAAGAAGTTGAAAATGAAAGCTGGGAGGACAGTGAAAATAAAGTAAGAGAATTTTTAAATAATAAACTTCAGCTACAAAACAATAAAAAAAACAGATCGATCGTAGTCAGATTTCTTAACTACAAAGACAAAGCCACGATATTAAGAAAATACACGACGATGAAATTGTGGACTCAAAAGGTTTACATAAATGAAGATTATAGTGATCATACGATGGAATTGCGAAAAAAACTCCTGAATGAGGCAAAAGATTTAAGGGCAAAGGGTAAGTACGCTAAAGTTATATATAATAAATTAATCACACGGGATTTATAAAAAAATTCTTTGATCTTATTTCGATTATGAAAAAACAAAAATAAAATGGATTCTAACGAAACCTTAAATTTTGAGTCTAGTTTTTATAATTTTTTTCAAACAAATGATTTCTTATTAGATGATGAATCTGATCCTGATCTTAGTTATTTTTCTAATTCTGGTGCTTTGCAAAATAAATGCAACTACTTTTATAGCCATGAAATTAAAGGATTTCTTGATCAAAATAATATTAACACAATTCACATTAATATCCGCAGTTTAAAAAAAAATTTTGAAATCTTTCGTAATATTATTGAAGAAACTTGTAATCTATTTAATATAATTTGCTTAACAGAAACATGGTGCAGTTCGGATGACGTAAATTTTTTTACCAATTTTGAACTGCCGGGTTTTAATGTAATTTCATTAGCACGAAAAACAAATAAGCGTGGCGGAGGCGTTCTTATTTATGTTAAAAATAACTTACGATATTTTACCCGGCATGACATGAGCATCTCTGATGCTGATAAAGAGGTTTTAACGATTGAAATTTTAACCAATAAAATAAAAAATAAAGTTCTAAGTTGTTGTTATCGCCCACCTTCAGGTGAAATTAAAAATTTTAATTCGTTTTTATGTAATGACGTTATTAAAAAAAGTAACCACGAAAATAAATTTATCTATTTAGTGGGTGATCTGAATTTAGATTGTTTTCAATACCACGTCAATAATAACATTAAAAGGTTTTATAATGGCATTTTTTAAAATGGTGCGATTCCCTTAATTAGCAAACCGACAAGAATTACTCAATCAAGTGCCTCTTTAATTGATAATATTTTAACCACTGATGTTTTTAACGAATCCTTAAAAAAGGGCATAAATAAAAATGACATATCTGATCATTTTCCTATTTTCTTTTCTATAAATATAGATAATAAATTAGTTCCTAATGAAAAACGAATTTTCAAAAAGCGATTTTTTACAAATGAAAACCTTAAATCTTTTAAGGAACAATTATCTCTAATTGATTGGAGCATTATTAACACCTCTGATGATATAAACTTAGTTTATAACTCCTTTTTTAAATCTTTCTATGATATTTATGAAACTAATTTCCCTGAAGTTAATTTAAATCTCAAAGCTAAAAGTATTAAATCGCCTTGGATTACAAAGGGTTTGCGGAAGTCTTCAAAAATTAAACAAAAATTATACATTAATTACTTAAAATCTAAAACAAATGAAAATAAAATTATATATAAAAATTACGCTAAACTTTTTGAAAGCCTCAAGAAAAAACAAAAAAAAAATTATTATTTAAATTTACTAAATATATATAAATTAAATTTTAAACGCACTTGGTTTATAATAAGAGAAATTACTGGCAGCAAAAAATGTACATCTCACTCTTTGCCAAACACGGTTAAACATAATAATGAATTTTTATATGATAAAAGACAAATTACGGAAGAATTTAATAAATATTTTGTGTCTGTAGGACCAAATCTGGCAAAAAGAATTCCTATAGCTAACAGTTTAATGAATGATCTACGTTTCCCTCTAAACTCTTACTTGAACTCTTTTGAATTATCTTTTGAAGAGTTTGAAAATGCCTTTAAAATGTTAAAATCTAAAAAAGCAGTAGGCCCTGATGGTATTAATGGCAACATTATTATAAGTTCATTTGATGTTTTAAAAGATATACTCTTTAAAATTTTTTCAATATCAATTAAACAGGGAATTTTTCCACATGCTCTAAAATTAGCAAAAGTCATACCAATATTAAAAAGTGGTGACATTGAGAATATAAGTAACTATCGTCCAATTTCACTCCTTTCTGCATTCTCTAAAGTTTTAGAAAGAATTTTGTACAATAAAATTTATAGTCATCTTACTTTAAACAATTTATTATACAGCAATCAATATGGATTCCAAAAAAACAATTCTACTGAACATGCCATTCTACAATTTACAAGAAATATATCTGACTCATTTGAAAATTCTCAATTTACTTTAGGTGTTTTCATTGACTTGGCGAAAGCTTTTGATACTATAGATCACGAAATTTTTTTTAAAAAGTTGGAGTGGTACGGAATTACTGGAAAAATATTAATTTGGCTAAAAAGTTACCTAAATAATCGAAAACAATTTGTTTATGCGAATGATAACGTATCATCTAGTTTGTTAAATATTTCATGTGGAGTTCCTCAAGGATCCATATTAGGACCTCTCCTATTTTTAATATATATTAATGATCTACCAAAAGCTTCTAACCTAATGACAATTATGTTTGCTGATGATTCTAACCTATTTCTTTCTCATAATAACATTTTTACACTTTTTAGCAATATGAACATTGAACTAGTCAAAATTTCCGAATGGTTTAGATTAAACAAACTATCACTAAATATTGATAAAACTAAATGGATTCTTTTTCATCCTTATGGTAAAAAGCACCGGCTGCCTAGCAACTTACCTTTTCTATTTATCAATAACATAGTTATTAATAGAGTTTTAGTGACAAGATTTTTAGGTGTATATATCGATGAAAATCTTACATGGAAATGCCACATTGCTAACTTGTGCAGTAAAATTTCAAAGAGTATAGGCATTTTATACAAAATAAGAAACGTTCTTGATAAAAATACCTTAATTCAATTATATTATTCGTTAATTCATTGCCATATCAACTATGCAAACATTGCTTGGGGTAGCACTTATAAAAGTAAACTTAAGCCTCTCTATCGGCAACAGAAGCATGTAGCACGCCTTATAAATTTCAAGGACCGTTTTGCTCACGCCAAGCCTCTTTTATATGAATATAAAACAAAGAATATTAAATGTTTTTAATATTCTTTGTTTTATGTATAAATGCAAGACCAACCTATCACCCGTTTCTTTTCGTAACTTGTATTTACAAAGAGATAGAAATAAATATATTCTAAGGAACGATAACTTAATTCGACAACCATTTTCTCAAACTAATTTTGGAAAATTTTTTATTTCATTTCGCGGACCATTTTTATGGAATAGTATAGTTCTAAATACTTCTAAAGATTTTTCTCAAGAATGTAATTTTGATTCTTTTAAACAAAATCTTAAAAAACTCATTTTTTCAACTGAAAATATACTAATCTAGTTTTAAATTTTTGAAAATCACTTGTCTATATTAGTATATGAATATATTTAATGTACATTCTTTTTTATTTATTTATTTTTTTATCAACCAGCAATTATTTAACATGTTTTATTTTAGTGAACTATTTAACATGTTTTAGTTTTTAAGTTTTAGAACTCTTCTATTGTAATATTGTATGTTTATTTATAATATTATATTACGAACTTTATATACTTTTATTAATAAATTTAATTTTGTAATAAAAAGAAACTGAACAAAAATAAATAAATACAAAGAATGAAAACATTGAAAAAAAAAAAATAATAATAATAATAAAAAAAAAATAAATAAATAAATAAAATTAAAAAAAAAAAAAAAAAAAAAAACGCTCAAAAGCGGTTTCTCTGTGACAAGACCTGATGGTCTTCTTTGAGTATCCGCGTTCTTTATATTTATTAATATTCTTTATATTATTATATTATTCTTAACGATATCTTGACTTGTTACCTTTTCTTTTTTATTTTTTATATTATTTGTATCTGTATCATAAATATTGTAATAAAGAACAAAAAAAAATCTTAGCAAAGCATTTGATACTGATGATCATTATATTCTCCTAAATAAACTAGAAAATTACGGGATAAAAAGTTTCATTATATTTTCCTAAATAAACTAAAAAATTACGGGAAAAAAAGTTTCTACTGGTCTAAAAGTATTTTGTGAAGAAACTGTCTGTGCTTTAAAATGTCATCCAGACTTGAAAAATTGAATTTTAGAGAATTGTTAATGTTCATAGCCCTTATGCAGATATAGGTATGCGTGATCTAAATTGACCTGCAATTTTTTCTTCTGGTGATTTTAATCTTCAAAAGCTGTTAGAATTTGGAAACTTAGCTAAACAAATGTGTTCTTCTCAAAAGGTTCGTTGTAAAAGTTTCACAAAAGGTACTTCTAAAAGTCTCTATCATACATGCAATAGTCTTGTTGAGTTGTCAAAGTTTCTCTTGTCTACAAATCATAAATATGTTTTGCTTGGAACATTTACCACTGATCCTTTAGAAAAACAGTTTGGGAAACTCAGGCAAGAATCAGGTGTTACATATTTTATTACTGTACAACAAATATTAGAGAAAGTTAGTATTAAAAAGACAAAACTACTTTTGCAATTAGACAATAATGGTGATAGTCTTGATTTTACTACATCAGGGCATTCTTGTGAAAGATGTGGTTTTTATATGAACAAAGAGAAATGTTTGATATTTGATCAGATATTTTACTGACGAAATCAATCGTGGAGGATTAACAGTACCTGGTGATTTTGTATGTCAATGGGTTATATATTGTTATATTATGTTTCGTGAAATGGCTGAAAACACATGCATTTCTTCTTTATGCAATCTAATGATGCTTATTTCAGAATCATATCAACTGAATATGAATAGAAAACATGGTGTTATACTTTCGAGCATATTCTTTAAAAACTATTGTAGTTTGTATTCAACAAGATCAGAAAAAGAACCAAAACAAAAAAATTTGAAATTAAGTGTTAAATAACATTGTTATTTAACACTGAGTTTCAAAAAAAAATCCAACATAAAATACTGTTTCTGTTTTAAAAAATTTTAATAAAAATAATATGATGAAGAATGATGGTGAATTTATTCAACTTGGTTTTACTTAGTTTTTATGGTTAGTAAAATAAATGATAATTTGTAAAAATTTATACATAAATTTTTAAAAATTTATGTATAAATATATTTATAGATATATTTGTATACCTATAAATTTATTTATAAATCTATTTAGTATTTTTTTGATTGAACATTAAATTTCAAGTTTAATTTATGTTATTAGTGTTTTTTCTGTTCAAAAAACTCGCCTCCAGTTTATGACGTCATCCGCACGGTGAATAGGCATAAAATATGTTTCAAAGCTATTTGTCAAATAAGAAACAATACATTTCTTTTAGCTGCGGAGAAACTGGTAGTATGAATATAAACTGCGGGGTTCCCCAAGGGTCAATTTTAGGACCACTCTTATTTTTAATTTATATTAATGACTGAAGCAAATCTTGTAATTTATTAGGCGCTATTTTATTTGCCGATGATACAAATTTGTTTTATGCTCACCATGGTATAAAAATGTTGTTTAGGGTAGACATGGCCTACTTAAATTACACGGCCTGATTTGTTGCATTTTCCGTAAAAAATTAAGAGGCCAGGTTTTTTACGGCTCAAGTATAAAAACATATTTTTTGTTATGTTAAGAGTCTTGTTTGCACCATAATTGTTTTATTTTTATTTTATTAAAATGGTTTAATAATAGTTAGATTTTCTTTAAGTACTTACATTAATTTGTGCTAGATTTTCTGTTAACTGATTGCCTGCTTCAGTTTATTCCAACAACACGGAATACTGAAATAGGCTTCCAGATAACTATATCAACCCATACCAACATGCTACTAAAAATAATCTCTTATGTTGCTTAAATTGCCTAAAACTCTCCATTGAGCAAAAAAAAGGTTTGTAGTTTTGTATTTTTTATAATTGAAATAAAAAGAAGAAATACATTTTTGCTAGAAATGTTTATTTTGTCTTTTTTGGAATTCTTTTACTTGATCTTTTTTAAATGAATATGTAATTTTTTTTTTTTTTTGCAAATTACTATAAAAAATGAAATAATATTTTTTATATTAAATTGCAATACAATACGAGATCTATATTTTATTCCCATTTTTGGTGGTTTTTATTTGTAAAATTGAAACTGCTAGACCAAATCTTTAAAATTTGTTTCGAAAATTTTTAATTAAAAAAGAATGACTGCAATGTTTTATTGGAATAAGAGAAATAACATAAAATACTAAAAAGATGACAAATAAAATTAGACAGAGGTTGAATTGAATATATAGGTTCTTCTCTTTATAAAGTAATGTTTATTGATCATAAGTTTAACATCAAAATCTTTTTGTTAATTTTTACCATTATTACTTGCTTTAGTATATATATTTGTGCTATCTTCAGAAAGCTGACAGTAGTATTTATTTAGACAACTAAGCAATATCTTGCATAATATTTTTTAAGGATTATCAAAATTCTGGTAAATATTTTCTGGAAAAATCTGCCAATATCTTTTTATTTATGCACATTTCTAAAAGGCTCACAAAAAGTCTACTATTGGGCATTTAACTATACTTAATAAAACCTAGCTCCAAAGGATCTTTTTGTAAATTATTTATAAACAAATGTAAAGCCTTCTTCAAGGAAATCATGTATAAGAAATATAATTGCGTGTAGTGTTGTAATTAGAGCACAAGAAGTTTGTTTGGTTAATGTCAGGTATTTATCAAATTTTATTTTAATCAAATTTCATTACAATTTGCAATTTCTCTATAAAGTGTGGGTTTGTTATCACCTTTCAAAACAGCATTGCTGAGTTTGATTAGATGAATTAAGTTTCTGCTTTGAATTAAGTATGATAAATAACTTATAAAACAATGATAACTGTGCTGCGTTATTTCTTTCAGAAAAATAACTCTAAATTAGCAGTTGTAGCTGCAGTTGTTTTGTCAAATATTGTCGATGTTGACAACTTGTTTGTTGTTACCAAAATATGTGATTTGATAATTAATTTTTCTTGCTTTTTCTTGCTTGTTTAATAAGTGATCTTTTAATAAACTTTAAGAAATATATTCCCTGCAATGTAATCAGCAGTAACTTCAACAAGAAGAAAAAAACAAAAACCGAGTTTATCAAATAACAAGTATATTTTAAACACTCCTTTTCTAAACTAAATGATAAATTGATAATTTTCCATCTCCAGTATATGCTTTATAAAACTATAAAAATGCATTAACATTTGTAGAATGGTTATCGGTAACAATAGTTCTTATCTTAAATTCAGATTGGTGCATTGAGGTAATACACTCATCAATTTCTTTTTTCAAACATAAACCTGTTATGTAAACTTTAGGTTATGATTTCAAAACATAAGAATAAATTTTTGAAGCCCTACAATCATAAAAACAAAAACAAATTCTTTATAAAGATTGTTTTCTCAATCTTCATCAAATTGTTTACCACTTTGGGCTGCTTTTTGGAAGTACACCTTACCCACAAGAAGCAAATAATCTCTTAATACCAAATTTTTGTCAATGATTTTTCTATATATTATAGTTTTTCAATTTGTATTTTTTACCACTGCGAAACCATTTAAATAAAGAAGAATGGTAACCATTTATTTGGCAATGAAAAAAATTAGAATTTTATTAACAGCTATTGACTCCAAAACAGTTGGTATATCTGATATTTCTTGGCTACTGTAAATAAATAGCCTGATTTGTTACATTTTAATTGCTGTATGTTTGAGACATGCAGCATAATAAAGTATTTACAATGCAAAACCTTGTTTTGCAGTGTAAATAATTTAAAGAAAAGTTTATGTTTTTTTTACTTATTAATTGCAATTATAATAAATACAAAACTACAAACCTTTAAAATTATTTCCAATGGAGAGTTGTGGGTAGTTTTAGCAATATGTAAGATTATTTTTAGTAGCATGTTAATATGTGTTGATATAGCTATCTGAAAGCCTATTTCAGTATTCTTTGTTATTGGAATAAACTAAAGCAGGCAATCAGTTAACAGAAAATCTAGCACAAAATAATGTAAGTAATCAAAGAAAATCTAACTAATATTAAACCATTTTAATAAAATAAAAATAAAACAATTATTGTGCAAACAAGACTCTTAACCATAAGTTTTTATACATAAGCCGTAAAAAAAACTGGCCTTATAATTTTTTACGGAAAATGCAACAAATCAGGCCGTGTAATTTAAGTAGGCCATGGGGTAGATTAGGGTAATATGAGCACCTTAAGCAAAAATTTGAATATTTTCAAAAGTAAATATGCTGGATCCAAAATTTTTGCAAATAAACAATTTTAGGGGTCCCTATTCATAATCTATTTAGATATTTGGGCACTTGACATTTTTTCTTAAAAACACAGAGGTTTTAAAAAAGTAGCAAAAGTGCTCGTATTACCCTGACCCCTTGGTAATGTGAGCACTTTAAATTAGCTCAAAAAAATAGCATTAATTAAGTAAAAAAAGACCAACATGATTAATAGAACTAATTGTTGGAATATAAGGATTCGTGATTAACAAAACATATCATTAAAAGATCAAATTTTAAGCTACATTTTGTTGAAACAATACTACTATGTTTTCCGCAAAAAAAAAAAAAAAAAAAATTAATACATTGTTTTTTCAATTTTGTTAACTCAAACCTTTGAACAATAAAAATTAAAATTTTTTAGATTTAAGTTACAGAAAAATATTTAGTATTGTTAATATATTAAAATTTTTTACTATGTTTTGTTTTTATTCAAGAAGCAATAAAAAACCACTGCTATTTTAGGACTATGCAATTTCAATGAAAAGCACTGGGTAATTTGAGCATGCTCATATTACACAAAAATGGTATCTTTAAATAAAGTCAAAAATAAATGTTTCTATGCATTATTTTTCAAACAAAAATGAATTGGATTTTTAGCTAATATATTTTTCTTTATGAAAAAATTAATTTCATTATTTTAGCACCAAAATATTGCGCCACAGAATTATTCACGCGTGATGATTTTTTTTTAACAAAGCAAAAAATTTAAAAGCGTTTTAATTAGATGATATCCGCTAATTACTGCGTATAAATTTACGCTAATTGTACTGATTCCTGTTATCACCACATAAAGTCGATTCGAAAAACATAAAGCAACTTTAACTTCACTGCTTACATCTAATAAATCTTTAAGTATGCTCATATTACCAAGGTGCTCATACTACCCTTATCTACCCTAACTCAGTTAAAATGGAACTCTTAAAACTTACTGAATGGCTTAATGCAAATAAATTATCAATTAATTTAACTAAAACAAAGTATAAATTTTTCCATCGCTTTCATGAGCGCGATAAAATCCCCTTAAAACTTCCGATACTTTGTATTGGTAGTCAAGCTATAAAAAGAGAACACTTGTTAAAATTTCTAGGCGTAATCTTTGATGAAAACGTAACTTGAAAAGATCATATACATTATCTTGGAGGTAAAATCTCGATTACTTTATAAGGTAAGGCCTTTATTAAATCAAACTTATTTAAAACTGTTATATTTCTCCTTTATTTATTGTTATCTGAGTTACGCAAACATAGCTTGGTGCAGCACAAATCAAAACAAAATTAAAAAACTCTTTAATAAGCAAAAACATGCTATCATAATATTATCTAATGTAGACCGTTTTACACACTCCAAAGAACTATTTATAAAGCTAAATATACTCACCGTCTTCCAAATAAGCATTTATCATCTTTTAATTTTTATGTTCAAAGTTAATTCAAAAATAACACTTAACATTTTTAATTCGTTATTCATAATAAATAAAAATAGATACTTAACCAGATACTCTAACAACACTTATATTCAGCCTAAAAGTTTTTTTGCAGCAACGGAGTTTTCAATATCTATTACAGGGTTGCCAGGTCTTTTTTCGGCCACAAGCCAAAAATGAAACAAAAATAAACCAGAAACAAACCAGGCCCATAGAAAAAAGAAAAAAAAAACATAATTTTTTGTTTTAAAGCCTTGTTTAAAATTTATATTTTGAAAAAAAATGCTTTTTTATCCAAAAATTCATCCTTGCATGCAAGGCTTGGTTTGATATTTTCTTAGTCTAATTTTTATGCAGATGACCTGTGAGAAGACTCAACAAAATAGTTAGAAACAGAACACATAGACAGCCATTGCAGTAAGCATCTATATTGCAGAGGTCTAATTCTCCGGAAACTTCTAAATGGTCTCACGAAGAAGTTTAAAATTCAGCGGTGTCTTTTATTTATTTATTTATTTATTTTACCGTTTATAAATATTACAAAAAACATAGTTATAAGAAAGAATAGTTTGGAAGCGAACAATAGCGTATTGTTTTAACTCTTTCATACTGTTTTTTCTCGTTTCCGGACTTCCGAACCTGCACAAAAAGATTGTTGTTGTTAGCGTTTGCCCGTTATTTTATTAAGTTGTATTTGTGTTTTGATTGAAATTAGTTTTCTTGATATGCCTGGTGAAAATTGTGCAATATTTGGTTGTTCAACTTCAAGAAGACACAAAGGTATCAGCATTTTCAAAGTTCCTACTCCAACTAATGATGCAAATAAGAAATGGAGTAATGACCTTATTAACGTAGTTACTAGAGACAGACTCATCGATGATTCTTTAAAAAAACGAATTGATTCTTTTAATCTTTATATTTGTGAGCTTCACTTTACTGAAGATCAATTTTGGGTTTACTCATCTCGAAAGATTTTAAAGGATGCAGCATTGCCAACCCTAAATCTTCCCAAGAAAAGTAATCCATCGCAGCGAAGTTCGCTATCTATTACAAAACGTGAGGAGTTTTTAGAAACTCAAGAGTTGATTTCTCAAACTACACCGTTATGTTACAAATCTTTTGATGATTTTACCAAACGTATTTTAAAACTCTCTTTAAGTGAAAGATGGAAAATATCTTTTGATGAGAGATTTGCAATTATTACTTGTAGTTCTCCAGAACATATTTTACCTAAATTCGAAATTTATGTCGACGAGTTGCTAGACTATTGTATAAGAATTTTTGGTTGGATGTTACCAATAGATCATCTTTTGTACCTTCAATATAAAGGATCTTTTTTTAATGTTTCTTTATCCAAATTTATAAGTCATATTGAAACTCTTAATCTTTGCCCAGGTGTTGAAGTAAAAAATTTAGACTTAATTAACCAAAATTTTAAATTTGAAAAACATGTTATAACTAAAAAATTTAATTACTTGCTTTTTAAGCTGCTTCCTAATAAACCTAGATTAAATCAAGATGAGTTTTATCGTTCACCGTGTTGTAATGTTTTAATAAAATCCCAAAGTTGTTGTTCTTCATGCCATTCTTTGCAACTTAAATCTAATTATGAAGTAAATAATAAAAATAAAACTTTAAAACAACCTGCAAAACTGAACGCTCCTCTTAAGTTTACCTCCACAGAAAGAATTAAATTAAGTTTGCAACAACAACGTTTAAAATGCAAACAGTTGGAAAGTCAAATTGAACAAATGAAAACAGTTTTAAATATGGAAAGTGAAAAGGTTAATTTAGAACTTGACCAAGACCTTAAAACATTGTATTCTAGTTTTAATCAAAAAAATATTCCAGACTTCATAAAACTATTTTGGAACGAGCAGCAAAAATATATTCAAGCTTCTAGTCCCTGTAGCGTAAAGTATCATCCAATGATAATAAAATTTTGTCTTAATTTAGCAGCTAAATCTTCGTCAGCATATTCTGATTTGCGTTTTGATAGTAAGACTGGTTCAGGGTTTTTAGTTCTTCCAAGTTTACGCACATTGAGAGACTATAAAAATTATATACATCCTTCAAGAGGTTTTAATCCTCAAGTCATAAGTGATCTTGCATATAAAACTGCTAGTTTCTCTAGTGCTGAACGATTTGTTACAATTCTGTTTGACGAAATGAAAGTTCAAGAAGATTTGGTCTGGGATAAGTACTCTGGTGAGTTGATTGGATTTGTAGATTTAGGAGATGTTCAAACAAACTATGCAACACTTAAAAATGTAAGAGAGCTAGCATCTTATGTTTTAGTTTTTCATGTTAAAAGTGTAGTAAACCCACTTTCCTATAGTCTAGCAACATTTGCCACAACTGGAGTAACATCAACACAACTTATGCCAATATTTTGGAAAGCAGTACGTTATCTTGAAAGTATAAATTTGAAAGTAATTGCTGCAACTGCTGATGGTGCATCTCCAAATAGAAAGTTTTTTAAAATGCATAAGAAATTAGACGGTGGCTCAGGAAAAGACATTATATATCGCACTAAAAACTTATTTAGTAATGATAATAGATTCATCTTTTTCTTTGCAGATGTACCTCATCTAATTAAAACTTCTAGAAACTGCCTAAGTAATTCTGGTTCTGGATGTAAATCACGCTACATGTGGAATAGTGGATTTTTTCTTCTTTGGAATCATATTACAACATTTTATAATTCCGATTTAGAAAGAGGTTTGAAACTTGTTCCTAAACTAACAAGCGATCATATAAACTTAACACCTTATTCTGTAATGAGAGTACGACTTGCATCCCAAGTATTGAGCGAAACAGTCGGAAATGTTTTAAAGCAGTTTGGACCACCCGAAGCTGCTGGAACAGCAGAATTTTGTTTAATGATGGATATGTTTTTTGATTGTCTTAATGTAAAAAATAGTGCTGAATATATAACGAAAAGAAAGCCATTTTTAAAACCATATGAAACAGTAGATGATTCACGATTTACTTGGTTAGATAACTTTCTCCTATACTTTAAATTGTGGAAAGAATCTATAGATCAAAGAGAAGGAAGTTTTGATGAGAGCTCAAAATCAAAAATGTTTATTTCTACACAAACTTATGAAGGTTTGCAAATTACAGTGCATTCATTCAAAGAAGTTGTTAAATTTTTACTTGAAAATGGTGTTCAATTTGTTTTTTCTGAGAGATTCTGCCAAGATGACCTTGAAAACTATTTTGGTAGACAACGTGCAATTGGTCGCAGAAAAGATAATCCGTCTATCAGAGATTTTGGCTACAACGACAATACAATCAAGTCGCAGTTTTCAGTTCGTCCAATTAATGGTAATGTTCAATCTAACAGCAATAATATCATAGATATTGAAAATAATCCTTTACCAAAAAGAAAAAGAAAGTCGTTAATTCAAATTAAAAGCCAACATTAAGCTCTTCATTTTCACATTTATTGATTTAAAAAAAAAGGTTATTTTTATAACCACAAAATGTTAAAAGCATTATTTGTCATTTATGATGACATTATGACAAATCAGTCGCCCAATATAGACCTTTTAGACCATTCAGTGGCAGTGGCCTATACAAATGGGGGGTGGAGGGGTAACTACTCCTAAAAAATTTCAAGGCCCCGCAAATTTAGGGGCCTTTTAAATTTTTGAGAACCTTTTTTTTTAGTCACTTTTAGGCTCTGGCTCATAAAAAGGCCTACAAAAACCACAATAGCCCAAGAAGTTTTAATTCGCCACTGCTAGGAGGGCTAGACTTACCCCCTTTAAAGGGAGTAACCCCCCCTCCCTCAACAGAACTTCAAACTATTAACGACAAAATTAAAAAAAAGTTTGATGCGTCATTTAAAACAAGAAAATTAAAAAGATCCACGAATGTACTAACAATTTTCAAACAACCATTCAAATTTCTTCCAACGAATTAGGGCCGTACCGAACGACAAAAACGTGGGGGGGGGGAGGGGTGAAAATGAAAAAAGCTAAATTTACCGACAAGATCGTTTTTTTTTTTTTTTTTTAGAAGCCAAATTTCAGTTTTAACCGACAGAAGCCATAATTTTCGAGTTTTTCGTCAAAAACCGACAGAATTTTGCATATCTAGGGGGGTCTACACACATCTCCCCCCTCCCCACACACCCCTGTTAGTACGCCCCTGCAACAAATCAAATTTAAATTTGAACGTCTATTATTATAGATGTGCTCAAAGCACATAAACCTTTTTGGTGAAGTTGGAAACGGAGAGCTAACTTAGGCCATTTAATAAGTTACTTATTAAATGATAATCTTCTTGTGGCAGTGTACTGTTAAAGTGCTCTAAGAAGCCATTAGGTTTGCTTGGGGCACGTTAATAAATTTTAAAATCCAGGGAAACCGAACCTGAACTTTGTCTCACCTACGAATTTTTAAGCTTGTAGATATCAAAGAAACCGATGACCTTTTATTTTAGTTGACCAAATAGGGTTCCCCCTGTCCCCTTAAAAAAATATTCACACTGCTGTATTTGGGTTCACCAAAAAAAAGGGTACTCTGATTTCAATAAACGAGGGGATTTTTAAGAATAATAAAACGACGGTCGTATACTATTCTAACGCCCCTTTACAAAAGGTGTTGGCACTGGCAGATTAATACTTCTTGGGGTCTGGGGTTATTAATTTTTTTGGATTTTTTTTTTTTTATGTGTCAGAGGCTAAAAATATTAAAAAGTAAAAGTAAAAAGTCCTTCATAATATTTTATATACCCTAAATTGTGGGGCTCGGGTCAATATGCGGCAGTGTTGTAGTGGTAAGAGCGCTCGCTTTGTATGTGAGAGGTTCGGAGCTCGACTACCATCTTGCTTGTAAGAGTTGTGTTTTGGAGTTAAAGAGTTGAGAGGGTTGTACCACGATTTAAAAAAAAAAAAAAGAGTAGCCTCCTTGACTGTAGTGGCCCCTCGGGCATTGGGGAGGTGAATAATGAATAATGAAAAAATAATACAAAAAGTAGCTCCCTCCCTTAATCCGCCACTGGGTGTTTGAAATAAACATGAAAATGAAATAACCAATTTTAATACATTTAATTGAAATAATAAACTAATCAAGGAAAAGGAAAAAATTATATTGATTGATCCACATGATGATTGAACAACACATGACATTGATAGGGAATAACATTTTTTTTAAATGAGCAAAGAAAAATCTAAATTATTTTCCAGGTGGGTTGATATTTTATATTTGGTTATTTATAATCATAAGTGAATGTTATATCAATATAGTTAATGTAACCACAATAGTGAACGTTAAGCTGTTGTAGTTTAGTTAAAAAAAAAGTTCATTCATGTTACAATCCAATAACAGTATTTGATAAAATATTAAAATTCAGTATTTAATAAACAATAATACAATAAATAATTTTCAATAACAAAATAATAAATTGCTGGGTAACAGGTACACTTAATTAATAAATTTAATAACTGCATATATATCTGTCAGGTTAGGTTATCCTAACGTGCTAAAGTATATACAGTTATTAACTGTTAGTAATTGTTCCTCGCTATGTATATATTTTGGCATGTTTACATCCATGTTTTCACACTTGCGTGGTTTGGATGGTTCTCCATAGTGACATAAATATGCCACTAAGAAAGAATTGAAGCAATTTTTTACTAATGCCCTCCCTGGCGTTATTACAAAATGCCCTCCCAGGAGTTATCACAAAGATATATATATATATATATATATATATATATATATATATATATATATATATATATATATATATATATATATATATGTATATATATGTATATATATATATATATATATATATATATATATATATATATATATATATATATATACATATATATATATATATACATGTATATGTATGTTTATATATATATATATATATATATATATATATATATATATATATATACTGATGTAAGTATAATAAAAGTTAGAAATAATTGACCCTAACTCTAAGTTTATCATATCTGGATCATTGCAAACATTGAAGGATTACCTTATTATATAAAGTAACTATTAAGTAAATTTTTAAACAGAATTTAAGTAGTTTATGTGCCATTAATGTTTTAAAAAGATATGTGGCTATGAAAATAGCCTTTTATGTTCAATTTCAATTTCCTTCACTTGCTTTCTTAATTTCACATCGCAATGAACGAGTCTTACAAGATTTCTTTCTCATTTTATGCTTTTCAATAACATCTTTGGCATAAGAAAATGAACGAACTCTTACAAATAATGTAATTAAGTGCTCTAGCAAATTCTTACTAACTTCGGTTGATTCTGGATCATTGCAAACTTGTTTAAAAAGAGATAAAACAATATAATTTGTTGACATGGAGTCAATTAGAACTTCAGGATCTAGTTTTGAAGAAACTTGTGTTGTTTTTTTACGAAAAATAATCTCGCATGTTAAAAAAAGATCCTGAATTATATTGTTTACTTTCCACAAACCCCCTCTATCTCTAATATTTACAAGTGCCTGAGTATCATCTTCCATAACCCTGCAGCGCAGTAAAATTGAAACACACTGTTGGCTATACTTACATAAATTTTTACTACTTTGAAATTTAGTATACAATCTCTGAAATATATATCCAATAAGATATTGTAAACTCTTTTTCTCGATATCAGTTATTTCTTGAGTTGTACCAACAGATTCAATTATATTTGGGTTTATATTAGAAAGATTATTTAATATAATGGCAGACATTTCAGTGAGTAGTGTATTGCTCAAAGTTATATCACTGAAGTGTGAAGCTAGTAGATTTTCGCTCAGCAGTCCATAATACTCTTGATAAAATAAATCACAATTGCCTTTAAATTTTTCTATAATCGGTTTTAATTTTTGCCAAAGATGTTCAGCATCATCTATTGAAAAACTAAATTGCTCGCATGAGAATTTTTTTCTAACATCAAATGGCAGGCACATGTCCATTTCCAATAAACTTGCACATTCTTCAACTATGCTTTTCAGCTTTAGCGGTGACAATTTATTAGAAGAATTCTCTGTATCAGACATTTTTACAGAACATTTTTCAAAACATTCTAAAATATGCTTCGATGCAATGTGTCTTTTTAAACCTCTAATTGTTTTGTATAGTTTAGGACATTGAGTGCAAGCATGTTGTTTGAGATTATCTCTATAAATATCGATATCAGAAACAATGGAATCTATATCTGTTACTAAGTTAATGTCATCATTCAAAAATCCTCCTTCAAACACATCAAACAAACATTCCAAATCACTATTTGTCTCAAAATCGCTGCTAAAATTTGCCATTATTATAAACTTGTGCAGGTTCGCCGGGTCGTCGTGTAGTTTTCAAGTTAAAATCGGAAAACAATGGAAATGGTCCGTGTTTCCAGACTATGTATTCTTATGACTATGCAAAAAAGAAATTACAATAAAAGAAAATCCTGGCCGGAGCAAGAAGAAGACAGGTTGTCTTATTACCGAGCCCCGTCACGCAAAAATTTACATGCACATTAATGATAAAAGACAAAAACACAGTATAAAAACAAAAACAAATCAAAAACTTCAGCAATAAAATAATTTGTTGCTAATAATCTTCCAGCAGAATAATTTTCAAATAAAATAAAAAAGTAAAAACGACAGAAAATCATAAAAGTTATAAAAACACACACAAAAAAAATGCGTTGTTTAATTAAAAAAAAAAAAAGAAATATATGTAAACATAAGTATTTGGGCTGATTATTTAATATCATCAAAAATAGTTATCTTTTATACTAATGGTTTGAAACCATTTTAATAAAAGCCAAAGAAAGTGATAAAGATTTAATTTATTTTTAAGTGATTTAGTTTAAACCTTTAAATTGTTTTCAAAAGAGGTATTTAAAATCTAATATATCGAATTCCATGTTCAGTAAATGCCGTTTTGAATCATCCTTAAAACTTTGCAAATTGCAGTTTAAAGTTTTTTTTTTCTTTAGAAACTCATTTTTCTTAAAAGATTTTAGACTCGCTCTAATGTTGCAATGTCAATTAATTTATGATTAATGACGATTTCTGTAATGATTTTCAGTTTCTTTACTTTTTTCATCCATAAGATAAAACTGTAGGTTTAAAATGGCCTTTTGAACTTGGGAAACAACATTCATTGCAGGCAAATTTTTCTCAAAAAATGTCATTTTGAATATAAGAATTTTTTAATATTTTTGGCAATTAAGGGAAAAAATTAACATTTTAATTACATTACAAGTAAAAGTTTTTAACGTTTTAAGATTTTAATGTAAGCATTTCTTCCATTTATTTTAAACTTGATTGATCTTCTATAAAATGAAAAAATGGAAATCTTTCTCTCAAATTAACTTTTTTTCATGAAACAAAAACTTAATTAAATTGAATTTTTTATTAAATAAACCAGAATTAAACCAGATTTTGAAAAACATACCAGAAAAAACAAAAAAAAGACTAAAAACTTTAAAATAAACCAGATTTAAACAAGATTTTCTGAAATAAACCTAAACAAAAGTTCCAAGCCAAACGATAAAAAAACAAACCAGATTTTCTGAAATAAACCAAAACAAAAGTTCCAAGCCAAACGATGAAAAAACAAACCAGAAATCTGGCTTTAAAAAACTCCAGATGGCAACCCTGATCTATTAGAAGGCCAAAAGTATGAAGTAAATTTTTATCTAATAAACTTTAAACTCATGAAACTCTTAACGAATCAAAAGTAAAATTGAAACAAATGCTTCTGGTTAGTGACGGAGTGCATGACTTCTTCTAAAGTTATCTGGTAGTACAGATAAGCTTTTTTAATTTATTTTAAAGTTTATCTTTCCAACCTATTATCACTTTGGGCGAATCATAACCTATATATTTAAATATATATATTTATGGAGAGATTCAGATCCTTATCTACTTTACTTTTGATTAATAATATTAATTAGTGTTTAACTTTAATCAATTAACATCTTTTTATTTATTCTTATCTTAAGAGTTAAACCAACATTTTATTTTTATTTGTAACTTTTTATTTGATTTTTTCAAAAGAATATAAATTTTTCACAAGTTATATGTTGCAAAATTTTATTTTTTATGTATCTACTACTCTTTTTATATATATTTTTAAGTAATAATTCTTATTTTACGGAGTCAATTCTTGGGGCTTGGTGATAAGACAAATTGTGTCTTCTTCTTGCCCCGCCCATCTGTATTTATCTATAAATTTATAAAAAATTTAAAACATTTTTTTTCAATCTTAATTTTTTTTTTGGGGTAGGGGGAAGGGGGGGGGGGTAGGGAGTAATCGAATATTGACGTAATTTCATAGGGGGTCACTGAAAATTTGACAAGTTGTTGACAAGGGGGAGGGGGAGTTTAAATTGCCAAAAAATTGTTGATGTAATTAATGGACAGCCCCATTACCTGTCTTTTAGTAGCACACTGTCAAGATGAAGGAATCCTATAATTATATAAAAATTTACCTCGTAAATCTTAAAATTAAACACAAGTGATATATTTGTACCGATATACCGAGGGCATGCAGTTAAAACTTTGCTCATCTTTATTGTGCTCGCCATTATCTCACTCTTGATTCTCTACCTCTACCAATGATATATTATATCAACTAGAAGACTAACTTACGGGATTTTATTGGACGAAAAATAGAGCTGTTTATTTTTTTGTTTGTAAACATAGCCCGCCATTTGTAAAAGGGCAAAAGCTGAAGCCGATGTGTGGAATAAAAGTTAAAAATGCAAATCAAAAGTTCCTAATCCTAAAAACACGTTTTAATAATTACAAAAGACTTGTAAAAGTTTTTTTTATGAGCCTATGTTTATTAAAAAGTATTAGAATTCATAAAAAAGTTTTAAAAGGGTCTGTCGTTTCACTTTTCTATTCAAAACATTAATCTCTTTCTAATTGAAAATAAATTTAGGAATCATAAATTATTATTTTACAAGTATTCGAATTTACTCTAAACACTTTTACATAAAAAATATTTACTTCATTTAAGAAAAGAAAAATTAAATATTTAATTACAAAAAAAACGAAAAAAAAACCCGCATGTAAACGTAGTTGGACCTGCCTTATCTGCCAAGGTCGAGCCACACTCACATCGTTGTAAAGTTGCATTTTTTTCACTTTTAAATTAAGATAATAGCTTGTGCATATTTTAATCCAAAATCGAAATATTACTCAGAAACACGCAGTTTACTTTGCAAAGGACATCTCAATTAAATACCTGAAATGGATTTAAATTTGTAGTAGGGAACTTCCTCACTAACTACAAGTCAACCAACTACACACAAATAGTTTTAAAACGCAACAGAGCACTTGGCAGAGGTTTCATCAATATATTTACGGAACTATTGAAGCTTAAGCGCCACTATATAGTTGCAGAAAACACAAGAAAATTAAAAAAAAACACACATTATAAACGATTGTTACAACTTCTCTCAGCGCACAACTTGTCTTAGTGTATAGCAGAATATTTAAAACTAAGAGTACAGATCTGACGTTCCACACGTAAAATCAAATTAACTTACAAAAAATTAAATATTTAGTGTTGTATTAAAAGATTTAAATATTATAATTTTATTTAGATAACTAATAAATATTGCTATTTTTAAATTATTTACAAAGATTTACAAAAAACAACTACAATTTACAAGTATATATATATATATAAAAAAAACAAAAGTTTATTTGGAGTTTAAGATAAATTATCAAATTCTGACAAAAACTGTCTTGCCAACCAGTCTAAACCTTCATTTAACCCTGTTCCTGTATGTGCACTGCAACCAATTAAAGTCCAAGTGCGACCTGAGCAAAGTCGATGTATTCCAATTTTTTCACGCAGATCATCAAGACTTAGAGCACTAGGTAAATCCTAGAACAAACATATTCAATAAAATTAAAAACTTCAAAAGTTTTTTTTTTTGTTAAAAGTAATTTTGGGATACCTGTTTGTTAGCATATATCAATATGAGTGCATCCTGCAATCTTTTTTCTGCAAGAAGTTTAGTTAATTCCTCTTGTGCTTCAAATAATCGTTCTAAGTTCGTACTATCAATCACGAATATCACAGCTAAAAATTAAAATGCGGTTTGACAAAAAAACAACAACAACACGTCAAACAACAACAATGAAAAATAAATACTAACTATGCACACCCATTTTGTCACATTACGATGCAACACTTTTACCGCTCATATTGAAATTTTCATGTTACCACACATAATTTTTCACAATATATTTTTAACGTTTATATTTTAAAACAAAAATGTTTGAAATACCTTGGGTGTTTAAGTAGTAATGCCGCCATAATGGACGCAGCTTTTGAACACCACCAACATCCCATATCGTAAATTTAACACTTTTATGCTCAATAGTCTCAACATTAAATCCTTAAAAAAAAGATAGCAAGATTTTTATTTTATTTTTACTATAAACAAAGTATTAAAAAATTGCTGAGGACTTTGTCTCATTAAAGTATTTAACAACTGCTCTTAACTCAATTAGTGACTCAAATAAACAAGTCAAATTTTTTAAATCTAATTATTACATTATAATCTATATTTAAATCATATTAAATTTAATTTTATTTTAATATAAAATCTATTTTATTTTAATGATACACCCAGTACTAAAAAGTTTACCAATTGTTGTGATTGCTGAAACAAACTCATTTTGCTTAAGTTTGAACAGAATCGATGTCTTTCCACCATTATCTAAACCTAAAGCTAGAACCCGCATCTCCATTTTTGGTCCAATGTGCACCCGATTGTCTTTTGTAAATGCAAACGGGATTTCAGGATCTTCTTTGCAAAGTTCTGAAAGCTCTGTAAAATATTGCTGTTGCTGCTGCACTGCATCAAGAAGATTTACAATATTTGCTCTTGCTTGAATCACCTTTTGCATAAGAAAAAAGATGACAAAATAAAAATTGCGGGCAAACAATTTCTAGTCATTTTTTCTTTTCAAAAATAATATTTTTATTATCTTAGCAATTTTGTTAAAATAAATCCATGTCTTGTGAAGTGAAGCGTCATGTGATGTGTGATCTGTGTGTGTGTGTATATGCGTGTGTGAGTAAATCTGACTTAATTTATAAACAAAATAACAAGCAAACATGACAACATAATATAAGCATGAAAATATACTATGATAGAAAAAAGACTTTTTTTTTTGTTCCTTTAAAAAAATAATTTTTAACTAAAATCTCAGCTCATTTTAAACTTATTGTTACAAAAATCTTTATTATCTTAAAGCTAGGACTAGCAAGATACATGATAAATTACCTAAATTTAAACATCTGATATTATGTTTTTTGGTTAAAGTCAACGCTATGATCTGGAATATTGGAGGTTTTTTAGTAACTAGAGATAATATCATTAGAATGGTATTTACTAAAACTTCTACAGCCGTAACAAGTCATAGCGCAATAGTAGCTATGATTTTAAAGGATTCTAAAATGCCAATGGATCATTGTAAATGGTCTACACATTTTATCATTTACATTTTACACTGGTTATTAGATTGTTCATTTACATCAACTTAGTTTTTCAAGCAGACCTCTTTGTTTAAAAATATCTTGATATAATTAGCAGTATTTTTTCATTTTTTATCCTATTTTTTATAATTTTTAGTTCAAAATAACTAGTATTATTTTGAAATAAAAATTATAAAAAATATTAATTATTATTTTTTATAATTTTTATTTAAACTAATGATTCTTTTATTTAAAAAGCAACAAAATCTAATTAAATGCCAAACTATTTTCGAATTTAATTTAGAAAATTAAATAATTTCATTCAACCATTTGTAATATATCAATGACAACTTTTAAAATAATTTTTATGTACCTATACACATCTCAGAAAATATTTTTAGAATGCTCACCTCAGCATCACTTCGCAATAGAGCTTGATCACATTGAGAACAAACATGAGTAATTTGTGAAATTAAAACTGCCATGTCTTCTTGTTGTTGTCGTATTGAACATAAATTTTCACGAACATAACTGTTAACAACTGACAAAGCCTCATTTTCTTGCTGTCTAATAGTATCCCTTAATTCATTAAAATACTCTCGAATACGCAACCTTGCAATTTCAGCATTTCCAATAACCGGTATTTGTATTACCTCTCCATTATTTGAGCAGGATATGCTGACACCACCTAAATAGTAAAAAAAAAAAAAAAAATTTAAAACTTTATATTACAACTACCAAACAACTTGGGTCTTAAAAGTAGCAAAATTATATAAAAATATCAAAATAATAACTATTTTATGCAAATTTTGTTACCTTTTTATGATTTAATCCCAAAAATAAAAAAATTCATTTTTCAAAAAAAGCTGTCTTTAATTTTTTTTTTTTAATTTTTCTATAAAATTTTTAAAAAAGTGTTTTTAATACAAAGCTATAAATTTTAAAATTTTAATAAAATTTAACTTCTTTTAAGACCCAGGTTGACATAAATCTAATAGTAAAGTCCAATAAAAAATTTTAAATTTTTTTCGGCTTTATTGGAAAATAGGGGGATCAAACGTATTCTAATATATACATCATTATTGCTTTAGTTCTCTTGTTTCCATGCTTGAATAGGTTGGACATTAAAAGAATTAAAGTGAGGTGGAAAATTTTGGCATTTTTTTTCTGATACTAAATTTGTCCTATTACTATAGGTAGAAAAAATAATGTATTCTAAAGATAATTTCAACCATTAATGGTTCAAAAATCCTTTGTGCAAACTTGTTACTAAGAAATGGTAGAGATTTTTAAAAAACAAGCTTTATTTAATGGTTGCTGCTAATATTAATTTACTAAAGAAAAACAAAGTACAAACACAAACTATTTTATTACAATAATGCACTAAGTTGGATCAAAGTGTAATACAGTGTTTTAGAAAGTAGCGCTCTAAGTTGACATGGTTTCTTTAAAGAAATTTTTCAATTTTTCCAAGTAACCTTTAATACACTTCAGCAATCGATGTCTAAAGGACAATTATTCTAAGATTAATTTTTAAATCTTTATCAGCAAGTATTAGTTTGGACTTTTAATGTCTTTTCTAACAGTCAAGGCAATGACCATGCTAATTTTATATTTTTTGATCATTAATGTTTTTTCTGCAAAAAAAAAAACAAAAAAAAAAACATGGCTTATGGCTGACTCATCTCAGAAACCTGAATCCACAACCTACAACAAAACTGCACAAATCTATTAGTGATTCTTTTATTTGACTAGATCAAAGCATGTATATAGCAATAGATCACTCTTGAATTCCATTGTGCATTCCAAACAGACACTGATTTAGAAAAACAACATCCAGGTAAAATCATTGTGTATTTGACTCATCCTTTACATAAATAATCCAGCTCAACATGTCTTTTTTTCCATATTAATTACATTTAATATCTGGCCAGTTAGGTATGTGTTGTTCTATTAAATCATGGTAGTCACTTGCAACTCACTAATAAAACAGTAATTATTATAAGGTGATATCAACAAGGAATTTAACTTCAAGTTTATAAAATACTTCAGAATGAGATCAGGAACATGAAGTCAAAAACTAAATCTGGTATAACTTTTGTTAAATGCTTAATTACCCCATTTTTCAAAATTGTATATACTTTCTTGATGTCCCATATTACAATGGATACTTTATTTAATAAATTATATCCCCAAATTATTTGGAATATAATTTTTATATATATTTTAGAATAGAATATAAATTTCCTAAATTACTTGGAATATATTAAATTAAAATAGCTTCAGCATCACTCTCTCTTACACTTTCAATGATAAAAAGATTTGGACTTGTTCAACCAAACCAAATATTGGATTTGCTCATCCAAACCAAAGAATTGGACTTACTTATCCAAACCAAAGTATGCTAAAAAAAATGCAAGTACTCTAGTTATATTGTTTTTGGTATTATCAAAATAAAAATAACACATTTCCATTAACTAGTCTATATAAGACCAAATCGAACTTATTTCATGTACTAAAATTGTAGAAGCTTATTGGGACGCAGATTTAGAAACAAATGCTTTACTAATTACATTGAGAACATTTCTTATGCAATATTTCCTGTTGACTATATTTGCAGACCTTCATTTTCATTTACTTTCTTTTAATATATTACTGGTGATCCTTGCACATTTCATTGGAATGGTGTAATCACTACTCAACTTTTACTACTGAAATTGTCTGTATCATTAAATGATTGAATATTTCTTTTATTTCAAATTATGTTTTTTATCAGTACTGCCTTTGCACTGATAGAAAGAGTTTTTCTGATTTGAAGAATTAGCATTTTTGGCCAATAAGTTCATTATTTTATTCCAGTTACTTATGTTTGCCTTCTTCATTATACATTGTGTTGTTTTAATCACAAACTTATAATCATAGCAACCTCTTCACACAAATTTCTTTGGAAAACATGGTACCATCAGGTTTTTCTGTAATTCTTAAAATTCAAAAGAGATTTCTTAAAATAAAATAAATTTTAAAAATCTATCAGAAAACCACCAATTGAATTTTGATACATACAATTTTTTGGCGTTAAAATATTAAAAGAGAAATCAACTTTTTAAATAAAACTATTCTCTGGTACATGCATGTATGCATCATTCTCTGGTACATCTAAAATAAAGTTTATATTTAAAAAAATATATAAACATATGTATATATATATATATATATATATATATATATATATATATATATATATATATATATATATATATATATATATATATATATATATATATATATATATATATATATATATATATATGTGTGTGTGTGTGTGTGTGTGTGTGTGTGTGTGTGTGTGTGTGTGTGTGTGTGTGTGTGTGTGTGTGTGTGTGTGTGTGTGTGTGTGTGTGTGTGTGTATATACATGTTAGTGTATTCTACAAATAGAGTGTTTAATGTTTCTAAAGAGCAGAGCAAGAATAAATTAGTTAAAACACTTATCTAATTTATATTATGCTCATCAGGAAGCTGATGAGCTTCCAGATGTTCAGCAGAAATGTTAGCACTAATGTAGGAAAAAGCTTTTTAACCTTAATCAACAAACACTTCCCAATAAATCACAGACTCCACAAAATTTTTAACAGAAACACGATAAAAATAAGTTATAGCTGTATGCCTAATATGAAATCTTTTTTAAATGCACACAATCAACAAATTATGAACAACAACAAAATTCCACCTAAAACCAACTGCAATTGCCTCAATAAAAATACCTGCCCTTTATCAAACCAATGCTTAACAAAAAACATTGTATACCAAGCCAATATAAGTTCCAATAATCCTACTAACACTGCTGTCAACAAATTCTACATCGGTATAAGTGAAACACCATTCAAAATTAGATATGCCAACCATATAAAATCATTTAACATTCTAAAATACAAAAATGACACTGAATTATCAAAAGAATTTTGAAAATTAAAAGATGCCAACTTAAACCCAGTTGTCAAATAAAAAATAATTAAGCAATGCAATGCTTACAACCCCACCACGAAGTCCTGCAAACTATGCACATACGAAAAATATGAAATTCTATTTTCCAAAAATAAAAATCTGCTAAACAAAAAAAGTGAAATGGTATCCAAGTGCAGGCATCGAAACAAGCTCCTTCTCGCCCTATTCGACACGGGTGAGCATTTTTCTAATCAATTAAAAAATTGTTTGCTTTGACGTCAGAACTCATTCCATTGCTTTGTTGTGGTTTTTTTCTGTTAAAATCTGTATTTTGTATTTTTTAACAGTTTTTTCTTAATTTAAAGAATAAAATATGGCTGATGATTGCCGAAGGGCATGAAACTTTAAGTTCCATCACAAAGTTGTATTTTTTCAAATAATCAAACTCTTTATATAATAATAATGTATAATAATATATATATATAATAATATATATATAATAACAATAATACATATATAATAATATATATATATATATATATATATATATATATATATATATATATATACATATATATATATATATATATATATATATATATATATATATATGAACTATTTATTA
>NC_061169.1:30831126-30833626 GCF_022113875.1 Hydra vulgaris | reverse complement strand
CTCCTTTAATAATTTAATTTAATTTATCTCCCCAAGGTTAAGAGGACCATTACAGTCGAGGAGGCTACTTTAATTGTAGGGACAACATTCTCTTAACTCTTCAATTCCAAAACACAAACCATGATGAATATGGCTGCTGCGCAGAGAAACAAGTTGCGCAGTACTACCTGAGATGTGGGGATAGAACTCAGAACTACACCACTACTGCACTTCTTTTTGTATTTTATTTGTTACTTTTTCTAATGTGCAATTTTCTGTATTTTTATGTGTAAATATACAAAAGAAATATAATTATAGCTGCTTTATAATTATACATTAAAGAAATATAATTACAAATGCAAATGCGTTCCATCTTCCCCAAACATGCCAGAAAAAACATACATTAATTCAACAGAGGGCATGTAAAAAATAAGGTGGGAAAATTGCAGGCAGTTATTTAAAAACAAAAAAACTAGCAAAAGCAACCATTTAAATTTCTTATGTGATACAAAAGAAAAATTACAAACAACACCCAATTTAATATGGTCAATTATAAAATGCGCCCTTGCATACAATGACATTACAAAAAAATGTCTACCTTGCTTATACAAAGTAGCTAATAATTTTGTTATACAAAAATACAAAGGCATTATTAAACAAACAATTAGGACTGATATCCTATAAATATAAATGTTGTCATAAGAATATAATGATATAAATGTATATATGATATAAATATAATATTATTATAATGGTATAAATGTTGTCATGAGAACAAATTTCTACTAAATAACCACAAACCAATCAGAGATTGGTCAAGACAGAGATTGGTCAAAGGTCAGGATTAAGACTAAGACTTAAAATTCCAAAACAAATACCAAAACCATCAAAAAGTCAACCCAAGACCAAGACCAAGACTTTAAAAGATTTAACAATACCAAGGTCAAGACTTTTATTTTTAAAAGTCTAACACAATAATGCTCATAGATTTTTATATACTGTTAGGCCTTTATTTAATGTAATATTTTACCATGCAACAGACAACTATGTATGACTTGATCTCACAACATACATTTTGGCAAATATAACAAAGTATGCATAAAGAAATAGAGTACACATTTTTCTAGATACAAATCTTCATGAGAGCGAAAAGTTGAGATGTATTTTACTATCTACATAAAAGTTGTGATGGATTAGTAGTAATAATAATAAATACTATTTATTATTATTACTACTAATCCATCAATTGTGTTGACATTTTTTTGTAAAGATCAAAAAAGTACAAGACGGTAAAGGTCCGAAACCAAGAATAATACTTCAGGTTTTCAAGACCAAGACCAAGACTCCAAGCTTCAAGACCAAGACCAATTTGTGTTTGTGTGCATTGTGGTATATGTTGCTACAAAATATAAGATTTTCTGGCAGCATGATATAAAATATCAGAGCATTTAATATGCTCAATTATGCCCTTATCATGATTTGCAACTTATCATTGCTTCCCATGTGACATAAAAGAAAGACAAGGAAAAAAAATTTAAGTGAAAATAAATGAACACAACATTTATTTTTAGCCCTAGGCGTTACAACACCAGTCAATTTTGAGTTGCTAATTTTAAATTAATATTAACAGGAAATTAATATCACTGTATCAATCAAATAGAAATAAACCAAACTTTGAATAAAAAAAATATCTAGCAGTATAAATTATTTATAGCAAACACTCAAACATATATAGATTCAACACTTTAAATTTCATAATTAGGGGCTGTTTGGTATGCAAAAAAAGGTAACTGGGAAGAACAAATAACAAAATGATTAATAATTTCACAAAATGCATCTCACACTCACCTATCTATCTCATATATTTACATATACCTGATATTTCAATTTACTTTATTTACATAGTAAAATCACTTTCTTCAATTTTATATTTGTACAAAAAAAGGAAATTATACATAATAGAAAACTAGAGAATGCATCATACAAAAAATTTCCAAAGTTATAATAAATACCAGCATCTCCTAAATTTGTAGATGTTCTATCAAAAGGACATTGAACAACTGTCTCATTCTGTAATTTACTTAAGCACTCATGACAAATAGAATGACCACATGATAAAACTCTTGGTACTTTTTCACCATGCTGTGCAAATAGATCATCGCAAATTCTACATTCAAGAGTCTTAAAAATATCAAAACCTATTATTATTATAACATTATAAAACAATATATAAAACAATATATATATTATTAATTATATATAAATTATTATAACATTATTGTGTGTGTGTATATATATATACATACATACATACATACATATATATATATATATATATATATATATATATATATATATATATATATATATATATATATATATATATCAATAATAAAAGTAATTTCTCGGTAGACAGTGCTCAATACAAAAGTAGAGCAAATATGTATTAAATTAATAATAAAATAAATACAATTAGATTTGAAACATAACTCGGAGTTTCACGCTTTATGCGATCATCAGA
>NC_061169.1:30796126-30823626 GCF_022113875.1 Hydra vulgaris | reverse complement strand
TAAAAAGGTTTTGTGTAACATCAAAGCCCGCTATTCTCAGGTTATAAAAATAAGGCTCCATAGACTTCTGGAAAATCTTAAAGTAAGTTTATAACAAATCTGTTATTCTACCTCTTTTGAGTGGTTAATATTTTGTTACCTCACCTCAACACAAAGCTGAATTGTTTAATAAAAACTTTTCATCAATCTCATTTCTTGATTCCATTAATCACATACTAACTCTGATATAGTTGACAAACAGGATGATTCATTGATTGATGTTCCTATCACCCCAGCTTTTGTATCTAAACAGGGCAGCCAGACAATTTTTGATTTCATTTTCCCTGACTTTTCCCTGAATAAAGAGAAATTTCCCTGACTTACCTAAATAAATTTAACAAATGTAGCAATAAAGAGGCAACAAATAAAATTCACACAACTTTAACTAAATAATAGAAATTCACTTAAAAGCTGTTTAAATTAATTAACAATTTCAAACAAAAAATATAAGAAAATATTAAGTAAAAAAATTATATGATTTCTAGTCTCCAATAATCAAAAAATAAATTTATTTTGTTAGTAAATCCATTAAAATTCTCTAACTTTTTGTGACTTAATATATATTCCAGGGCTCGAATTAAGAGCATCGCAATCGCGAATAGCAATTGCTTTTTATACTTTCGCGATTAGTTTTTTCTTAAAACATATATTTTTGCGATTGGTTTACTTTTTTAGTCGTTTATTTACTATTTTTCTAATTTAGCTTCTTTTTTTGGCAAATCTTAAAAGTAATGTTTTCATAGTAAAGTACGTCACGCAAAGTCTTTTGAATAGAAGCATGATCATTTGCTCTTTCGCGCGGAAATTTTTAATCAACGTAATGCACTTTTTAATTTAAATTACTTTAAATCTCTGCGTAGAAGCAAATAAAAAAGACAAAAGTCAAAAAGAATTTTATCTTCATTCTATTTTTTTTTAACAAAACAGCATTTTTATCTATTTTTTAAAAAAACGTTGCTCCAAATTAACTTATTAATAATGAATTAAATTATTATTTTATAAACAATTTTATATAATAATTTTTACTACTTTAAGTTTAATAAAATATATATTTAGTCGTTTTTATTAAATAAAATTTCTATTAGTAAAATGGTACTAAAAAAAATCAGTTTTTTGCTTTTAACGACCTTGAAACTATTGAAGTGATATTTAGTTAACTTTACTGAATGGATAGAGTATATCACAGTAAATTAACTTATAACCTAAATCAAAACAACCAGTTAAGTTAAGATAGTAACTTACAGTTACTCAAGTATTAATTTAACAATTATATTAATTTGTTTAATATAAATTAATATAGTTTAATTAATAAACTCGCAAAAGTTAGCCATAGACATGTTTCAATTTAGATCCTACATGTTGTTAACACATAATATAAGCTTTTAACTAATAATTATTTTAACAAAAATTGTTGAATAGAATATGAAAAGTGAGACACCATTTTTTTATATTTTCATTTTATTTATCACCTAGACTAAACATTTTCTATAAATACGCAAGTTGTTTTCAGGAATTTTATTTAAAAAGAAATCTATTTGAACAAGAGAACTTTAGCCTTAAAATTCACTTATTCAAATAATTTTGTGATTGAAATTTGAAATTGAAAAAAAATTTAAAAATTTTAAAAAAGTTTGATAAAACAAGAGAGACTGAAGATGTTATTTTTTTTTTTCTTAAATCTTAAATTTTGTTAACGTTTTGAATTATACATTTTTTCTTGAAAATAGTTTTAAAAGTAGAAACATTCTATTGCAAGTTAAAATAAAAATTATAAAAAATTTAAATTAAATTTAATAAATTATTTTACTTCTGTTCAAAAATTTTTCTAAAAAAATAATTTAAGCATATTCTTATACTTAATATAATTCGATTTATTAAACAAAATTTTTGTTTCACTTTTTTTTTGGAAAACATTGAGAACAAAAAAAAAATTGAATGAAAACATCACTTATTCAAATAACTTTGTGATTGAAAATTTGAAATTGAAAAAAAAATTAAAAATTTAAAAAAAGTTTGATGAAACAAGGGAGAATGAAGATGAAAGTTTTTTTTTCGTAAATTGTAAATTTTGAATGAAAAACTTAATTATACTTGAATTTTTAATAGTACGCTTGATCAGGAAACGATAATTTATAAAAGACGTGGTACCTAATGTTTTTTATATATGATATATACAGTTTATAAAATAAAACGCGTTTTATTTTATAAACTGTATATATCAAAACGAAACAGCTTCACAAATTTGTTTTACATTATTCCAAGCTAATATTTTTAAAACAACTTTGCAGTTTGTTTTAATGTTGTTTTATAGCTTTTAACAACTAAATACATTTTAAAATTAACGCGTGTTTTAACGTCAGCATGAACGTTTTAAAGAGTTTTCTTTCACTAATTAAAGTGGTTTAGATATTATAATGTTGCTTTTCTATTACTTTTTTACTTTTACTTTTTTAAGTATCATGTTAAGTAAAATATACTTAAAAAAATATCTTAATAGTATTAAAAACGTTATTGTTTATTACTTAAGTTATAACTTAAGTTGTAAATAATAACAGTAACTTACGCTTTTTTAAATTCTGCCAAACAAGAAAATTATAAGATTATATTTAAATAGAGATAATATGTTAAAAATAGAACAATTACATACAAAACTTACAATTATATTGTAAGTTTTGTATGTAATTGTTCTATTTTTAACATATTATCTAACCCCCCCCCAATTACCGCAAAGCGGCGCAAGGTATAAGGAGGGGGGGGGGGGAATTTTTTTTCACGATTAGATTTTTTTGCGTTAATTCGAGCCCTGTATTCTAATATATTCCGTGACTTTTCCCTAACTTTTTAACATAGTTTAGAATTTCCTTAACTTTTTCAGGTTTTCTATGTTGCTGGCCACCCTGCTAAAGTGATTTCTTGTTTAGACTCATCTACAGCTTGTAGTCCTTTTCTAGCTATCTGGAAAGCAGCATGGTCCTTTTCTAGCTATCTGGAGAGTGATCAGACAAGTCAGATCACTCTCTAGAATTAATTTCAATAATTCTGGAGAGTGATCTGACTTGTCTAACTACCATAACATAAGTCCTCTTCTTATCATAAGCAAGATTTTTGAGTCTTTATTTAACAAACATTTAATCTCTCATCTTGAATCTAATAACTTACTTTCTGATTATCAATATGGATTTCAATCTTCTTGTTCTACTGCTGATTTGTTAACCCCAACAACCAATAGGTTTTATCGTGTATGATAGATGTGGAGAAATTAGGGCTATCGCTCTTAAAACTACTTAAACCTTTGATAAAGTTTGGCATGCTGGTCTTCCCCATAAGCTCTCTTCTTAAATGTATCAGGTATTATCTATAAGATTTTATCAGATAACATCTATAAGATTATTGAATCTTTCCATACTAATCATAGAATAAAAGTTGTCCTCAATAAACAGCACTTTTCTTCACAACCTATAACTTCAGGGGTTCCTCAAGGTTCTATCCTTGGCCCTATCCTTTTTTTAATTTACATTAACGATCTCCCAGAAACTCTAAAAATTAAGGTGGAGTTGTTTGCTGACAATACTACCATTTATTTTTGTCTTGATAAAAAGCCAACACTCTCAGATTGCCTAGAGGGGGTATTTGAGCTCGAAAAGGATCTTACTTCTGCTACAAAATAGTGCTCTCATTGGCTAGTGAAGGTTAACCCAGTTAAAAGTCAATTTTTTTTAACTTATCGCTTTCGCAGCAATCTAGATCTTCCTATATTTATGAATGGTAATATACTCGATGAGTCATCTAACCTTCGCTTTCTAGGATTAACTTTTACTTGCCATCTTTCTTGGAAACAATATATCAAATCCATTGCAAAATTAGCACCTTCTAAGGTTGCATCTCTTTACCTTGCTCTCCAATTTCTTACACTGGATTCTATTCTTTATCTCTTCAAATCTCAAATCAATTCATGTATTAAAACACTGCTTTAAAGAGCTAGCAAATCTTGTACCATCTACTAAAATTCATTTTTGTATTACTTGTCATTCAATTAAGTCTCATCCTTTTACTGCGACTGTCCCTAAGTGCATATGAAGAGTTGGCGACAAAACTGGAAACGTTGGAAATTAGGAAATCATCATTAATCTCACGGTATGAATTTGGGAAAACTTATTGTGGCAATGAAGAATTGATACAGACGTTTGTACATCAAGTGATCTAAGCACCCCAAGAATGCAAGTTCTTGTCTTCAGAGAGAGAGACGGCCGAATTTGTGATCAATTTATTATTGGGATTAATGATGGTGCTGTTCTGCATGCCATTCTTCAAGAGAAGATTCGTTGAGCTTTGACAATTGTGTAAAGACTACATAATGGTTTAACAGCTGAAGTTGAAGTCAACGGACATACATTGCCATGACATTTTTCACATCTGCAGCATCATCGCGTAAACAAAACGAAGAAGATAAAACAACTGATGACAATTACATTCTGACACTGGTTAAACCTCCTGAAAACTTCCTTAGGAAAAAGAAAGGTAGTAGGGCTTATTCATGAACCGTAATTTAATAGTAAAGTCAAACAATTGGTGAAACAAATAAATTCAAAATGGCAAAAATATATAGCCAGTGGCAAAAAAAAATTTACAAAAACTTACATTGAAAGAATTTAAAAGAGTAGTGATTGAGTTTGAAAAAAAAATTGCATCAAATTGCAAAAATAATTCAAAATCATTCTATTTTTATATAAACAACAAACATATTTCAAATAGAAAAGAGATATGTGAATTCTAAATCTAAGGATACTGGTAAATATTATTTACTTTGATTTTGTTAAAGTATTTGATAAGGTTTCCCATAGAATAATTATTTATAAATTACGCAAACAAGGGATAGATAATCAATTAATAAAATAAATTCATGCTTTTCTAACCAATAGAAAATAAAGAGTCACAGTAGATTCTACATCGTATTGGATACAGGTAACTAGCCAAGTACCTTAAGGCTAATCTAAATTTACACATGATGTTAATAAAATAAGGCAATGGGCTAAAACATGATCTATGACTTTCAACAAGGAAAAATGTAATGTAATGCATTTTGGTCAAAATAACCAGAATTATAGCTACAAACTAAATAAACATAATATGGAAACAAGCAAAAAGAAAAAAGAACTGTGTGCTTTGTTTAGAAAAGACCTTAAATGAAAGAACTTACAACAACTGTAACTTATAAAACAAACCGATTTTTTAGGATTAATAAGGAAAACATTCAAAATAATAATAGAATTTTAATAAGACAATTTTATCTATCTTTAGTAAGACCTCACTTGAAATATGCAGTGCCTGTCTGGTGTCCCTACATAAAAAATGACATTAAAACTGTAGACAGCATAAAAAGAAGATCGACAAAAGTTATTCGTAAGTTGCATTTAAGAAATCAACACTCCATCACAAAGCAGAAATAAAAATCCTGTTTACCAAGATAAATAAGACCAATTCTAAACAATTAGAATAAACAAAGTTCACAAACAGTAAATCAAGAAACAATAAACAAATTTAAAAACAAGATAGACAATGATTATTTTAAAAACAATTAATTTGAAGGCTGTTATAATGCAACTTAATACTGCATTTTGATTTTTTTTTTTAAACAATAGCTATAACCTTGTATTATTATTATTATTACTATTATTATTAACTAACAAGTTTTTTAAACACTAAACAAATTTTAAACTACTTTTTTATTCATTTTATTGTTTTTAATGTCTTAAAAAATGTAGGAGTTTGGAAAGAGAGATGACTTTGTAACAAATAGTGCATACGTACACCAAAAGTGGGAGTTCATACGTTATAGATGCCCCCTTGTATAGAGCACATTAAGGGAGTGAGAGTAAAAAAAATTTTAAATGTTGTTTTTTGAGATACCCTAATATACACTTAAATATAAAATTAAATTAAAAAAAACTTATATATCTTTTATTATTATATTCTACTAACAATAGTTAACAATTCCCCAAAGCTGGAATGACCACTAGAATGGGGGTACTACTCTTTTTTTTTTAAATTGTCACAACCTCTCTCAATCCTTTAACTCCAAAACACAAACCTTATTGACAACTATCAGAGAGTTAGAGAAGCTCCAGTTGTTTATAAAAGTAAGTATTTTAAAAAGAAAATTTATACTCATAAACTTATAAAAACTAATGAAGAAAAATACAAAGTCTATGCTAATGAAGTGCTTGAACTTCCAATTCCTTTATCTGGCAACTATATGCATGCTAATACCCAATCATCTGCATCTTTATGCTCTACAGTCTCAAACCACTTTAATCTTCCCTGAAGCACCTTATTAAATACACATATTATTCTTAATCTTTGCCTAAGATCCACATTTCTTTTCTTATCTGTTATCCACCCAACACATTCTACTAATCATTATCATTTCTGTGCTTTTAAGTCGTTGGACACCATAAGCTTTTATTGCCTATGTTTTCAGTTGACATGTGTAGAGATGCAGTCAAAAGATTAAAGTCTAAGTCCAACTAAAAATAAGACATTTGGGCTCAAGATTTAGACTTTTAGACCTAGATCAGGACTCCAAAAGTGAGTGCAAGACTATGGGGAAAACCAACCTTTACTTTAAAACTATCAGTCTTTATTTTTTTTATTATTATAACTTTTTTTAAAGTCACGATAGCTGTTAACATCCATTCCCAAAACATCTCAACTTCTTAAAGCCCACCATACTACCTCTTTTGGTACTTATCATGTTTGTTAGTTTTTAATAATAAATAAAATAAAACATAATAAAATGTTAAGAAAAAACAACACTTTATTGGTTGTAGTTTGTCAAAATATAACGCTGATTTAACTTTTTATTTTAATATTATTACTTAATCCAAAGTTTTTCTTTAAAATAACAGCTTGATTTTATTTTCATATTTTTCTTAAACTACCAAATAAAACTTTATAAATGAACTTGTTGTTTACTTCAAATAACATCTGTCGTTGTCTCAAGATGTTATTTGAAGTATTAGGCTCAAAAATTTCATACAATAATTAAGTAAATAAAAAATTAGCAAAGAAATTTTAATAAATTGCTAAATAAAGCTTTATTTAACAATTTATTTATTTGCTGATTTTTTTATTTACTCAATTATTTCATTAAAGTATACTTTAATATTACTTTAAAGTATTAGTTAAAAAAACTTTTTACTTTTAATAAATATTGAATTTAAAATTTTTTACTTTTAAATACTTTAAAGCAAAGAATTAAAAACAAATTCAAAGCCATTTTGTGATGTGGCTTTTTTAATACAAAAACAAAGCACATTACAAAATTTCAGAATCACATACTTACATTACTCTTGGTTTGAATTTTACCCGGGCTTAATGGTGACCTAATCGTTAGACCTTGAAAAGAGAACTTCATCCCAAAACTAGTATTCATCATATAACAGATATAGGCCCGGCCCTGTGGAGCGATATCCTTCCTAAAACATATTCATATATACTCAGCAGATTTATTATTGTTTAAATTTTTAAAGTAGCTAAAAAATGGAAAATACGCAAACAAAACATTTGCATACGGGTTTACGGTAATTCCTAGTCGAAATTCATTCGTAATTATAAACAAAGCCGTACATTTTATTAAAAACACTTTATTTAAACAGTCCTTGTAATCGCAAATTTTTATTAAATTTGGTTAACGGTCAAGCGCAATCAAGGAGGTTTAATAAATAAAAGTTTATTAAACCTCCTTGAGCGCAATGCTGAAAGAATTTACATTAATTTGGGCTTTTGCAATAAGTTTAGTTTTATATAGAAGAGACCCCACAACAATTTTTTGCCTTAGCTAAAATATCATTTAGTAAATTAGGTTGTCACCAGGAGCCTCCACAATTAGGGGCCTCCACATAAAATCGTCATAGAATTTTTATGCATGCTTTTTGTGGTTCGTTAAAGTACGTTTCAATGACAATAAAGTAATGTAATTATAGTAAAGTAACAACTATAATTATATACCAACCATGCAAATTTTTTTGGCACATACCATGATAAACTGTATAACAAAAATAATATATTTATCTAAATAAAATATTATACGAGACCGAAAAAATATTATTTTGTTTAAATAAATCATCTTTTGTTTATATTCAACTTATATATTATATTCAAAGTTTGAATATAATATATAAATATGTGAAATTAAAACTAGTTGTTTGAATTTCAACATTCAAAGCTTTATTTAAATGATAACTGCATGCAATCTTAAGATTATAATTTAAAACTATTCAAATAGTTCTCATCTTTTTGTAATTTTTAATTCATATTCAGTTTTAATATCATATTGAGTTTTTGACTTCCATTCAAGGCAAAGTTTCTATGCCATGAACTATCACTAATCACTATGTTTTAACAATAATATAAACTTATTTGTTGAAAATACAACAATTTTTTATTAAACATTCAGATGCAATATTCCTATTTTATAATGTTTTTTTATAATGTAATGTGTATTTTTTAGAATAAATAATAATTAAATAAGCTTTTGACTTTTGTAATATTTATTTCAATTTATATTTATATAAACTTAATGGACACTGACAGACACAAAGATCCACGACATTTTCAAAATGGTGCTGCAAAAAGGAAAGCATCAAAAGATCGTTCTGAACGAGAGGCTCGAGAATTGAACAAAACACCTCGAATTACTAAATTCTTAATTGGTCAATCAGCTACAGAAAATGAGACACCACCTTCATCATGCAGTAGTCTATTGCTTACCAAAATCCCGAGGACAGCCAGAATGTTGAGAAAACAGACATTGCTTTAGAGCAAGAATTGCCTAAATGTCAAGGCAGTCAAGTGAATATACAAGCTGATGACATCAGCAGGTGGCCAGAAAAAATCACAGCAGAATTCATCCATTACTGGGCTGGCAGAGGCCCTATGGATCTCTACCGCAGTGATGTCAAGTTATTGAATGCTAAATCAGCAATCCAGAAAGCTGCAAACAGCGTCAGTCGGAAATGTACACCAACAATGTTTCAGCAATCAAATCGCAATGGAGAAGTTGTAAAACGTTCTTGGCTTTGCTTTTGCAAATGGTCAGGTTTTCTGTTTTTTCTGTAAGTTAATGGGTACTGTGAGATCCCAATTTACATACGATGGTTTCTGTGATTGGAAACATGCTACGGATCGACTCAGTTCACATGAGCAATCCAAAGATCATATGAAAGCTGTTTAGAAAACAGCAAGTCTTGCTAAAAAAGATGGACGTATAGACTCTGAACTTACCCGTGAAATGGATCGATATGAACATTATTGGCCTAGTCTGCTTAAACGACTAATCAGTGTGCTAAAGTTTGTATGTGAACGTGGCCTTGCTCTTCGTGGAGATAATGAAACAATTGGATCGCCTAACAATGGCAATTATTTAGGGTTTCTAGAACTTTTGGCAGAATACGATGATTTCTTAGAACAACACATAAAAAATCTTGCTAGTCGTGGTTCTGGTCATACAAACTATTTCTTATCTACTGTCTATGAAGAACTTGTTAGGCTAATGGGCAATCGAGTTTTAAACGAAATCATTCCACGCTTAAAATTGTCAAAAAATTATTCAGTGTCTCTTGATTCTACTGCTGCTGAAGGCCATGTTGATCAACTAACTCAAATATTCAGATATATAGAACAAGATAGACCAGTTGAAAGATTCGTGAAACTTTTGCCGAACCAAGGATACAAAGCGGAAGAAATGTTTCGTGGATTAATGAATTCCCTTGAAGACCATGACATTGACATTCAGAATTGTCGTGGGCAATCTTACAATGGCCTTGAAGCTAAAGTGTCAGCTGTAAATCATCACGCAACTTAGATACCCTGTGATGGATATTAACTAAATCTGGTTGAAGTAGCATTTTTTGACTTTCTCGAGGCACTATATGTGTTTTTCATAGCTTTGACAAATCGTTACACTTCTCACAGACTTTCTAAAAAGTGTAGAATCTGGTTGGGTGAATGTACCGAAAAGGGTCTCTACAACACGATGGTCATGCCGATCCGGTGCAGTAAAAGCTCTCATCGTTGGATATGATCCTATCCGCAATACGCTTCAAAATATATCGGAGAATGAAAATGAAACACCTAAAGCACGTTCCAAGGCAAATGGTCTTAATGGCAAGATGTGCAAACTGGAAACTGGTATCTATGCTGCATTTTGGCACGACATTCTTGCTCGAAGTAATGCTAAAAGTCATATACTACAAGATCCCAAACTCGATCTGAACACAGCCATAGCAGTACTAAAGTCTCTGCATTGTTTTGTGAGTGAAAAACAAGAGCATTTTTGTGATTATGAGGAAAAAGGAAAGGAGATGTCTGAAACTAATGAATATGATTGCAACAAATGTTGAGTTGAATTTAAAGTTTTTATATTACTTGTTAAAAGCAAGTTCCATAACCGCGGCCCTCGGCAAGATATCGAAAAATCAGCTTATTTTGATGTTTTTGGTATAATAAAATTATTTGTTGAGTATTTAGTTTCGTATTTGTGGTTTAAAGAAAAAAAAATAAGTTTGGAAAATGCTTGGTAGCATACCATTTTAAAACTTAAACATGAAAATAAGTATATTAAGAATATTTATTTCATAGACATTAGGCACTCCAATTTCTCTTAGTAGTGGTCTGGCACTTGCGTATTTATTTGCATTTAATATCAAGCGAATTGCTCGTTTTTGTATTTTGTAGATCATATTTAACTTTAAAGGATAAGTACTTGCCCAGATAATGTTGCAGTAGCTGATGTAGCTATGAATAAATGCAAAATAAATATTAAACAATTTGTGTTTAGGAGATGTTTTGTTTTATACATAATACCAATAATTTTTGATATCTTATTTTCTATTACTTTGATATGATTACTCCAGCTAAGATGTTCATTAAGAATTACATCTAAAAATTTGATTGAGTATTCTCGTTTAAGTTTAGTTTTATCAATTAGTAAATCAGGTAGTTTTAAGGGGAGGGTTTCAGATTTTGATAATTTTGTAAAAAGAATATATTTACTTTTTTTGACATTTAAGGAGAGTTTGTTAGCATTAAACCATTCGTTCAGGTTTTCAAGTTCTTGATTAACAGTGTTAAATAATAGGCTAATGTTTGTGTGGCTAAAGAACACTTGCGTATCATCGGCAAAAAGGACAAAGTTAAGTATGCTAGAAGATAAGTAGATATCGTTAATATTAACGAGGAATAATAATGGACCAAGAATTGATCCTTGTGGAACCCCACAAGTAATGTCTTCAAGTCGTGTTACAGTGTTGTTATATGATAAAGCTTGTTTCCGATTATTAAGGTAAGAGCGAAACCATTTTAAATTGTTATTTCTTATTCCATAATTATATAGTTTATAAAGAAGAATTTTGTGGTCAACAGTGTCAAACGCTTTTGAGAGATTGAGGAATACCCCAAGAGTGTATTTATTGTTGTCAAACCCATTTAAAATTTCATTGACAAGTTTGGCTACAGCGTGTTCTGTTGAATGGTATTTTTGAAAGCCATATTGGTTATTATTTAGTAGGTGGTGGTTTACTAGATAATTGTTTAGCCTATTGTGCATTATGCGCTCTAATATTTTTGAAATGCATGGCAAAATAGAAATAGGCCTGTAGTTAGAAGCAATCGAATCGTCTCCGCTTTTAAATATAGGAACAACTTTTGCTAGCTTTAGCTGGTCAGGGAACACCCCATTTTTTAAAGACAGATTACAGATATGCAGAAGGGGATATTCAATAATATCGTAGACATTTTTTACAACGTTCACGCTAATGTCATCTAGTCCTGGACTTTTGTTTTCTTGTAAGTTATTAAATGCATTTTTAAGCTCATCCGGAGTTATTTCAAGCTCGTTCATGACTGAGGCTTTTTTTTTTAGATACAGCTTATAACATTTTTTTCCACGAGTTATTTTATTAGCTAGTTTTTCCCCAATTTTTATAAAATAGTTATTAAATTTCTCTGCAATATCTATTGCCTTATTGGCTACTGTATCATTTTCATCTGTTTTTAAGTATTGCGGGAATACTTTGGTAGCATCTTTTTTTTTTCCTGTTACCTCTTTTATTACGCCCCATGTTTTTTTAGTGTTACCGCAATAATTTTCTAATAAATTGCAGTAATAGTTTTTTTTTGAATGTTTTTTTAATTTTTCAAATAAATTTTTGTATTGTTTAAATATTTTTTCGTTTTTAAAAGTCTTTTTTTTTCAAAAATTTTTCATAATGTTTTGTTTTTTTTTTGAAGATTTAATAAGCCCTTTTGTCATCCAAGGACTTTTAAGGTTTTTGAGTTTTGTTAATTGCTCAAGCTTGGGAAAAGCTTTTTCGTACAAAGTTGTAAAAGTGTGTTTAAAAATATCGTAAGCTATGTTAGTGTCTTTGCAATTAACAACCTGATCCCAGTTTTCCATTGATAAGTTGCTTCGGAACTTTGTTATACTTTTTTCATTTATTTGCCTTTTTGTTGTAATTATTGTTTTGTTTTCTTTTTTATTGTTGAAATTGTTAAGCAGAAGAAATATCGGAAAATGGTCTCTTATGTCAGATTTAATTATTCCGCTTTGAATATTACATTTTATGGTAGTATTTGTAAATATGTTATCGATTAGAGTAGCTGTTCGGAGAGTTACTCGAGTTGGCTTATTTATTAAGAGTTCTACGCCGTGCTGTAAGAGATTATTTAAAAAGCGTTTGACATTGTTATTAGTTTTTATTTTTAAAAGATCCAAGTTAGTATCTCCCATTATGTATAAGTGCTTATTTTTAGCCAGTTCTAGGTACTGAATTATATGTTTTTTAAAGGATTTTATATTGCCATCTGGTGGTCTATATAAGCCAGTAATATACGCATTTGCTTTACTTTGGTTTGTTAATTCAACCGTGAAAAGTTCACAGTTTGCGTTCAGTATGCTTAGGCTTTCTACTTTTTTAAACTGTATTGTATTATGTATGTAGAAACATATTCCTCCGCCAGTACCTCTACTACGAGTTTGATGGAGAGCTTTATAGCCTTTTAATTGAAAATTTGAGTTTATGGTATTTTCGTCTTTGCACCATGTTTCTAAAAGGCATATTACCGTAAATTCGTGACTTATGTCTTTTAGCATTTCTTTAAAGTTTTCAAAGTTTTAATCTAAATAATCTTAATAAAGCTCATGCTGCGTATATTTAATGTCAGCGCTGAAAAAGTATTTTGTGACGCATTTATAAAACAAGATAATTCTTCGATACTATAGTAATTAGACTTAAATGAGTCGTTTTCAAAAAATTTTTTGTCAGGGTCGTTGTTATTGTTCAGAAGAAGAGTGTTTTCTTTATCAAAAATTTCAAAATATTTTGTTTCCGTCATTGTCATAATTAAAAATTTAACTGCTTAAAAAATTAAATATAAGATATATAAATATATTCATACACGTGTAAAATATAAATATAAGAAAAAAGAGTTATTTTTTTTTGATATTATTCAATTTAATAATTTTATCGTACCTTAAACCAACATTTTCACCATTATTGCGTCGTTCTTTTACTTCAGCCAGGAGTCTTTTCCTAATATTGATAGTCTCATGGGAAAAATCTTCGTTTAAGTAAATGTTTGTACTTTTTAGTCTATATGACTCTTTTAGAATTTTTGTTTTATCATTGTATCTAAACAACTTCATTATAACTGTTCTGGAGCTTCCTTCTTTTCTGGCTCCGGTTCGATGAGCTCGTTCGACTTCTATTCCATTTAGTCCCAACTTATTGACTAAAAATAGTTTAACTTTATCCTCAGTTTCATTCCATGTTTCTTTCACACTTTCTGGTAACCCGTCTATTCTTAAATTATTTCTTCTCGATCTATCTTCAAACTTTCTTAGCTTTTCATTTATATTTTGCGTTGTAATGTTTTCCTTTTCCACTCGATCATTGTTTTGTTTGTGGATAGTTGCAATTTTTTTGTCAAAAACTTCATCATGAAAATTTAAGCTCAATTTTATGTCTTCGATATCTTTTACTATTATCTTTATTTTGTTTGCACTTTCCTTAGAGTTTTCTTCAACTTTGTCAAGTCTCTCATTAATTATTTTTGTATTTGCGCTTAAGATTTCTATAAATATTTGTTGTTGTTGCTTAAGCATTGTTTCCATTTCTTTTCTATATTCCAAAAACATTTCCTTCAGCATTTTTTTAACTTCTACAAGAGTAACTGACATTTTAGATTTATCTTTTTTTTAATAATAATAAGTTTATCATTTAATTTAATAATTTATAAAGAGCTGTTAAAAAGCGTCTGTTCACTGCAACGTTTCCGCAAAAAAAAAAAAAAAAAAAAAAAAAAATATTTGATGAGTACTGAATATGATATTCTTAGAGAGATTGACTTTAACCAATTGATTCAAGACTTCGCAAAGATGAAGTCTCGTAAAATGCCAGGCTTGTAATTATAATTTCAATTCATCTGTTTCCCTTCCCCAGATATCTTCAACTTTGCGTGTTAATTGTGTTTAACTATTTGCTTGTTTATTAGTGAAATATAAATATTTTATCAATCTGTTGTGCATGTACAGTTCTTAATATATTCACATTATTATGAACAAGAATGTTACCTTTTTGTGTTTTTAAGGTAGAGTGTTTTACTTAACTATATGGTTCAACTATGTTAATTAAAGATGCTTAAGAAATGCACATCATTATTATTAAAAATATATAGAATTATCTTTTTTGTTTTTTTAAGGTAGAATGGGCCTCCATAAAATATATGCCCAGGGCCTCCACATATCTAAATCCGCCACCATGAATAGTGGGCCAGAATAGTCAATTGTGAGACAACATTAATAACTAATTTAATATTAGTACTCTATTTACTAAATTTAGCTAGCGTACCAAAATAAAGTCAGCACTTCTTATGAAAGTGATAATTTTTATATTTAGTTGCTATAGATACCTAATTTTGCATAACAACAACCTGTTTCTGGTAGTTAGAGATTTTTCATTTATGATACGTATACTGTGTTTGGCATGTGTGTTAATATGAGGTCTTTTCTTCTTATAAAAGTGAATTTTTATATTTGATTACAATGGTTACTTCATTTTACAAAGTGAAATTAGGTGGTATATCACTTATGGTTTACTACTATGCACAGTGGGCTAGAATTCACTTTTAACGGACAAAATTAATAACTAATTAAATATTAGATCTTTATTTACTAAATTTGGCATGAGTACTAATATGAGGTCTACGCTTCTTATAAAAATAAAAATTTTACATTTGGTTGCTATGGATACCTAATTTTATGGATATCTAATTTACATAGCAACAACCTATTTTGATAGTTGCAGATTTTTTACGAGTGCTGTATTCACTAAATTTGACATGAGTACCAATACAACGTCATATATGGAATTCATAATTTTTTTAATTAAGTTGCTATGAATACCTATATTGCTTAACAAATAGATACTTTCCTTAGTTACTCAAAGATAAATGGATTTTTGAATAAATTTTTATCGGATTTTCAACCATCCTATTTTAAATAACTATTAAATATTAAATATTTAGGTAATTAATTTTAGGTAAAAATTTAAGCTAATAAAAAAAAAACATTGCAATAAAACATTGACAATTTGAATCACATTAAGAATTTATACAACATACATACATGCATAAAATAAGAAATCAAATTTTGGATGAGTTTACAGTCGGAGCCTGTAGCAAATCACTAACTCCTTCTTGGAGTTGAGATTTTGAACTGTGAGAATTTGACCTCCTCATGCTGCTGATTAATAGGTCTTATGAGCACGAAAGTTGGCATAATACATCATAGTTAGTTTTTCAAACAACTGCCTTTGCGTGTGTAGTTTTCACAAAAATGTTTGAAGTTCTTGTTCTCGTGTTTGAAGTTTTTGTTCTCGTGCTTCCTAAACTTCTTCAGAGAGCATTCCGATAGACAAGATCATTCTTCTCACAACCTCATGTCCGTGTAATAATATCTTGTATAGAAATAATACTAATAAATTTACCTAAAGGCATTTGACATCCTCTGCATTAATTAGCAAAGCTGATGACAATGTGGCCAAGATGACATCCAACTTTTTCAGCAGTAGTACATTAAACTTTAAAATTTCAGCCACAATACTTTCAGATTGAAAAAGCGACGAGCTTTATTTCCATCATTGGATGTCCCAGAACCACCAGATCTGGGCACATCAATAATTAATCCAAGACAATTTTTACAAGCATCTTGGATTCTTTTTTTGTTTGTCGTCACAGCTAAATTTTTCTTTTGTGCTGCGCGCCTGACACTTTTAGTTTTTCAATTTGTAAGCAAGGTGAAGACACCATTCCATTGTTCTAATCCATGCATGTAATAATGACAAGCCATACTGTAGACCAGAGTAGTTTGCATTTTCAAATTTGTTACCATTTTTTCAATAATGTTTATTTCTTTTGGTGCGCTGCCACACACTAAGCAGGACTGTGATGCATTGATCTCGGCTGATAATTCTGTTGCCACTTTACCATTTACCATGGTTATTTCAATGATATTTGGCACATTTAAATAATGAAATAAAACTTTTATGTTATGCCAATTCTATTATTCATTTAAATACCGTTAATATAAAAAATAAGTTGTCGCTATGTAAAATTTGGTACCCTAACAATCAAGTTGTACTTAATGTGTAGCTTGAATACGACTGTCTACGTCCATAAAACCAAGTGTTTTGACTTCCTTACATGTTAATGAACAGTTTATGACCATTTATTTGCTGCCCTAACCCGCGCCAATAAAGATGCATTTAATTTGTTCATTTTGAGGTTTAATAAATATTCATTTATTAAACCTCAAAATGACATTAGCATCCATAAATCTGGCTAAGTAATACTTTTTAAATGTTAAATTGTAATAAAATAGCAATCAATACTGTTGTAATGCAAAAATCTTCTATATAATATTGCCGAACTTAATAGTTTTAATAGTAGTGTCCCTTGGAGCGTATTTGACACGAAACCCTTGGCAGCCATTGCAACCGAGGTATTGGCAAGAAAAAGTCGCAGCGCTATAAGAAAACGTGAACGAACATCTAACGTACGTAAACTTTAACTTATGTAATGTTAAAGCATATGTTAAAACATACTGAAACATTTATCACGTTTTACAGTTTGGTTTTTACTTGAAAATTACATTGCGTCAACCTCTCCTTAATTTTGATTTAACATTTTTTTCCTCAAAAAAATTACTACATTATTATAAATATGCCGGTGTAGCTCGAGTGGATAAGGCGGCGAACTTCTGAACAAGGAACTATAGGTTCGACTCCTACCAAAGGCAGCTATTTTTTTTAATTTTTTTAATTATTTTAAAATACAAAATACTTTCGAAGTTTTATAAAGATTATATACAAACATATGTAACGTAACGATATTATGCACTCACAAAAGAAATGATTTTAAGAATGCTAAAACTTCATAAAACATTAAAAAAAAAAAAAAAAAAACATCACCAGGAGAAAAAATATGTTGCGTATCTATGATAATTGAGACACTTATGTTATTAATGTGCGAATGTAATTAGTCCTAATAAGCTGCGGACGGTCTGAAAAAAAAGTTGTCTGAAACTTAATAAAGAAAAAACTTAACAAGACAGCCCTGCTACTTCATAAGATGCTGCTGTGGAGGCAAAAAAAAAAAAAGCCTGTAGCTAGATAAAACTTTAAAACTTTCTTTTGACAATTAAAAGTTTATTTTGCTACATTAACTTTTTTACTATAAATATATGCAGCAACTGTTTTCAAAACGCCTTAATATGCTTATGACGAAATTCAAAAAAAACGCAATTAAAAATAAAATTGTTTAGAAAAATCTTCGTAAAACGTTTTTTGAAACAAATAACTTTTATTTAGTTTTTTTTTCTTTTGTGCAACTTTCTTTTCAATAAATTTCTTTACCTTTCAGAATATGACCATTTTTAACAATGCTATAGAAAAAATATCAGTAAATTGATTAGTAGTATTTCAATTATATTAATTAGTTAAAATGTTGTTTTTTAAAGTTTAATAAGTTTTCTGTTTATTAAATAGTGTAAAAAGATGATATAGCATTCCACAGCGATTGAAGTGCTTCGCTTCGGTTCAAAACCTTTTGCTTACACAATTTTTTTTTTAAATCCTATCCAGTTTTTTAGAAAACAAAGAAAAACAAGTTTAAATGCAAATAGATGTTATACGCATTACATAAAAATAAAGATATAATATACTATAAGAAACCAAACGGAGAGAATTTTTTAAAACGTTTTTAAAAATTTTTAAAAACATAAAAACGCTGTTGGAAATTTGTTGCGCATATATCATGATAGAGATACTTATGTTTTAGGTAATTAGTTAAAACTGCGAGTTCAACACACATTAAAGAGATAAATTTCTTTCTTATATATATAAAAAAAAAGGTTTTACATGCAATCTGAAATTTTTATTAAAACTAACTGGTCAAGAGTCCTAAAAAGTACGGAAAGGTATGAAAAAAAAAATTGTAATCTGAAACCTAAAAAAAAAAAAATTTAGTTACTCCAGAAGGTGACAAACAGAAAACCCACAAAATTTCGCCTAATCCGCTAATAGAAATGCTCGAATATTAAGATATAAACAAATATTAAATGATTTTTGTATTACGAAACGTACGCCTCTTAAACCAATGTAAAACTACCTTGCGGTTATCTAATTAAATCCACCAAATCCGTTAATAAAAACAGCTTAATTAATAGATTCAAAACCATCTGATTTTTGTATTATGATATGTGCGCCAACTGTACTCTAAAACCAATAAAACTCGGCCATGTGGTCTTCATATCGATTATAACAATTGCAAAGCGAGGGACGACAAGTAAGTTGTATCTACAAGTTTAATTATTGTAATCTTCATTTAAAAAATTAAACTTATTTTATAATTACCATGTTAATATGATTGAAGTTAAAATGTTTTTGACCCAAGAATAAACATTAAGATTATTTTTTAGAAATGAGCAGCCAAGATACAGGAGGTATTCTTTTAATTTTGTATAACATTAATTAATTAAAGAGATAAAAAGAGATGATACGTCAATAATACTGAGATATTTAGCTTATTATTTTATTAAGAAATTACATTAAGATAATTTTGTATATCTTTAGGCGACGAAGAAGTTTCTGCATTTTTTAAGTAAGGCATATATATATATATACTATATATAGTAGCAGTTACATATGTTCTAAAAGTGGCGGAGCTGTACTTGATTTACGGTGTGAATAAAACGATGATTTAATTTAGCCGTTTTTAATTAAAATCAACTAAGATATGCCGCCCTTCCCTAACCCCGTGAATCAAGTACACCCCCCTAAAATTTAACTAAAATTAAAAAATATATAAATTAATTTTTGGAACTTTAAAAGGGTAGACCCAAAACTCAGTTTTTGTTTATTCCGCTATTTTGATTGATGTTTTTGTAAAGCAGTGAACCTTAAAAACGCGTATAAACTTTATTTAAGGTGTTTAAGCTATAATTTAATAAAACGTGTTTAAGCTAAAATTGACTTTTAAGTCTTCTAACTACTAAACTTTTACGTAAAATGAAACTTTTTGTCATTTACTGAATGTGTTAAATTATAAAACTGTGCAACAGTTTTATAATTTAAGACAAATCTTATAAGTTTAATTGAAAAAGTTAATATTTGGAAAATTAATTTTGTCTCTATATATATTAGATGTTCAAGAGATCAGAGCCGAAGAGCTCTTGCCAAGTAAGCTAATTTTGTATGAGAAGGATATGTTACAAAGATATATATTTCACCAATTTCAGCAATTTTTTAATTATAACTTTTTTTTAATGTTTAGCGGAAGTAATGGACAAGCTAAGTGAGGAATTTTGTTGTTGTTTTTTGTTTTTTTTTTTGTGTGCAAATACATTTATGCTTTTTTAGTTTTTTTTAAAGTTATTTAGCAACTGACTTTTGTCAGTTGTGACAGTTTGTCAGTCAGCAAGTGACTTTTGTAACTTTTAAATTTATTTTATTTAGAAAAATTAGAAGATTCTGTTGAGAATCTAAGTAAGCAATTTGTTATTGTTGTTGTAATGCTCTTTATTTTTTTTATTACATATTTATTTAACATAAAGTTATTCTATATTTGGCAAGTTAGTTTATTTTAATGTTTAAGTTTTTCATTTTATTTAGAAAAATTAGAACATTCAATTCTCATTGCATGAAAGATGGAGTTTGCACAAAAAAATTTCCTAAAGAGTTTTATCCTTGCACTGTTGCAATTTTTAATGGTTATCCTAACTACAGGCGTTTAGATAATGGTAGAGTAGTCATTATAAAGGTAACCAAGTTGATAATCGATGGGTTGTACCCTATAACCCCTGGTTATCAAAAAAATACCAAGCCTACATTAATGTTGAAGCTTGCATGTCTATTAAGTCAGTGAAGTATTTATACAAATATGTCTATAAGGGGCATGATTGTGCGAATGTGGTAGTTAATCAAAGTGTTGACCATGATGAAATTAACACATATTTAGTTTGTCGCTTTGTTTCCGCCCCAGAGGCTCTTTGGCGAATATATGAGTATTCCATAAGCAGGCTTGGTCGGGAAGCGGGAGCGATCGCTTTCGATTGCTGACCACGTAAATAATATTTAGTTGCGAAAAACTGGCCAGATTTTTTAGTAGTTTTGAGAACATTTTAAAATTATTTATTAGATTAATTGGACCGATGAGAGACAATTACAAAAAAAAAAAAAAGTAAGCAAATAAAATATCTTTAAACGCGAAAAAACTTTAAGCTAAATAAATTACATTTAGAACAAATATTTACGAAACATCGCTTTTTTATAATTTTTTTTATAAAATTAAGCGATGTTTTTTATATAAAGTAACAACTTACGATTGTTTAAAAGGGAAACAAATATTCTTTATTTAACTTTTTCCAAGTTTTTGTTTTTTTTAAGCTTAATTTATTTTATAAATAAAAAAGTTAATTTTTTTAATACCTATTTTATGTTTCGCGTAGTTTGAAAAGTTTAACATATTTGAAGCGATTCTTCTTAGTAAGATAAACCAATGAAATAATTAAATCATTGAATTACTATAGGAATTAAATTATCAAGATAGAAATCAACTAAAAAGGTTAAAAATACGTAATGACCAGGAAGCGAAACTGCTTTACAATATCGCTGATGATGTTTAGTGAGTGGGTTTTTAATTTTAAATAGTATTTAAAGCAGAAAAAAGTATAACGAGTTTTAAGAATGGCAACTTAAGCGAAAATAATTAGAGTTAGTAAACCAATATCTAGAAACTTTTCTTTATATCTAACTATTTGCTATTATATATTTGTGTTCTGTCGTGACTTCAGAAGCGATGCTTGTTCATCCGCGAGTTACTTTGTATGCGTTGTTTGTGTTAAGTAACCAGAAACTTCTTATATGTTAGTTACATAATTAGTTTTATTAACTTAAACGATTATAACTTCATTGAAAACGCAATTATTTTTGTAAGTCTTTGTTCATAATCATAAAAATTGCTTTAAAAGATACATTACGATAAAAAACAAATACACAAAATTACGTTTACATAAAGAATACAATCTCTTTTAAAATAAAAAATAAGAATACACTAATAAAATCTATGATTTATAATAAACTTTTAAAATTTTAACAATTTAATTAATATATATTTAAAACATTTATTTTCGTACAAATAATATATATTCTTTAATAATATATATTCTTTAAATAATATATATATTCTCTCTAACAAATAATATATATTCTTAAAACAATACTAGAAATCTCAAAACGTAACAAATCGTGAATAATTACTAAAACATTTTAACAGAATACTCTAGAACTTTATTTCGCTTAATCAGTGTATTTTTTGAACCAATAGAATTAGGTTGTTTGTTAATTTGGCGGGTTTTTAGTGTTCACAAATATTATTTTTATTCTTTCGCACGAAGATAATTTGAGAACATTCTAGTTTATTATGTTTCCATGTATGTCCGTAAAACAAAAATTCTTTGTTTCGTACATAAACTTAAATGTTCTCAAAACGACTAAAAAACCTGGCCAGTTTTACGCAACTAAATATAATTTCCGTGGTCAGTATTCGAGAGCGATCGCTCCCGCTTCCCGACCAAGCCTGCATAAGTGATATGTCACATACTATTATCCGCCTTCAAATCCACCTTCCTGATAATCAGAGAGTATATTTTAACGAAGGAGAAGAACAAGTAGCTATAGATCGTGCAGCACAGCGTGACACTCACCTAACTGCTTGGTTTAAGTTAAATGCTGAAAATAATGAAGCACGTCAGTATTCTTATGTTGAAATTCCATATCACTTTGTTTTTGGTAAAAATTGCATGTGGAAAGTATGACAAAGAGGTAGTGATAAGATGGTTGTTCGAATGTATAAAGTCAGTTCATTTTGCGAATTATTTTTTCTCAGATTGTTACTTTTGCATGTAAAAGGTGCAAAGTCTTTTGAGGATTTGCGTACTGTTCATGGTACTGTTTTTAATACATTTCGTGAAGCATGTTATCATTTAGGTTTATTGCAAGATGACATTGAGTGGAGAAATACATTAACTGAAGCTGCTGCAACTCGGATGCCAAAAAAAATTAGGCTACTGTTTTCCATCATATTAACTTTATGTGAACCTGATGATCCTTTACACCTTTGGAATACATTTAAAAATTATATGGTTGAGGATTACATACACCATTCAATGCCAGTCGTACTTGCTGAGCAGGCAGCTCTTCGTCAAATTGAATCTATAATTAATCAGAGTGGTAAAACCTTAGCTGATTATAACTTGCCAGCTTTAGATCAGTTTTTAGATAATGTCCCAGAAAATGATGATGAAGATGTTCAGGTGTTTATTGATGAAGCAAACCGAGTTAGACCATTATTGAATGATAATCAACGTAATGTAGCTGATGCGATCCTTGCTGCACTAAGTGTGGAACCTACTAATGAAAATAAGCATTCAAGGTTGTTTTTTATGGATGGGCCTGCCGGTTGTGGTAAAACATTTACTTACAATTATTTAATTTCTGAAACACAGAGCAGGCATATTAGAACTGCAACAGCTGCATGGACAGGAATAGCTGCAACTCTTCTCAAAAATGGGTGCACAATGCATGGCTTATTCAAACTTCCTGTTCCAATTTTGGAAACTAGCACATGTAATGTAACTCCAAACTCTTTTCATGGTAGATTCCTGAGACAAATCAGTTTGTATTTACTTGATGAAGCATCTATGATACCCAAATATGCTTTGAGTGCCATTGATAAGCTATTACAAGATATTTGTAATAACAACTTTCCTTTTGGTGGTAAGGTTATTCTTATGGGTGGAGACTTCAGACAAATACTTCCAGTTGTGAAGCGAGGTCGACCAGCAGAAGTTATAGAATCATGTTTAAAATGTTCTGAACATTGGCAATATGTGCAAAGGTTCTCATTAACTGTAAATATGAGGGTTCAGATAGAAGAAGAGGAATTTTCTCAATGGCTTTTAAAGCTTGGAAGTGGAACATTACCTGTCAAGCCTGAAGATCCTTTGCGAGGGTGTATTGAAACACCTGAGCAGTGCTTTCTCAGTGATAATGAATCTATTGTGGAGAAGATTTTCGGTGGTGCAGAAGAAGCTGATTATGCAAAACGTGCTATTTTAATGCCAACAAATGTTGATTCATTGGCAATATATGAAGAAGTCCTTCATCGTTTACCCGGTGATGTGAAAACATATTTAAGTTCAGATAGCATTGATACTGATGATCTTAATGAAATTAATAACTTTCCAGTCGAGTTTTTAAATAGTTTGACTCCATCATGTATGCCTGTTCATTGCCTAAAATTAAAAATTGGTGCTGTTATAATGCTACTTAGAAATTTAGATCTCAAAGGTGGACTTTGTAATGGAACCCGTTTGATGGTGCGTGCATTACACAACAATTATATTGATGGTGAGGTTTTAACAGGTGTATCAGCTGGTAACAGGGTATTTGTTCCTCGAGTTCAATTAGCTCCATCAGATGCAAATTTACCTTTTACACCTAAACGCCGTCAGTTTCCAGTTTGGTTAGCATACTCAATGACCATAAATAAAAGTCAAGGTCAAACAATTGAAAAAGTTGGTGTTATCTTAAAAAGCCTTGCTTTTCACACGGCCAATTATATGTTGCATGTTCAAGAACAAGATCATTTAATAGTTTGTTTTTCAAAGTTGATAAACATCCATTACAAGGTATGTCATTTAACAAACATTACACAAATAATGTTGTCTTTACAAATGTTCTTAATTTATAATTTTGACAAGTATATTATGTGTTATATGTGTTTTATATTTTTTTATGTTTTTTTTTTTTTTTGCTATATGTGTATATAAATGTATGTGTTTATATGCGTTTATATATCTTTATTTATATTTATGTGCTTAAGTTTATACAAGCTTATATTAAGTAGTTTCCATGTGAAAAGTGGTGTTACTTGGCAACGTGTAGTGCAAGATTGTGATTCTTGCTAGCCAAGCGGTGTTACTAATTAGTGGTGTTACTTGGCACTTAATGCCAAGCGGTGTTACTAAATTGTGGTGTTACTTGGCAGCGTTTAGTGCCAAGCGGTGTTACAAGTGTTGAGCTAGGTTGTGTTGTCTAGCTTTTTTAATTATTCTGGAAACACATAATCTGAATATTTTGTGTTATGTGCAAATGTGTTATGTACAAATATTTGATGCTATGCGTATCCAGTAGCATAGGCAGGGTCTTTTGATGCTTCAGATAGCACTTTCAACCAAACTTAAGTGTATTCACGTTTATAGAATTAAAATACTTTGCAAAAAATTGATGTTGTTAAAGCTTAGGAACAAATGTTTAAAAAAAGTGTTTTTCCTAACCTGAATTTTTTTAGACATAACAAAGTTAAATTCTTCAACAGCTTCTAAATATATATCTGAAACAACAAAAATCCTGCCTACACTACTGGTGTTATTGTTTGTCATCTTGTAATGTTGTTGTGATGTTCTGTGTTGATAGACAGCTTGGCTTACCTTCACGTTGGTGTCTATCGTTAAAAATGATTATTGGGTAGCTTCATTACTGAAACTTACTCCTAATCATTCACTAAAAGCCAAGTAATATTTTAAGAAAAAATGCCTAATTTTTTTGTGTCAGTAAGAATTTTTATCTTTAGCAATGCTGATAAAACTGAATTTTTTTAAAAAAAGAGTATTTCCAGCCTTCCAACCAAATATTAGAGACTTTTACAAAAGCACTCTCACAAAGTAAGTGTCTAATATTTATTTAATATTACTAAATTTCGTTTCGTATTTTTCATTTTTCAAATGAATTAACATAAAACAAATAAATGTGCATTCAGTGTTATCAATAATGATTTTATTTCATTTTTAGATAATGCTTTTATAATCAATTTAAAAGTCTTTCAAATCGTTAATCATTTTTCTAAAGGCGAAGAAGAAGAATCATTATTCTTCATACCATTTAATAAAGCTATTTTAATAAAACGCAATACAAATTGTTGTAAATTAGTATTTGAATAATTTTCCAATTGTTACTTTATTTTGCAGTTTCCTATCACTTTGTATTGAATTAACTAAATCCAATATTACAGTTCCTTTTATCAAGTACTTCACATTTTCTGTTTTTGTTTTTGCAGAAAAACAGATCAAGTTAATTTATTTGACTTGCCTAGCTACTTGTTTTACACGCCTAGCCACAGTGAGTGTGCATAAATCAACAGAGTATTTGGGTTTGGGCAGGTTGTCTTGAACTAAATGATTTACCTTCTTCATGTTAAGCTTTAAATATAAATATACGGAAAAGATGCATATGTGAACTTTTTTTTTCTAGCACATAATCTATTGTTCACTAAAAAATATTAGAGGGAGAAATAGAGATAAGGTTAATGTGGAATAGAGTTTGTCCTTTTAAGTGAAAAACTATTTTATAATCTATCTATCTTCTATATAATAATGCCGAACTTAATAGTAGTGTTAGTAGAAAGAGTCACAGCACTTTTTTTAGAAGAAAACGTGTATGCAAATATCTAACGTACATAATTAAGTAATGATAAAACATACTGAAACATTTTTCAAGTTTTATAGTTTGACTTTGACTTAAAAGTTGCATTGCGTCAACCTCTCCATTAAAAACCAATTCCGTTAAAAACAATTTTTATATATTTTTAAAATTTCGATATTTGATGTGTCAGCATGGCCGAGTGGTTAGCGCGCTAAGCTTCTGAACGTAATAGTCGTGGTTCAAATTTACCACCAGCGATTTTTTTCTTTAAATTACAAAATATTTGTGAAGTTAAACAAGTTAAATGTTATACACTTTAACCGTTTTTTCTTTTTAAATTTTATAAATTTTTTGGATTTCTAAAAACACCAATAAACGGGGCGAAAATTTGTTGCGTGTGTGTCACGATTTTGATACTGTTCTCACATAATTGGTCCTAATAAGCTACGGATAGTCTTAAAAAAAAAGGTCCTAAAACCTAATAAAGAAAAATTTGATAAAACCGTTCTGCTCCTCCACATGGTATTGCAGTGGAGGCAGGGAAAAAAAAAGCAATTTAAAGGTTTTTTGTTATATTTAATTTTTTGCTATAAATATAGCCAGATTAAAAAAATTATAAAAAATGTATTGAGACTTTTTAGGCGCGGATTTGAAGCCTTGCACAGCGAATCTGATGACAGCGCACTTAACTTGTGAGCTATCAAAGTTATGCATGTAGTTAGGCGCTTCAACATTTTTTTAAAAATGTAAAATGAAAACAAAATAAATACCATAAGTAAGAGCTAAATAAAAACGTTTAAAAATTACCAAACTTTTTGTTATATTAATATTAGTTTTTCAACTTTTAAACCACAAAATTTATAATTTATTTTTTTGCATGACTTTTGACGCTTTAAGCGACTATCGTTTTAAAGAACTGCATTACCGTTTCCGTCTAATACAAAGGTAACTATAAAAGGCCGTTATTATTCAAAACTAAGCATATAATAATAATAATAAATATAGTAAATAGTAACTATTGAAAATGGCTAGGACGCGACCATAAACCATGGTCCATGGCTGGTCTAAATGTAGGAAGTAGTTTAGTTCAGAATTTAAAAAAAAATTCATAAACGGGGTTTAATAAGCTATATACGTATGCGGAAAAAGTGCGTATGTTAAAGTTTTTTTTTGCTCTCAAAGCAAATTTTTTTGATGAATCTTTTTCCACCGTTTACTAAAAAATATTGAAGTAAATAAGGAACAAGTAAAGAAATGATTGGCGTGGAATAAATAAATATAGAAGTAGAAAAGACCTGTATTTACCGATACGGACAGCTAGATTAAGAAAATAAGGGAAAAGGTTTGTGTGGAATAGAATTACAA
>NC_061169.1:30759240-30795126 GCF_022113875.1 Hydra vulgaris | reverse complement strand
TAATGCTTTAAAATAAAGAGATATTGTCGCAATGAAATTATTAAGTAAAAATAAATCGGTAGTATTTGATGTCATCTACTTTATAATAATACTGATTGATAATTAAAGAACTTAAAGTTTACATATTTAGATATTTAAATAGACTTTCGTTCACATTGATAAAATACAAATCATAACGGATTAGGGTTCCGAAAAAAAAGGTTAATGCACTACCATCTATAATTATTGGAAAGGTCATATTTTTTAATATCAAAGATATCAAAGTTTGTCGAAAAAGTGAAAACAATGTCTACCTGAATTATATGTTATCTTCCTATTTATTAGGTTTACCAATAAAACTTCCCTGATTAGTTTATAATTTATTCGAAGTCTTGATTAGCTTTTAATTTATTTGCCTATTAATCACCCTTAACAACAATAACCGCCATAAATATATTCTGAGCATTCTACTTAACGACTTATCTAATTAGTCTATTTTGTCACTAAGTATAAAAAAAAAAAAAAATACCCATGTATTAACTGAATTTCAATTTATTTATTTATTTAATTTAATATATATAATATATAATTTAATATATATAATTTAATCTAATTAATATAATTGAAATACTACTAATCAATTTACTGATATTTTTTCTATAGCATTGTTAAAAATGGTCATATTCTGAAAGGTAAAGAAATTTATTGAAAAGAAAGTTGCACAAAAGAAAAAAAAAACTAAATAAAAGTTATTCGTTTCAAAAAACGTTTTACAAAGAGTTTTTCCAAACAATTTTATTTTTAATTGCGTTTTTTTTGAATTACGTCATAAGCATATTAAGGCGTTTTGAAAAACAGTTGCTGCATATATATAGTATTATTATAGTAAAAAAGTTAATGTAGCAAAATAAACTTTTAATTGTCAAAAGAAAGTTTTAAAGTTTTATCTAGCTACAGGCTTTTTTGCCTCCACAGCAGCATCTTATGAAGTAGCAGGGCTGTCTTGTTAAGTTTTTTTTTTTATTAAGTTTCAGACAACTTTTTTTTCAGACCATTCGCAGCTTATTAGGACTAATTACATTCGCACATTAATAACATAAGTGTCTCAATTATCATAGATACGCAACATATTTTTTCTCCTGGTAATGTTTTTTTTTTTTTTTTTTTAATGTTTTATGAAGTTTTAACATTCTTAAAATCTTTTCTTTTGTGAGTGCATAATATCGTTACGTTACATATGTTTGTATATAATCTTTATAAAACTTCGAAAGTATTTTGTATTTTAAAATAATTAAAAAAATTAAAAAAAAAGCCACCTTTGGTAGGAGTCGAACCTCTAGTTACTTGTTCAGAAGTTCGCCGCCTTATCCACTCGAGCTACACCGGCATATCATCAAGTTTAGATTTTATAATAATGTAGTAATTTTTTTGAGGAAAAAAATGTTAGAGCAAAATTAAGGAGAGGTTGACGCAATGTAATTTTCAAGTAAAAATCAAACTGTAAAACGTGATAAATGTTTCAGTATGTTTTAACATATGCTTTAACATTAGTTTAAAGTTTACGTACGTTAGATATTCGTTCACGTTTTCTTATAGTGCTGTGACTCTTTCTTGCCAATACCTCGGTTACAATGGCTGCCAAGGGTTTCGTGTCAAATACGCTCCAAGGGACACTACTACTACTATTAAAACTATTAAGTTCTGCAATATTATATAGAAGATTTGTTATGCTTTATAAAAAAAATTTTAAGTCACGCATGCGTATTTTAGTTCTCATATTGCAATTACGAACGATCGAATATAGACCGTAATATTGACGTTGAATTAACGTGAATCAACGTCGATTTTATTTGATAGTTTTAAACAAATTTTTCAACGTTGATACAACGTTGATTTTTGGTTATACGACGTCGCGACTAAAAATCAACTGTAAATCAACGTCGTAATAACGTCGTGTGCCCACTGGGTTGCCATCGTTGTGCCATCGTTGTTGTGGTAAGCATAATGTGATACACAATTAACATAATATGACTAAATTACATAATTCATTAGACATTGAGTACAACTAAAAGTTATATGGATTCTGTGATCTGATGTTGTTCATAATATTGTTTCTTGTGATTTGATGTGGTTCATAATTTTGTTCAAAAAGGTAATATTGACATGGCTTGGTAGAGCTGTTCGCGTTATATTTAATTTATATTTAGTCAATATGTTTCAATGCAGTACTTAATTTTATATTTGTTTTAACTAATTTAAACTAACTTTCGTGTATTTAAATACAGATATATGGTGTAGTTATAAACATAGTTTAATATATATGATTATTAGAGAATAATTCTTTTCAAATTTAGTTTAATTTATACGATTATTGGGTAGAATAATTCTTTTCAAGTTTAGTTTCTACTTAGGTCAATTTATATGGTCTGTTCAATATACTAGTTTTATATTCAATTTATATTCAAATTAAAATATACGTTTAATTGTACTTATTCTTTTACTACTTAGTCTAAATTAATACGGTATATTATTTAGTTTAAATTAATACGGTATACTATTTAGTTTAAATCAATACGGTATACTGAAAATATTTGTATTATATTAAATCTATTTTATTCTAGTTGTACGATTCTAGTGATGGTCCTCGTTTTGTCTGCGGTTGTTTTTTACGTATAATGAAATATTTGTTTAATCTCTTGTTTATATTTAAATTACGTTTGTATGGTGTGGTGCAGCTGTTCGTCGCAATTTATCTTCTATATAATAAAGTTTTAAAAAATGCTTTGTAAAAATATTATTCATTTTACATTTAATTTATTTTTAGATGGTTTAATAAAATTATTTGTTTTATAAAAACATAATATTATAAGCTTACTATTTTTATTTTACATATTGGGCCCAGCACCGGTAGTATTGTAACAAATAGCGACAACAAACATACAATATAATAAGGAAAGTACGCGCAAAAATACTTACAAAAAGAGTATGCTATTGTTTCGCAGTGGGAGCTATTACTTATATGGACCTATCAGACCATAATAATCTTAAGAGAAGGAAGAAATGTATTATATAAGTGCAAGGGAGTGCTAGATAAACCAAGGATTAAAACTGCCCAAGGATTATCCTTGGGCAGTTGCTCAGTATTGAGAGGTAATGTTTAAGAGGGGAGTATTATTCAGTGAATATGTAAGAGCTAAGTGAGTGTTGTTTAAGTTAGAGTTGTTTAAGTTAGATGAGTGTTGTTTTCGATTTTAGGTAAGTGTTGTTGTAGTGTTCTGTAAGTATGTATAAATATTTGTACTTTTTGTTTGTAGTGTTCTAAATGTTAAAGTTTTGCGTGTCATTTACTGATTTTGTTTGTATGAATCAGTATGTTCATAAATACTTTGATTTTCTGTCTTATTTAGTTTGAGTGTTTTTATGTTCTTTTTTATCGTAATCTTTCCTATTTATTTGTCCTGTCTCATCTGTTTTTAGGGTTCTAATCTCTTTCCTTTACTGAATTTTCTTTTTCTTTTTAGTCTTTCTTAATACTTTGACGTCTTTCACTCCCTAGGCCTTTGATGTAATTTTGCTTTTTCAATTTGTGATTTTGTATTTTCTACTGTAGTTATAGGTTGTTGGGTCTTATCCCCAGTGTATATTTTAAAATTAATACTGTTTTAGTAAAAATATTCGTTTTACCCATAAGTTTCTATTTAATAATTGATACCTATTTGGTGTACATATTCATTCTACTATAATACAAATAATACCTTTTTAGAATCCCTATTCGATTTACTCCCCGTTTTTAACTTACATTGCTTTAGTGAAGAATTAATTTTAGTCTTAATTAGTATTTCAAAATTTGTTAAAGAAATTTTTAAAATTTTTTTTACCCCTCATGTTGATATTAGTTGTCGTTTAGGGGATTATATTCCTATGTGGCCTTAAGTGGGTTTTAGGGGGTTATATTCTTATGTGGATTTTAGATTTTAAACAAAAATTAAGCAGTGGGATGTTAAAATTACTTTATAAGATATGTTTTACAACATATGTTTTTAAGATAAACGAGATTATGAGGTTTGTTGCTAGTTTTGTAAGCACTATTTGGCGAGTGCAGTAAAGTTATAGCAACACAATTCGGTTCACTGTTGCTGGGGTCAGGTAATTTTTGGGTAGTCTAACAAGTTCCTGATATTATTTATAGAGAGAATTATGAATACCTAAAGTTTTATATACATAGTGCATAACATATGTCCGATATGTATAAGGTATAACATATGTCCGATATATATATGGCTCAAGCGATTAAATGATTAAAACAGTCAATTACAAGTAGTTTAGTAGTTAAATGATTAAAATAGTCAATTACAAGTAATTTAGTAGTAAAAATCATTGTAATATAAAAGTGAATAAACCGCGGGGAAGGTGCCGCGCAAGTGGAGTTCAGGGTTGAGGTCATCATAATGGTCAAAAGTTGTGGTATGTGACAAACCTTTATCTCGTCAGGGCCATGTCGGAATGTCTAAGCTTGTTTCGAAGAAGTTAAAGTACTAAAACAACTGCATAGATTGATTGAAGCCCTATGAAATCACTATTATTAATCTTTATACTTCTTATATTTAAAAAGAACTTAATAACATTGGAAGTAAACAACACTGAGATTTAGATTATTTACGAACACACAAATTCATACAGGAAAATACATTAAATGACACATAGGGCTTTCATGTTTAGGACATTATAAACACAAAACACAAAAACTTGCGAAGCGCTGAATCAACACTTACTTAAATCTAACTTTACCAACATTCACTTAACTCAAACGCAATCACTAAATAATACTCCCCTTCTAAACACCACCTCTCAATACTGGACATCTGTCCAAATATTATAATTTATCTAGCACTTCCTTGCACTTATATAAAATATTTCTTACTTCTCTTAAGACTATTACGGCCTGATGGTTCCACATGACTCATCTGATGGAAAATAAATTGCTATCAAAAAATCAACACGGCTTCGTAAAAAATAAAGCCTGTGTAACAAATTTGCTAGAAACATTAGACATTTTAACAGCAAGCATGAGTGACAGTTTAGCGGTAGATATGATTTATATGGATTTTGCCAAAGCCTTTGATAAGGTTCCACATAAAAGACTGTTGAAAAAGCGTGAAGCATATGGTATCAAGGGTGTAATAAATGACTGGATATCGTCTTTTTTAAAAGAAAGAAGGCAAAGAGTTGTGATGGGTGTAGACGTGTCTCCATGGCTTGAGATTTTTAGTGGTGTGCCTCAAGGCTCTGTGCTTGGTCCTTTGTTATTCTTGATATTCGTAAATGATCTAATTTGTAAAATGGACGGATATCTGGTTGACAAAGTTGAACATCGAAAAGTGCAAGGTGATGCATTTAGGTAAAAAGAATCCACGTATGAATTATTGTATGAACCACGACGGCAAAGAGTATAAATTAAAAACAACAGTAAGTGAAAGAGATTTATGAGTGATTATTTCATCCGACCTTAAATGGCATGATCAAGTGACTTCAGCGACAGCAAAAGCACAAAGAACTTTGGGTCTAATTAAATGTACGTTTACATACTTCGATGTGGAAATGGTGAAATCACTATATACGACATTTGTGAGACCGCTTCTTGAGTTCGCTATACCTGCATGGCAGCCTTATTTACAACGGGATATTGATGAGTTAGAGAAAGTGCAAAGAAGAGCAACGAAGTTAGTTCCACAACTTAAAATGATTTCATATGAAAAAAGACTGAAAGCAATGGGTTTAACAACATTAGAGAAAAGACGAGGTAGAGGAGATCTTATACAACAATACAGATTCAAGCAAAATATAGACCAAATAAATTGGTACAAAAATCCAAAACCGGCATCATCCGTGACTAGTTCAGGCCCGGCTTTTTCTGTAAGGGGCAATAAATACAGGCAAGAAAGAGAATACGTACCATCATGTTTACCGAGATATAATTTTTTTACCAATCGAGTTTGTAAAAATTGGAATTTGTTACCAAATGAAATCATTGAAGCAACATCGTTGAATGTTTTCAAAGCGCGAATATATAAACATTTTTCATAACTTGTGTTTTTTTTTTTAATTTGTGTGGGCTGTCTATAACCCGATGCTTGCATCGCGTTCCACAATTTATTTTATTTTTAAATATTTATATTTAAACAAATATGTAATTGTTACAGCAATAAATATTACTATTACTATATAAGTGGTGGAACTTTAATAGCTTCTACATCAAAACAATAGCAAAACTTTTTAGAATTTGATATCAACATAGAGTATTTTTGAAAACTAGAATAGTTGAACTTTATTACTGTGTGGTTTATAATTGTTTTGATTCGCGTTATTGGTGTTTTTATTGCTGTCAAAAATTTGGTTGTACTTCTAGCATGAAATAACTGTCGAAGTTATCGACGATTTTTTTTCTAACTTTCCTTTCATTTTAGTTTTTCATTTATCTTGGCAATTGCCAAATTTCATTGAATTCCTAGTTGTTACAGGCACTCTATTTTTTGTTGCAGTGTTGGTATCTAATTTTTATTTTAACCCGATATCTTTTTGGCCCAAAAAGATATCGGGTTAAAATAAAAATTTTAATACTTTTAATACTTTATATATATATATATATATATATATATATATATATATATATATATATATATATATATATATATATATATATATATATATATATATATACATATATATATATATATATATATATATATATATATATATATATATATATATATATATATATATATATATATATATATATATATATATATATATATATATGTATATATATATATACATTTATAATAAAAATGTATATATAGTTATATTATATATATTATAAATATATATATGTAATATATATATATTTATAATATAAATATTACATATATATATTGTTATAATAAAAATGTATAACTACATATTTTTATTTGATTTGCATCTTGTTTGTTGTTAATTATATTATGCTGTTAATTATACTATGTTTAATGTGTACAATGTTGTCCAATCACATAACTTTTTGATAGTTGTATTCTTATATACTTATTTTTTGTTGATTTTTTTTATAGACAATCTAAAACAAATATTTAGTAAATAAACTGATGATTATGAAAACCATATATGTAATGCCATTAATCATGTGGCTTTTATTTATTCAGATTTTTACATGTGTAATTGTAATGAATCTGGTAATTCAATTATTGAAAACATATCAAACACAATGTCTAACAGAGCTGCTGTTAATCATCTTACTGTTAGCCAAATTTGTGAAACCTGGGGGAAAAAAAGAAATAAACTGCCATTTGTACCTTCTTGATGCAATTGCCACGCACGTCGTTTAGCATTAAAGTCTCTAGAGAACGAGAGTTGTAAATTATATGGAAATGACTGCATGGCAACTTTGATTATTCTAACTATAAACAAAATGAGATATAAAGATGTAAAAGGTGATTCACAAGATTTTGTAAGTTTTTTAGACAATAACAAATTGCAACAAGGTATCATTCTAAGGTATCATGGAAACCTCATTCGTGTTCTTTTTTGTAGTTGTTTTATTCTGATAAAGCATTACAGTGAATTTAAACAATATCTTACAACTGGAACAGAGAAGTCTAAAAGTTTGCAAGCAACTCTTCGAGAAGCATTTTGTAGTTTAATTGCAATCAAACAAGTGTGTGTGCTAGCAGTATTAGGAAAACTTTTTACTGGACCCTGGATGAAAATGTTTCATGTAACATCAGAGCAACTTTGATAATGTTGCTGGTATCCAGCTTGTAAAAAAAAAAAAAAAAAAAAAAAAAAAAAAAAAGCTTGCAAATCCAATCCAGCAGGGTTGTTTTGCAGACAGACTGATTTTTTTAAAAATTCGATTAAGTCAAACATTTTAGAATCAGTAACAAGTTTATGCTCTATTGATGAGGAACTTTTTAAAATGACGTAGCACTTAAAAATAGATTTAGAGATCGACTGTATCATGCTAAAATCAGAGCTGAGATTCGCCAAAGACAAGCATGCAAGCGCCAAAAAATTGATAAAAGAGATAAAAGGAAGTTAGAGCGTGAACTATCAAAACTGAGTTTTAATGAAATTATTAATTCATATAAACACTTATCTAAATACCAACTATATGATTTAGAAGATGTTATGTTAGAGAGAATTGTAATGAAAAAACTAGACCACAAATGGTATGAATCCAAACACTTGCAAATGTGTTTTATATAATTGCAGAGTAGAAAAAATGAAATTAAGAAAAAATGACTTAATATACACCATTTCTTACGAAAGATGATGAAACTGATATTGAAACTGTTGACCATTGCATGAAAAAATTACAGCTTGCTGCTGATGTTGTTTCTGGAGAGTTGCAATTTTATTAATTAGATAACACCATATAGGAATAGCTTTTTCTCTTTCACCTGTTTTAATTTTTAAAGTTTGTTACCAATTTTTTATAATAATAATAATATTTTTAAAATAATTTAACAGCTTATTATAAGTTACATATATTGCGTTATCTTATTCTATTCAAAAAAAAATTACTGCAAGTGTTATGACTTGACAAAAACATAGTGCAAGTGTTGTGACTTCACAAAATTTTTTAATAGACGGCTCTGGTTTACCTTCACTTGGTGTCTATCGTTAAAAATGATTATTATAATAGTTTCATTTATGGATTTTATTAATCCAATCATTTACTAAAAGCCTAGACAGTATTTTTAAAGAAAGTCATCTTTAAAATAATCATAAATTACTATTTTTTGAAAAGAATACACCAATCATATTTTATTATTTTTTTATTTTGAGAACACCTTTTTTTACTGCTTTTGACTTTTGACTAATAGACAAATTACAGTCTCTCAATAAAGATTTTGTAATATTTTAGAATTGCATCTGTAATTGATGAAATAATTATAAATAAAATAATCTCAAAGGATTTTTTAGTTATTTACATTTTTTTGGGTTGGGGGGGGGGTCAAAAGCCCCTTCCATTATGACCAAGCACTAATACACTAATACAGTCAAGTAAAGTATGTTTTTATAATTCTTTATAGTCTTTTTTACTTTTAAATACAAAACTGATAATTATATTATTAGCACAGTTTTAAATAATTATATAATTAACACAGTTTTATAAAACATCATCACATTAGAAATCGACTGCATCATGTTAAAATTTGAGCTGAGATTTGCCAAAGACAAACATCTGAGCGCCAAAAAATAGATGAAAAAAACGTTTTGTTTTGATAATTTATCATACAGAAATTAAAAATTTATTAGCCAAAATTTAAAATAAAAAAAAACAAAACTTTTTGTTATGGTGGATTGGAGGAGGGGGAGAGTGTAGAACACGCTCTTCCCATAAATCAATGTGAGAACCTTTTATATATTTAAAAACTTTCATGACTTTTTATTGTATACTAATTTTACTTTTATTAGTAATGATAAAAAGATGTGTAAAAAAAAAAAACAATTTTTTGTACTAGGGTGTACTAAATCATCACCACCATATCCACCTCTAACTCTCAAATACACCTCTCCTATAAGGCAATGGTCTGGTATAAAGTTATAATCACTTTTTGTATTTTAAAACTATTTTTCTCTTCAAAAACACGTTTTTATTTTAAAAAAGTGTGAAGTTTCAAACGGGTAAGGTGGTGGTTTGGTGGCCCCTCTGTCTACTATATACGCCCGGTAGTTAGAGTTTAGCATAAATTTGTAGCTCACTCTTACACCTATCTTTTGATACCAAGATATTTGTATTTTGATAAGAATTGACAAAGTTATGACAATTTAAGTGCAAAAAAACTTTTAAATAATTTTAAACACAGTTTTTTTAACAAATTCATATATCGAAAAATCGGTACTTAAACCGTCATAACTTTTGAACGAATGGTTCGATTTTGATAATTAAAATACTGTATTGATCTTCTTTCTAATGATATATAACAGTATAGTATTCAAACAGTTTGAAATTTTTATCCGCATACCGATAAAAATGCCAACTATATTTCCAGAATAGTTAATTCTGTTATTACAGGTTTGTCATATATATATATATATATATATATATATATATATATATATATATATATATATATATATATATATATATATATATATATATATATATATATATATATATATATATATATATATATATATATATATATACATATATATATATATATATATATATATATATATATATATATATATATATATATATATATATATATATATATATATATATATATATATATACGTATTTTGGTTTGTATAAAATTATATTTGAAAAAAATATTTTTATGTAAATTGATCAATATTTTTGAAGTTTTTATATAATTTCGCTTCTTTCGAATACCAGGTGGACTTTAAAAAAACTTTTTGTTTCAAAATATAAGGGACCTGTCAAATATTTAAGGGTCTTGAGGCACCCTTAAAAATTTTTTTTATTCAAAAAAACTTTAAACCTTGTATTTTTGTATTATATAGAACACATTTAGTTAAGAGCAGGAGACTATTTTTAAAAGTTGTTTCTTGCATCACCCTAATATATATATATATATATATATATATATATATATATATATATATATATATATATATATATATATATATATATATATATGTATACGTATTTTGGTTTGCATATATCTTCAGGAGAGTGCTCGATGAATTATAGTAAATTAAAATAAATTAAGTTCCGATAAAGCTGTATTTATATATTTCAACTTTTTTTTTTCTTTGTTTTTTCATCTATGTTTATATTATATCCTTGTCCTTTTTGAATTATTTTTATTTTAACCAGGTTATATGAGATTTCAAATGGTCTCATGAATGCTCAATATCGAGGTTGAGCCTCCCAGTCAATATTATATTATTTAAGATGAAATTTATAATATTTACTGGTAAATATATTGTTGTTGTAGTAGTTGTGGTTGATGACTGTTATTTATACTTAATTTTAATCATAACGACGGACTAAAGAAAAAAGATTTTGAGCAGTATCATAGCCTCAGTTATAAGTTGTATTACTTATTTTAAATTAAACATTTGCATTAATATGCTTCAAATTTCCAAAAAAAATATGTATAGTTTAATATTTACATAGTTTATACACATATTATATAAAATATATATAACATAATATTAATTTATAAATATAGTTTTAATAGTTGCTTTATTAGATTAGTTATTTTGTCAGTCTTGGTGGCTGTAATTGTAAAGATGCAATTTAACGCATTATTACAGCAGCAACTAATCAAGTTTGGTCATTTTTTAGTTTTAACGGCCGAAAAGGAAAACAGTCATTTGATTAATGTTTACTCTGCCAAGCAATTATTAGAAAGTTTTTAAAAAGATTTTTATATGGCATGTTACAAATAAATTTTATATACATATTATATAAAATTTATAAACATATGTTTTAAACCTGACTACTATTCATACTTGTCAACTAACCGACTGTCAGATTCGACAAGGTGGCTCTGACAAGTACAAATAATAGTTATGTTTATATATAGGTATACTCACTTATTTACTTAAAGAAGTTACATTTGTTTTGTTTAATAAATTTTTATGTTAAAATGTTTAGTGGTTTTAAAAGAAATCACTAGTTACATAGAATTCATTTATATTATATTTTCATACAATAGTTACACAGTTTTGTGTCATCTGCTGAAGATGTTATTGACCCACCATCTGCATCCGTAAGTTAGGTGAATTCAGCACATATTTCATTAACTGGCAGCATGCATATTGAAAATGGTTAGTAGAAGTTACAATACTTTAGTTGATACTTTTTGTAACAATTACAAAAACTACAAGAACAAAAGTATTACTGTTTTTTACAAGAAACTTAAAATAATTTGGTACTTATTAGGTTTACATACAAATTTTGTGGCCCAAACCTGCTAGACGGCGAAATGTTGAGTTCAAATCAATTCCAGTACGTATGCACTTTTTTACAGAGTGAGAAACCACAACAAATAATTTTGCTCCAAAAATGAAATTTATTTCAGTAAATTTTTTAAATTGAGATTTCTCTTTCTGTAAAAAATTAGCTACTTTATGGACAACCCTTTTATAAGAATTGCAATTTGTTGTTTTTATATAACTTACTTTCAAGACTCAACCATAATATTAAAAAGTTTAATATATACTTTTTTTTTTTAAATGTGATATATGAAATGCTTAATTATTATTAAAAACAATCGTTTACTATATACCTTTTAATGGCAACTGGTTATGCAGTTAACATTTTGAATACTTTTATTAACTATTGTAAATATATGATTTTAAACTTTAATTAGACGCTTGTAAAAAGATCGTCAAGGTTGCGAACAGATAAAGGAAGAAGTTAGAGAGGTGTTAAAGCATGCTCCTAATCGACCTGATGGAGTTAACTAAGAGGTAAATAAAAAAATATTTTTGCTACCTGTTAAGTTTATTCTTAGATACATCTAAGTAAAGTTTTTCTAGTAATGCATATCATAATGTTAATCATTTAGTCTCAATAATAAAAATATTTTATTGTATTTATTTAGACAATAGAGCATATGCTCAAAATAAAGATGTGTTGCTGCAACATTTTGAAGAAAGTTCTGACAGTATGGGCTAGCATATGTTAAGTTATTTGTTATATGACCAAATCAAAGTTTTTTTTTCAATTTTCAAAAAAAAGTTTTTTTTCAATTGTTAAATGGCTAGATGTTTAAATGTTGTTAATTGATAAAAAAATAATTCCTTAAAATTTCAAAGCATTATTCCAATGTTAGGTTACAGCTTAGTTAACTTAACATTTCAACGGTGTCCTTATACTAAAAGAAAAAAATTTATTTTAAAGTAGGTCAACCTGGTACTCAATATAATATCGCGAAATTATTTTTTTATTTAAAACTTGTAAAAATGCACTTTTATTTGTGGTTAAAAAACTACAGTTTTTATTTAATTAAATCTAAAAGAATAGATGTATTATTAAATGATTATTTAATTGAAATTTTTATACGATTTCACTACTTTGAAGATCCAACATGACACTTTTAAATTATTTTTTTACAAAATATTAGGGACCCATTAAAAAGTAAAGTTAATTTTGCTGTCCCTAAAACACATTATTGTGAACTGTCATTCTTTGTGTATAGATAATTCATAAATAAAACTAGTTTGTTTATCAAATCCACAAAAGCATTTGTTTTTAATTAGAAATTGTCTTTATTTATTATGAAGTATGGTAAAGTTTGGTATTTTACATACGGCGTGCATGTTTTTTATGTTTTTAGTGGAATCAGCTAGACTTTTTTCCCTGGAATAACATGTATTTATTTCTTATGTTGTTGATGTTGTTTTGTAAAAATTTAGTTTAAGTTGATGTAAATTGTTATTTATGCCCTATAGGGCGTTAACTAGTACTAATAAACAAACTTTTTCATCGCAAGAAGTATTATTTTTCTTAATTGTAATCAGCTCAGTTAATTGTGTGCCTTTAGTCGAAATGTATATTAAATTGTAAATGTAATGGTTAAATCGTGGGTTTTCGTATAAGCTTCATATGGTGTAATTCAGCTATAAAGCATGGTAAATTTGTATTTATTAAGTAAAAATAGGTTTTGTAAGTTCGATAAAACATTACATTACAAATACTAGCAAACGTAGGTTTAAAAAAAAGTATGCTTAAATCTATACATTAAAAAAAAAAAGTTAGGTAAACGCCCGTGTTCGTAATAACACGTTTAAGGTGGACGTTTAAGAGCTATCAAAGTAACGTTTCCAGCTAACGTTCACTGTTTGTTATTTAAACGTTTAAAACGATCATTCAAGAACTGTAAATTAGAGTTCACAAAAATTTGTTCAAATAACGTTTGCAGCTAACGTTATGCAAACCTAAACGAACGTTATAATAACGTTTTTTGAGTGTTAATTTTTAACTGGGGTGGACATTCAAGAGCTATCAAAGTAACGTTTGCAGCGAACGTTAGGTCAACGTTCGTTGTTTGTTGTTTGAACGTTCATAGCGAACGTTCAAGAACTGTAAATTGGAGTTCACAAAAGTTAGTTCAAAAAACGTTTGCAGAGTACGTTATTCAAACCTAAACAAATGTTATGGTAACGTTCTTTGAACGTTAATTGTTAGCTGGGCAGTTTTTTATTTGTATTGAAACATTATCAGTTTCCTGCATAATTAGCTTATTCAATAGCAATCAATAATAGCCAAGAAAAAATATATAAGTATAAAAAGTCTTAAAAGACTTTTAAAAAACTATTTATCAATTTATCTTTTTTTTAGTTCTACTAGCCATTATTTTGCTTTAGTTGGTTATTAATTTTATGGTTTTAATTTAGTAAAATTTATGATTTGAAACTTTATCATTAGCCAACATTCACATTAATCATATTAATCATTAGCTAACAATTAAAAAGTTTAATTCAGAATGCAATGTAGGAACTGTATACTGGTAACGATAAAAGGTGATTTAAATGCCTATAATCTTCAATAATAAGGGTGTTATACTATATATTTGCTCGGCGGTTTTTCTATTGTAAGGATAATATTAAAAAATGACCATAAATAATTAGATGTGATATAAAGATAAATTTATACTTTATTATATTTTAAGTAAAATCAAGTAAAATTGTTGATATTGATTTATTTACCAAGCTACAGATAATTCACAAAAACTATAAAATTTTTTAATTTTACAAAAACTGTTTTCCAAATTGAAATTGCACAGTGGGCCAGGTGGTTTAAAAAAATTTTAAAAGAATTGTTTATGTAATAAAATAAATTCGTAACATTTTATTGTACTATTTTAAAAATTATTTCGAGTATAATAGTATCTTTTAAAACCAAAAAAATCTGAAAGAATTATTTCTTTCAGAAAAAGCTTTAAATTTTTAATTTTTTTTCATAGTTATAGTAAAAAGAAACTTTTAAAAAATATATTTGTAAAGAATTACTTTATACATTTATGCTATTTAACAGTATATTTTTACGAAAAAAATATCAAGTAAAGACCAGCATTTATAATACATGAGTAAAGTGGCTTTAAAGTAACAAGGTAAGTTTTAAACATTTATTATTTTTATTTCGTACAAAAAGTGTCAGAAAGTATAGGGAACCTACAAGAACCTATATTGAGTGCTTAAACTACAAAATGCTATATGTATAAAACCTATTTTAACTATATACATTGCCCGTGTTTCCCCATTTTGAGTTTCTATAATATTTCAAAATAAGAAGTTTTCATTAAATATTGTCATTTGCTTGAAATCGACTTTTATTTTACTAAACAAAAATAGGTATTACTTGGTTTCCGATTTAATTCAACATATATAAAGGTATATTTTCGCCAATTATGTAATCATCAATTTCGCCAATTATCTTTTTTATTTGGTATAGCAATGGTATGAAAATTGATTAGATTTACGGACTTTAACAACAAAATAAATAATTCTTATCAAAATACCACTCTTTTCATTAATATTTACTTTCCTAGTTTTTGTAAATATTAAATTAGAAGATTCTAAATGCGAAAAGCTTATAAAAGTATATGGTAAAAAGTGGATTGTTGCAATCAATGATATTACTTATTTTGAGAGAATTAAGCTAAATTGGCTAAATCAAGATTTTAAGTTTACCTACAGTACATTAAATATTAAGGCGGTTCATAAAAAACTTTTTTTTGAAAATGTCTTCTCCAAAGTTGTTAATTTACTTCAGTGGAGTACACATAGCTATATTCCGAATTTCATCAAAATCGGTTCATACCTTGACTCTCCTCCATTGATTTGAAATTTCTGACTTCGCGCAACAGGAAAATGGCCCAAAAAACTACAATATTTTTCACTTTATTACAAATTGAACAATATTAAGCAGGAATTTCAATGTTTTTAAGGAACAATAAAAGATGCATGATATAATTTCATGACTAACATTATTATTTGATCCACGTTTTTCTCATAGTATGCATTTTAATATCAATATTCTTTCTTTTTCACAGATTATAATGACAGGTTTAACAAAAATATCTACCCGAATGGCAACAGATCAGCTTGTCTTTGATCAGCCGGTAGAACTGCCTGCAAGCGTACTTCCAACAGAATTAGATGTTGCTAGAAGCTTCTTGTATGAGAAACAAAAATGGATGATGGAAACCTCTGGAAAAAAAGAACCTGATAATTCTATTATTGTAGAGATTATTGTATCACAAGTTGAAAACGTTTATAAACGTGCATCCTTACCAACAGTTAGAAAAGGCACGATTAAGGACCGTGTTCTTAAAGTTTATGAAAAGCGTCAAAGTATAATCCGAATACCAACTGCCAGAAGGTATAAGAACCCAAAGTGTCCAAATCTTAATAATCTCTCAGACTACTTTAAAAATCAGAAAGTTGAGTTTTGCAAAGAAATTTCTGGTTTATTTGAAGTTGTTGATAATTAGAATGTTCCCAGGATGGAGAGAGATTTTCTCGAAGATCAGCGATCTATTCGAAAGATGATCATAAGTAGTACAGTGGATAAAGAGGCTACAAGAAAACAACAGCAGAAAGAATCAAGTAAGAAAGCCGACAAAACCAGGGGTGTAAAAGAACGACAACGACAAGAATCGCACTTTGAAACTGTTGCTTCCGTGAGTGTGAAAATTGGCAGGGATGAGAACGAAAACTCGGAGGAAGATAAGAGTACTACAAGTCCGGATATTAATACAGATTCGGACTTCCAGATTAAACCAAGTACATCGACCTCAGCCTCAAGTCCTGCTAGTGTTGTAGAAGTTGCTTTGAAGAATAGAGGAAGAGATCTTCAACAAATAGCAGAAGCAAAGGTGCGTAATTTGATCTCTGATAGAGCAACTGCTTCGATTGTTAATGCCACTCTTTGTATATACAATATTCCCGAAATAGTTGACAAATCAAAAGTTCGCAAAGCTGTTAATGTAATATTAGAAGAAGACGATGCAGTACCATTAGTGGTGTATTGTGGAATCGGTTACGATGGTCGAAAAGATGTGACTTTAATGCAAGAGAGAGTAGGTGAGAAACACTATCAATCAAGGAAAACCGAGGAACATGTTACAATAGTTTCACTCCCTGATGGAAAGTTCATGGGTCATGTATCACCAACCGATGGTAAAGCTATAACTGTTTCTAAATCTCTCGTCCAGTTTCTGAAAAAAAACAACATAATTGATCAAATTGAAGCCTTGGCATGTGATGGCACTAACACAAATGTTGGAGCAGAAGGGGAAACAAACCATTTGATTGAAGTAAGCATTGGGCGTGCTTTACAATGGAATATTTGCCTTCTGCACGCGAATGAGTTGCCATCATCATTGAGTTACATGGTCCAACTGCAGATGGAAACACTTTTGCTGGACCTATTGGCAAGTTACTACCAGATGTCTTGAATCATCCTGTCAACAAATACAAACGCTTTGGTCGTTCTCAATCTCTATCTAAAATGCCCAACGAACTTTAGAAGGATTTGTCGACAGATCAGAAATACATGTGGAGAATTAAATCAGCACTCAATTCCGGGCATTTCGATAAGGATTTAGAGCGTCTGAAGATTGGACCATGTAGTAGGTGGCTCACGACTGCATGCCGTATCTGTAGGCTGTATGCGAGTACAACAAAACCATCAACAGTTTTAAACATTTTGACTGGATATTTTGTGAATGTTTATGCTCATATGTGGTTTAGTGTAAAGTATTCTAAGCTTGGGATTAATGGTCCTCAAAATCTGTTTTTCCTAATGCAAAAATCTGAGTTAATAAAAGATGGAGAAAATATTTTGCTAGCTGAAATAGCCTCATCCCATAAGCCAGACCGCATAGATGTTGTTCAAATGATCATTGAAGCCAGAGCTAATCACCAAGATCAAGCTTCTTCTGTACGTCTTTTCCGGGTGCCTCAACTGAATTTTAAAGCATCAAAGTGGCAGCTAATGATTAAGTGGAGTGAAACTGACATACTAGAACCTCCTTTGATTAGGAACATGTAAAATAACGAATGGTAGCAGAACCTATCATTGTACCAAAATTTAAATGTCACACCCAAATGGTTGAACAACCTGTGAAGGAGGTTACAAAGGCCAGTTAGAAGGTAGTAGGTACAAAGCGACGGGATTCAACAATAATAATATCAATGGTAAATTGCGCCATATATCCAAAGCAGGAATAAAAGAATGATTTTATCCCAAAATAGTCATATTTTCCCTTAATAAAAAATATTTTTTTATTTTACTATAGACTATGTTGTATAACTTTAATTCTGCATCTTTTATTGTTCTTTAAAAACATTAAACTTCCTGCTTAATATTGTTCAATTTGTAATAAAGTGAAAAGTATTGTAGTTTTTTGGGCCATTTTCCTGTTGCGCAAAGTCAGAAATTTAAATCAATGGAGGTGGGTCAAGATATGAACTGATTTTGATGTAATTTGGAATATAGCTATATGTACTCCATTGAAGTAAAATAAAAACTTTGCGGACATTTTCAAAAAAAAGTTTTTTATGAACCGCCTTATTAAATATTTCATAATCAGTTAATGAGGTTGGAAGACCATGTAGTTTCATAGGAAAAGTTTGTAACAAAACAAAAAAAGAAAGCTTAGCGGTGTTATTAAGAGTTTATCCCAAAATACTTTATGCAACAAATGTAAAACTAAGGCATGAGTTTAAGTACAAAATTGCCTGTAAAACTCCCAAAATTTCAGATAAAAACCCTCATAAAGTTAGTGAAAAGTATTCACCTGATGATACCTTAGCATTAATTATTGAGGGTGCTACATTAAAATCAACAGCTTCATAAAAATTGTGCTGAAGAATAAAGTTGTTACATATATCTTTTATATAATGATAAAGAACTTCAAAAGCTAAATGCCAAGAGCATTTAAGTAGATGACTGTTAAGAATATATGCTATCTAAAATACGCTCATGAAAGGTTGTGTGACATACAATCTTTTGTGCTAATAACAGTGCTTTAGAAACTGACTAAACTGACGTTTAGATAAAAGGCTGGGCATGATAAAGCTACAGGACACAGTACTTACAAATAGCTAACTCAAAATAAAAACATTTAATGAAGTCTGTAGAATGAAGAGTGCTTGTTTGTTAATTGCATATTACTATTAAAACCCATTTGAATTTAAAAAAATATAAACTTACTAAACGAAAGGTACGCAGGTACACGAAAAACCATCATCGATTGAATATTGCCGACCAGCAGCCGTATTCACATCTCTCCGTTAAACCTTGCAATAAGCTAATGGTTGTTAAAAGTAAATCAGGAGTTAACGCTAAGATCTTACCCTGCTATACCTAGGGTATAGCAGGATCAAAACTGCTAATAAAGGAATTTTCTATTCTGTTAAAAATGAATTTTCTGTTCTGCTAAAACTGGTTAAGTTTTCTATTCTGTTAAAATTACTATTGGAAGAATTTTTATTATGTTAGGAACAATAAAAATGTTATCTAATCAAAACAAGCGTAAACTAATAATTTACATTTTTAACGAATAATTATTCGTTAAAAATGTAATTTTTTTCAAAAATGTTGAATTGACACTTAAGTGTCAATTCAACATTTTTGAAAAAAATGACTTATATATGTGAGTTATCTATTTTTTTATTTATCCGACAGCTAATTAAATTTTTTTCCAATATAACTCAGTAAATTATTTGTTGTAAATGACCTTTTTATACGAGAGGCTCGACGTACACTTGTTGTACTTAGCGTAGCCAATAGTAGCGTTCTATTTGCTCACGTGACTTTTTAACTGGTTTTTTGTAAATAAAAAGTAATACATTCCATTTCTTTTTTAGTATTTAATTGTTTTATCTTTTCATATAATTAATTTGAAATGTTCAGTAAACAAAAATTAATACTCGTGATCAGAAGAACTAAACAGTATTTATAAATATATACCGCTTTTTTGTAAAGATAAGTAACAAAAATGGAATATTTTATGGCTTCTGATACTGATAATCCGATACAATTAGTATTGGAGCCTAACCACCAAATGGAGGAAGAAACTCCAGGATATGTAGCAGAAGACCGTACTAACTCATCTTTTTTTTCTACTATCATTTCTCCCAACAATGAAAAGTAAATTTAAAATACTTGTGCACAAAGATTTTGTTACAATACGTCTTGTGCTCAAATAGTTTAAAAAAATAATTATTCTTTATTTATTCTTTAAACTTCTTTTAGAAATTTCAAGAACCTATTTAGAGTATAAAATTCGTTAGTAGCAGAGTTTGTAAATTATTCACTCTAAAAACTTTAGTTATCAGCGAAAGAAGAATTTACTATAATTTTAATGACATGGTAAATAAAGTAAGTGGACTACCAAGGTTCCCAAAGAAAAGAAAAATGGTTTGTAGAAAAACTCTTAATCAAGCCTTAGATAAGATCAGAGAACTTATAAATAGTATTCCAACAGATTTACACTATTGCAGACAGAATACTAACAAAAAATATTTAGAATTATACACAAGCTTACTCAGAGTTCAATGTTAAAAAAGATGTTTATTATTCAACTTTTAATACAGAGTTTAATTTACATTTCATAAACAAAGAAAAATTTGTGTGATTTATGTTAAAAGTATAAAAACAAAGAAGATTATCAAAAAATACTGCAGCATAGAGAGAGTAAGCTATGAACTAGACAAGAAAGAAAATGTGAGCTAGCTAAAGTTGCAAATGGAGATTACAAAACCACAACAGTTACAACTTTTGTTTACAACTATTTAAAAAAAATGTTTCCCCTTTCTAATATTTCTAATATTTTCTAATATTTTCTAATAATTTCTAATAATTTCTAATAATTTCTAATATTTCAGGATTCTATTATAAAAGAAAATTAAATTGCTATAATTTCATAGCCCACTGTTTATTGAATAACAAAACTTATTGTGCACTTTGAAATGAATCCATGGCTGGTAGAGGTTCAAATGAAATTGCAAGTTGTCTGTATAAACTATTAAAGTCTGATTCTTTTGTTCCCCAGTATAAAAATTCAATAGTGTTCGTGGCAATAAAATATTTTTGAAATAAAAGCGGAATACCACTCATTGAAAAGAAGTATAGTGAACCTGGTCATAGTTCAGTACAGAATATTGACACTGCGCATAGTGTTATTGAGAATAAATTAAGACATTATGAGATTTACAGCCCTTCTACCTTATTCAAATTACTGTCATCTATTAAAAAAACTTCTGAAGTAGAATTGAAAGTCATACAAATGTACAAAGATGACTTCAAAAACTTCAAACTTTCTTCTAAGTCTTTTATTTTTATAAAGTGCCTTTTGCAAAAGTAAAACTAACGTGTCATGAAAAACATCTATCTTTTCATATTAAGTTCAAAAAATCGTTTTCAGGTCCGTTAATTGAAGAAAAAACAAACAGAAACTTAAAGTTCTGAAAGAATTTCCTCCATTTAAAAATGATTAAATACATTTTTTGCTCTCAGATAAAATAATTAATGATCTTGAAAATACTTTGTTTGTGACGTTCTTGAATTTTATAATCCTCTTTTTAAGTCTGAACAATTAAATATATCACTTTGTAAAATATTTTAATAAACATTGTATATATTTATTCTTTTATTGTAAAAAAAAGGTACATTAATCGAAATGGTTATTTTTTTGTTTTTAAAGTTAAACTTATATAATTTTTCACAGACAAATTAAAAGATATGTGTAATAAATTAGTTATTTTATTTTTCAACTATTCGAAAATAAATAACATGAATATTAATTGTTTAATGTAAAAAAGAAAAAATTGTGAATATTTAGTTATTTATAAATTTAGTAAGTAAAACCTCACACCAAACGCAATATATTAATAAGTATACTTGTATAAGAAGTTTATTAATTTCTCTATAAGAAGCTTGCAGATTAAAAACTGTATATTTCTAAATAAAATGCCGATAATTCGGTTAACGGAAAGGAATTAAAGAAAAAAAAATGCTAAGGGGTTGTCCATTAATTACGTCAACAAAATAGGGGGGAGGAGGGTCTGAACCTTTTTGACAATTGTTGACAAGGTGGAGGGGTGGAGGTCAATTAAAGTTGATGTCAACAATTTTTTTTTTTGAATTTCATTGCTTAAATAACGGAAATTTTGAAGCGTAGTTTCTTTGTATAGGGAGGGGTTAATCAAAAAAAGACGTAATTTTAAAGGGAGGTCTTTGGAAATTTGACAAACTGTTGACAAGGGGGAGGGGGGAGACAAAAATTTCAAAAAATTTGTTGACGTAATTAATGGACAGCCCCTAAGGACAGTAAAACTAAAATTATTTTAAAGTCATTGTTAGTAACAACATAAGTAAATTTAACCTTAATTCACCTACCATCAAATTGATTGCATCTATGAAGATAGTATTCTGACAAAATGTTTTGATTTCAAAATACATTTGTCGTATTTGAAAAACAGTTCTCTACGTTTTTCAAATACGACAAATTACGAGGAAAGTTTTTTTTTTTTTTTTTTTTTAACATTTTGAACAAAAACTTATATTGATTTTAGCCAATATTGTTAAATTTTAACATGTAATTAAATTTACATAAAGAGATTTTGTACTTTAAACTTTGAATGCAAATTTCCCAATTTAAACACAGTGTCGTATACAACACTTGTATTCCGGGCTAAAGAAATGTTATTACTAAGTTAAATGTATTTCGCATTTGATAATAATGCACGTACAATCACAAGCTTTTATGTATATTAAATACATGCGCATCTGTAAAACCTTTATGGGTTTCATTATGTAAAAAGCAAATACAGGCCCATAGCAACAGGGATAAGAGGCATTTGCCCTCCTCCCCTCAATAAGTTTTCAAACAAATAGTTTTGAAGAAATTATATATATATATATATATATATATATATATATATATATATATATATATATATTATATATATATATATATATGTGTGTGTGTATTTATGGATTTTTTTTCATAACTTAAGATGGTAAAGATATCTTTACCATTTAAAACTTTAGGCGCCCAACATTTTTAGTCATTAACTTTAATGGGTATTTCAAGTAGAGTACGTTCACAAAGACCTTAGATCCCGAAAAAAAGTTTATTTTTTACTTTATAGCTTATTTCAAAAACGTTGCTTTTTAAAAGTTTCTTTAAATATATCAATATTTCATATTAATATATTTAAAAAAAATGTTTTAAATATAATAAAATAAAATATATTAAAAAAACTTTTTTAGCTAAAAGTTTTTTCAATGCATTTTCAACGATTTTTTTAATTTAAAACTGTAATCAGTTGTGATCTTAATGTTGATTTAAAAAACTTACATTATGAAGAATTTTGAAAGAAACTAAAATAAAGTTTTACACTGGTAATTTGAATTTAAATATTTTTTTGTTGAAAATATTAAAAAAACTGTCAGGTTCTCAAAGAAAAAATTAGCCAAGAATTCTGACGCAGCCCACAAAGCTGTTTTAAGTAAAGTGCCGAAACGAACACATTCTTTTCATTCTCCTAGTTTTTCACAACCTTATGAATCAAACATTTTGTGTGGTGAAAACTCCTTAAAAACATCTAGTAATACCTCCACTCTGTCTTAATCTCTCTGTTGTGTAGTTCAACTTCTTTAGCTATTTTTGCCATATGTTCATTAACTTCATCCTTCGACATTTGTAGCCAAAAAAAGTCTTCAGAAGCATTAAAGAAAAAGAAATTGCCTGAAGGTAATTTAAAGCCTTTAATGGTTGAAACAGATGATAGTTTTACAATTACAAAAAATTTGTTGCACAGAAGTGACGCTTGAAGGTTCTTATCGAATGACCAATCCACAAGGCCGGAAATACTGACTGCAAGAGAAAAAGTCTGCATCATCAAAATGAATGCAATACCTTTTCTGAAGAGCAATAAAGAAAATCCTAAAACCAAAAAATATTATTTCTTAAGTGAATTTCTATACAGGGAAGCAAGAAATGATTAACTAGTAAGAAGAGATGGCTTATATACTGTCCAGAAACTGGTTCCGTTTAATGTCTTCCTTTTCATCTGTTTGACCGAACTCCAAAATCATATTTTGGGAAAAATGAAGAGTTCAAAAACTGGAAAAAATTCACAGAGCAAACCTAAAAGAGACATCTTCATCTTTTTTCAGTTGTTATGAGAAATGGATCGAAGCAACAATCAGAATAAAAAATGAACAAGCTGTCAATCAAGGTCTTATCCAACAAAGAATTAATAAAACAGAATGGTGGAGAAGCATTCTTAAGAAAATAGTGTCAATAATTATGTACTTGGCAGGCATAATATTGCATTCCGTGGAAGCTCATTAAAACTGTAAATCAAAAATAATGGGAACTTCTTTGCGCTTATTTGATTACTTGGTTAATTTCAATCCATAACTGATTCAATTTTGATGGGGCATTTACGACAAGTTGAAGATTGAGAAAGACGTTCACAATTGCCAAGTGTCAATATTTAAAACGAGTTCATTAACCTATTAGCTTTGCATGTAAAAGAACTATTGTGAACGTGGTATAGTATCGAAAATATTTTTTAGTTATTATGGATTGCACTCCAGACCTTAGTCCTTAGTCACAAAGACCAAACTTCTTTAACCAACCGCTATGTTTATGAAAAAAGTAAAGCAATAGGCATAATTCAAGAAAGCTATATTGGATATGAAGTGTGTGATGAGTCGACTAGTAAAGTTCATTTAACCTTCTAATTTTTTTTTTTTTTTTTTCAACATCTTTGCTTCAAACAAGGCTGCAAGCAACCTCTATTAGAGTTGGAAGTTACTGGAGGAGAAAAGATGAAGTTTTTAGAGCAAGATAATGATTGACAGACGGCTTGAAAGATTGCAAATTATATGAATCAGCCCTCCATTTATAATTAACCTCTGTAAAAATTTATACATAAATAATTTTTACATATATATTAAGAGAAAGTGACCATTTTAGTATTTGTAGAAAAAAGAAAGGTTAGCAACATTACGGCGATGTGATTATGGTTGGATGTTGGCTACAAGAGCAGGTTTAACTATGTTTACCATACGCTTTTGCACCTTGTCTAAAAGAGGAAAGACATCATTGGATGATCCGCCCAAGATATGGCAACAGTGTTCTATATATGGACGGATTCGAGATACTTAGATATAAAAATAGAATCAGGAATAAGAAAGAAAAACAACCTTTCCTGAATCAATCAAGCGTTGGCTACTTTCTTAGCACAAAAGAGTCTTTCAAAAATAATGTTTTTTTGCCCCTAATTTACACGAGTGAATCATCTTTAGAAGACAGAATGAACAAGTTCTTCAAATACGAGTCAAAGTGGGCCTTCATAGTTTACCTAAAAAACTACCATCAAAGGACATACTTATAGAGTATTAAAAAATGTTACAAAAATGCCTGACTGTTTGATATCTACTGTTTTTGACAAAGGGAGTAACCAGAAGCAGAAGGCGACCAAAAAAACACTATTTTCAATGGAAGCACTCAATATAAATAAAATATTGACAGAAAAGCCAATTTTCTAATCTGTGGATAGCACTACGTATATTGCTGACGATTTCAATTACACTGGCTAGCAGTGAAATTAGTTTTATCAAATTGAAGTAAATTAAAACCTACCTACGTTCATCAATGAAGCAAATAAAATATTTATATGTATATATTATATATATATATATATATATATATATATATATATATATATATATATATATATATATATATATATATATATATATATATATATATATATATATATATATATATATATATATATATATATATATATATATATATATATATATATATATATATATATATATATATATATACATATACCTATTGGTTGGGGAGACCGGGACTAGTTGAATCCGTTTGTTATTCTATGAGCTCTGTAGTCCTAACGGAACATTTTTTTGAAAATATAAAAGTGTAGTTTCGAAGAGTATGAATTTGGGTAACTTATAAAAGTTGCATTTATTTACAAAAAAATATTTTGGGGCCTTTCTGGGCCCTCAAAAATAAAAATAAAATTGCGTCAACTTACCCCACCCTGGGGTAAGCAACTTATATATATATATTAGTATATATATTAGTATATATATATATATATATATATATATATATATATATATATATATATATATATATATATATATATATATATATATATGTATATATATATATATATATATATATAAACAACTTATATGTATATTAGTATATATATTAAGAGAAAGTGACCATTTTAGTATTTGTAGAAATAAAAATAAAATTGCGCCAACTTACCAATATATATATATATATATATATATATATATATATATATATATATATATATATATATATATATATATATATATATATATATATACTCAAGGGGTAAGTTGACTCGCAATAATAAAAGCTAAAGTTAAAGGTCCTATTTAAGTAAATTCCAATAATCTTTTAACCCCCCGCCCCTTTTTTTAAAGGATTCATAGCTGAAATATACTTTTATCAATATCATCAAACTTTTGGATCAATAGAAATAAGCAATAGAAAGTAAATATAATTAAAAAATACAATGACAAAACAAAACAGTGTTCCCAATTTATGGTTATACAATAAAAATTAAAACTTATATTGTTTAATTACTTGAATATTTTTATTTAATGGAGTTTCAAATCGGCTAGCAGCAATTATTGCAAATGAAAAAAAAAATTTCCGATAAAAATGACTCGTGAGCCCAAAGGTGACATTCGGTGCATTGAACCCAAACTTCCTCTGGTGTACTTTTAGAAAACATTCCAACACAAACCAAACAAAAACACTCCTCTTCAACAGAGCTATTTGGACAATTCAAACTTTTCTCCATTAAGTGTAAACTTCCTTTACTATTTGATTTTTTACTCATCTTAATATTATCTTCATTTAACTTTTTTGCTTGTTTTCTCTCTTCAAATGCTAACTTTTTCTTTTTAGCTGATTCTTTCTCTATTTTTAAAACAATCATATTTAATGAATGTATTAAAATTGATGTGGTTCTTCTTGTTTTATTAGCCCTAACTCTTTTTCTTGGTTAAGCTTTTTTGAATGGTCTTAAATCTTCAGGCGATAGAACTACAGTTGACTCTGTAGATGCACTGTGTACATCATTACTGCTTGAATATGAAATATCTTGACGTGGTTCTATATCTTTTGAGCAACCAGCATTTAACATGTTATTCTCAGATATTGTAAAGTCAATATCCGTTACATTACTTATATTTAGCACTGTACTTTCCACAGCACAGTCTTGTTTCGGAGGTGGTCTATTTGTGGTATAGGCTGGCATAAAATTGTGTTCACCAAACATGTTAACATTTAGTGGGTAAATTCCTGTTTTTGCAAAACCAACCTTGATATTATTAGGGGTACATGCTAATGGAAATAAGTTACCCACGATACCTGGTATACTGTAAATAGACATTGTGGAACCAGGGTGCATTGTCATCCACGCATCGCAAGCTGTGTTTGTGTATTTTTTAAATGGTCCAAATACACTTCGATGTAGAAGTTGAATTTTATGGCTGCAATGAGGAGGAAATGAACAAACCGATACCCCATATTCTTTAAAGTAATCTAAAGCCTCTACTGAAAGATGAGAGTCATGATTGTCTAATAGCAACAAAACAGGTCGTTCTTTTGTACTTCTGGCATATTTGACAAAATGATGGGAAAACTGCAAAAATTGAATTTCAGTCATCCAACCAGATGGGTTTGCAGCGCCTGCACTTCCATCAGTTGCACCATTTAAAAAATAGCTTTTAAATTTCACGTGAGGAAATACGAAAAATGGAGGAATTAAATTTCCACCGGCAGAAAAAGCAACTGCCACAGTTACTAAATTGCCTCTCTCAGCCGAAGTAACACGCCCAATTTGTTTAAAACCCTTTCTTGCTACAATATGATCTGGAGTTTGAACTGTGGTAATACCAGTTTCATCCATATTCCAAATATCTCCACTTTCCAACTTTAAACGATTAAGAATAGTTTGTCAATTGTTGTAAAACTTTTGAACATTTGTTGGATTAAAACTGGAAACACGTGCTTGACTTGTTGCCTCAGGTTTTCTTATTGACAGCTTTTTGTGCCTTGTGAGGTAAGCACTAAACCAGTCTTTTCCAGCTGCTTTATTTGCACTCCAATTATGAGGCATTTTTATGCTATTTGCTTTTCCATACTGATAAGCTAGTTTCCTCACTTCCTTAGGAGAAAGTCCATAATAAATATCAGAAGCTCTAGTCCCATATGTTTCTACAGACCTTCTTGTAAATATTAAAACAAATAACACTATATATATATATATGCACACACACAGACAGACACACACACACACACACACACACAACACACACACATTAACACATAGTGTAATGTGTGTGTGTGTTTGTGTGTGTGTTTGTGTATGTGTTTACACACACAGACACACACACAAACACACACACATTACACTATGTGTTAAATAATATAGCAGTTATATTTTATAACTGTGTGTGTGTGTGTGTGCGTGTAAACACATACACATTAGTGTTAGTATGTGTAATAACACACACACACATATATATATACATATATATATATATATATATATATATATATATATATATATATATATATATATATATATATATATATATATATATATACATTTTTTTTTTTGTTTATTTTTTTATTTTAATTCACCTCCTCAAGGCCGAGAAGGCCACTACAGACGAGGAGGCTACTTATTTGTGGCTATAACCCTCTCTCAACTCTATAACTCTATGTTAATATAAAATTAGTATGTGTTATGACACATACTAATATCTTTTATAGTTTCGCATGTAATATATGTGATCTATGTACCTAATCGATTTTTAAAAAAATAAATCAAAAGTTATAGAAAAAGTTGAAATTTATGTCCAATCGCAACCGGGTTTAGTTGATATATACGGCCAATTTGCCCCGCCCAAATTTTGCCAACTAACCCCGACAGCTATTTGGTCACAAACTCTCCGATCCCTGAAAAACGTACGATCCCTGAAAAACGTGTATAAATAAAAAATAATGGTTGGACAGATTTTACTGAACCATGCAAGATATAACTCAAATAAAGTTTACGTGAAATTGCTTTTAAAAATCGAAAAAATAAAGAAGTTGTAAAATTTACAAAAATGTGGAAAAAACATAAATCACAATATCTTTTATGCGCATGCGCAAATCCTTACAATACTACAGTGAAAGATGAAATGGTTAACTAAGAAGGTTTCCTAAAATTATTGGCACTTTTTGATGACTTTGCAGATAAACGCAATTCGTCAACTTACCCCTGCTGCCAACTAGTCCCGGTCTCCCCTACCTTAAAATTCAGATCAAATGCATTCTTATATGAATTATTATGGGTTAATTCTAAAACATTATAGATACATTTTAGACAGTTGAGATGAACGTTTTTAAAAGTTTAAACTCGTATACAAATTCAAATATTTAAAAACAGAATACACTTTAATAACTTAAAATGGGTATCTCCTACACTTGTAATTTGGTAGACGGTAGAGGACGCAGAGATCTACATTTTAACATTCATAACTCAACAGCGGTTATTTACTTCTGTGGTGATTCATAAGTAAAAATAATTTACAATGTTATTGTTGCAAAGCAGTAAAAACCTTATAAAACAATTTTTGAAATCTGACATATTTGTTCGAAAACTACAGACAATAAAAAGACAATCATTATTATCTTGAACAGTGGTTTGAAATAAGCAAAAAGTGGCATTAATTCCAGATTTGCTAATGCAAGTTTGTTGCAAATTTGTCATATTTTCATGTTCTGATAGAATTTTTCTTTTTAGACCATTTTCCCCGCAGATGCTCAAAGTTGCCATTTTTTAAAAAACAATTATTTAGTTGAAAAGCAATAATTTCGAGCTGTTATTTTATTTCATAAACCACACCTGTGAACTTCCATATGTTATATATTGATAGGATGAATATTAAACGGGTTTTCAGAGTTTAAATTTTAGACTAGGTAGTATTAACACACTTGAATGTGATTTTAATTAAATTCTGAATGTTTCTGTAAAAATCTGAATAAACTTTGACCCTTCTTCTTTTAATCCAATACAGGTTTTGATGCCCCTCCGATCCGCTTAAGAACAACTATTTCCAACTTTAAAATATTTTTAGTTAAATTTTTTTTTCCTACATAAAACATGACAGTCTCTTTTAGTCACGCCCCAATTTTGTTTTTTAATATATTCATTAACATACATTAAATAAAAATATTAGATTAAAGATAAAATCAAAAAAATAAAACCTCTTTTGTATTTTTTTTTTTAAATACAAAAAGAGGTTTTCTCCAAATAAGGGGGCTTGCGGAATAAGAAAAAGTATGCAAAATAGAAGAACTATCATTTAATAATAACAGTTTCAAATTATTTTAACTAAAAGTAAATTTCATAATTATAGCTAAGTATTTATTCGCTATCGGATAAATTGCTATCAACTTTTATATCAACGCAATCTAATTGTCAATAAACATCAATTAGTTCAAGCAAAATCTCTACATTAACATCCTTACGTCTTGTGTCTTGTTTCAATCAGTAAAAGTTCCAACACCTCTTCTGGTATTACTAATTTACATACAGACTTCAAACTTTTCAAAATAATACCGGAAATATAAGGATCTGATTATTTTAAACCTTAAACAAAAAACATCAGTTAAGTTGTTAAATCTTGAGGTTTTTCTTGCATGATTTTTACGATTTTTTCAGTGACGTAGTGAAGACTTTCTCCAGCATTTTTGCCAAAAGTTTTAATTGGCAAAATAAATTAAACCATGGTTTGAGCTCCATAAGCTAAAACTTAATAAAAACAAGGAATAATTTTATACCATGATTATTTGTCTAATAATTAAAACTGTTTGTAGACAATAACTTTCAAATTTGATTGGATCAATTGGAACTTGACAAGACAAACATAGTAGTGTTGTTCTTAAATGGACAATAAGATTTATATCTCTATCAAAATCTTCTGATAACAATGTTGGATCAGAAAAAGCTCACTGTGCAGTTTTGCCATTATTAGATATACTAGTGCCACCTATTTATGATGTGTCTACGTGTAAATTTAATTTTCCCGAAAATCCTTTTTGTATAAGACTTTTTTAAGCTTTTGCATAATCTTTATTAATTTTTCCTTTTTTCTGCCATTGCTTAATATTTGATTTATACGACAAAGGAAGGAGATATTTTATGAAACGGATCTAGCAATGAAGTGGACTTATCCCAAAGAGTAAAAGTGCTTTCTCAGGCTTAAATAATTTGTTTAGATAATTTTTAATACACCTAATTTTAGTAGGTATTGCTTTGCAAAGCAGGCACAATTTATAAGACGGCGTTTCGGTGATTTCCGCTAAAAATTTCCTATCGATGGCTGTTAAAAATAAAGAGCTTTTAATATTAAGAACTCTTCCATTGGGTAGCCATGTTATAATATATAAAAGTTCATTTATTTGTTGTTCAACATAAAATTTAGTTTTCAGAATAAGGTCTTTATTTTCTTTAGCATACTTTAATATCATTGGTCTGCAAAATTTAACAGAATTAGGAGATGGATTTGCCCAAAACACATCTCAGTCATATGTTTGACGTCTTAAGGGTACAATTGTAACAGAAACAAGCAAATTGTCTGATAAACTTTTAATTAACTCATCGAACTTTTGATTGAATTAAGAAAAATTAATGGTTCCATCAAATTCCTAATTTACAACAAAAATCAACTCAATTGAGTCCTTTTATTTACTACTAATTTTAGATAAAAATTGCGCCTCTTGTGATTCTGTTATTCTTTGATCAATAAGTATTAAAAGTTTTTGTAATGACACATTTTCCTCTTTTTCAGAGATGTGAATAATATTTGGTCTACAGTTAATTTTAGATTCCAGAATATCACTGTAAAACGGATTAATATCTGCACCTCTCTCTTTAATTTCCAATCTTCTTGCCATGTACTGAGATTTAGTTAAACCATAAATTAATACAAAAGCAAGTCCCTCTTCTGGAGACATTTTTTTATTTCTTTGTTGTTGTTTTTATTGATATTATACCCCAATGTTTGATCTTGCAAAATGTACATGATAATTTTTACTAAGTTCTTATTACCTATTTGTTTGGCTGTGTATCTTGCTGTTTCAAGTATATACTTTGTATCATATTCAACTTTTTCAGACAGATAAAAAATTGCTATTCTTTTAGCTCGCTTTCCTTTGTCTTTAAATGACAATGTATGCCGTCATCTCTTTAATTTTAGCAATTCTAATACGTTTGAGAGTTTCGAGATAAGTTAAAATTAAAATTACATTCTAACCAGGAAAACGAATTTCTATGAAATTTATACTTGGAGTATTGAACATTCTCCATTTTTTGTTTGTACGTGGTTTTTAATGTTAATAATTTGTTTTACAAATTTTTTTTCCTGAGCACATTCAATTTTCATAACATTTTTCTTCTCCAAAAATTTTAACATTCTGACATTTTAAAAGCATCACCCGTCACAAAAGAAATGAAATCTTTATTCTTTAACTTCATTTAAGACGATTTGTATTTTATTATTTATTTACACAATTTTAAATCAACAAAAAGATTATTTATAATAGCTTGACATTATTTTAATGGTAGATCTTAAAGTTTCCACAAATTTACCATTTTATTACAATACTATGCAGTTTGTTTAAAAATGACTGTTATGTTTTATTAAAAAAAAAATTGTAGTTGAAACATTTTAAAATTGAAAATAGTTGTTCTCGGGCGGTTACGGGCGGCATGAAAACCTATACTGGATTAAAAGAAAAAGGGTCGAAGTTAATTAATACGTCTTCAAATTTTTACAAAAAAATACAGAATTTAATCAAAGTTACATTCAAGTATTCTATTTTTTCCTAGTCTAAAAAGTTATCTTCCTCTCCATTTTAACGGCATGATATGTAATTTTATAAAATATATTACATTAAACTCTGAAAGCCTGTTTAATAATCTTCCGATTGATATATAATATATGGAAACTTTTATTTTATTTCTTAATCAGCAGGTGTGATTTAAGAAATAAAATGAAAGTGCGAAATTATTGCGTTTCAACTAAATATATATTCTTTAAAAAATGACAAATTTGAGCAAAAGCCGGGAAGCACCAAATGGTCTAAAAAAAAAAAAACTCTTTCAGAAAATGAAAGTATGAGTATGAATTGCAACAGTCTTGCATACTCAGGACTTTTTATATCGGATTATCGCTAATTTGGAACTAATTCTTTTAAAACTTTTTGATTATTTCAAACCACTGTGTCTTGGAACAAATTAAATAAATTTGAATATATTTATTTATGTATATATATATGTATATATACATATATATATATATATATATATATATATATATATATATAATCATTTTATCCTTGCTGTCTGTATATAAATATATATATATATATATATACATATATATATATATATATATATATATATATATATATATATATATATATATATATATATATATATATATATAACCATTTTATTCTTGCTGTCTGGAATAATTATATATATATATATATATATATATATATATATATATATATATATATATATATATATATATATATATATATATATATATATATACATATATATATATATATATATATATATATATATATGTGTATATATAAATATATATATATATATATATATATATATATATATATATATATATATATATATATATATATACATATATATATATATATATATATATATATATATATATAATATCTACTATAGCATATTTATATGCGCAATTGCTCACTTTTTTTGCTGGCCTAAATTAAGTGAGCATTTTTAGAAAACGATGACCATTTTATTCTTGCTGTCTGGAATAATTATATATATATATATATATATATATATATATATATATATATATATATATATATATATATATATATATATATATATATATATATATACATATATATATATATATATATATATATATATATATATATATATGTGTATATATAAATATATATATATATATATATATATATAATATATATATATATATATATATATATATATATATATATATATATATAATATCTACTATAGCATATTTATATGCGCAATTGCTCACTTTTTTTGCTGGCCTAAATTAAGTGAGCATTTTTAGAAAACGATGAGGGAAAACGAAGAATAATGAATGAAAATGTTGCTGACCCATATCAAACCCTCAGTCGATGTAGCAGCACTCCACGGTGAGTCAGGCTATTTGTCAGTCGATGTATGTACTGAAGCCCCCGGCAGCAGGCTATTTGACATTAGGTGAGTATGACATCATCATGCTCACCTAACTCAGCAGTATAAGATATATATGTTATATATATATATGTATATATATACATACATATATACATACATACATATATATATATATATATATATATATATATATATATATTTATATATATATTATATATATATGTATATATATATATATATTTATATATATATATACAACCAAATAATGCTAACCCCAGTGCAACCAAATAATGCTAACCCCAGTGCAACCAAATAATGCTAATTTAGTTTCTTTATATAAAAATGCTGCATTTTTTCAATTTAGAAATATAACTATGTAACTGTTTAGAGACAACGTTCTTCAAGTTTTATTCATCACAAAATTCATTATTTGTACACGAAAACTAATAAATTAATTAAAAGTACTAAAAAAAGTTGATTTACTTCTGGAGAAAGCAAGTGCAACTCCACAAAATGTTGACCAAGCTGTATCATATTTTCGTGGCGAATTCTTTATTGTCGATCACAGCCTTGCATCTTCGAGGCATAGATTCAATCAGGTGATCAATGGAACTTTGTGAAATCGCTGTCCAGGCCTTTTGGGTTTGTTCAAACAGTTGATCGTTTTTACGATCACCTTTACGAATTATTCTGCGGTTGACGATCTCCCACAGGTTCTCAACAGGGTTGAGATCCGGAGATTGAGGCGGCCAATTCATCACCGATAGGTGGTTGTCTTGAAACCACTTTTTGACAACTTTTGCAGTGTGTTTCGAATTGTTGTCTTGCTAAAAAACCCATTTTATTGGCATACTCCATTCAGCATAAGGTACCATAACATTTTTCAGGATATTTTTATACATGAAACGGTCCATTTTTCCATTGATTTGATGTATTGGACTTAGACCAATAGCAGAAAAACACCCTAGACCATTACACTTCCTCCACCATGCTTCACGGTCTTATGGCAGTAACGTAAATCGAGGCGTTTTCCAGTCGGTTGACGTACACAACAAATGCCATCGCTCCCAATTATGTTGAACTTCGATTCATCACTAAACAGGAAAGTTCGCCATTTCTGCACATTCCAGTCAATATGAGATGTAGCAAACAGGAGACTTTTCTTCTGGTTCTTTAGTGAAATCAGCGGTTTCTTTGCAGGGCGTCAAGTAAACGATTCAGCTTTAACAGGACGTCGTCTGATTGTTTGGTTTAACACAGGCAGCTCCAATTGCTTTTTTATATCAACTGATGATATCCAGGGATCCTTCTTGACGGATCTGACAATCATAAAATCCTCTCTAGAAGTGGTGAAACGGACCAGACTTAAGAAATTGAAACAAACCAACAAAGTTGCACTTGTTTTGTCCACTGTAAATTGGCACTTATCAACGAAATTCTGCCTGTGTGTTGTCACCTGTCAGCAGATTGCTCATGTCATGGCATGCTTTGACTCCAGACTCCTAAACTGTTTGCTGTGGTAGTATAGTTCATTTCGTTTTTAAGACATGTAAAATTAGA
>NC_061169.1:30736061-30758241 GCF_022113875.1 Hydra vulgaris | reverse complement strand
TTTTTAGCAGAATCGCCCAGCGTTTTAAATAGGATTCAAAACAATCAGCAAAGTGTTTCATCCGACAGCTTGGGGCATTATAATTTGTACCCCTTTTTTTGTTTTATATGTAGCAGCTGCAAATTCGTTGTTTCTAAAATATTTAACAACTTGAATTAGCTCCTTGAGGTTTGGAATTGGTAAATCTTGGGCCAATAGATTAAGAATGAAAATCCATTTGATATAACATTAACATCGTCTCAATTTTTAATTGTTATTTCATTTTCGACTCATTTGCGGCATTATCAGTTACTACACTGAAAACTTTACAACCAATTAGTTTTTGCATTTGTTGATAGAATTAATAGTAACGTTAACCAAATATTCAGAAGTATGTGAATGGTTGGTGTTATTAACTGTATCTGCAAGATAAATATCTGAATTTGTTGTTGTTACCGTTGCACAAACTATTGGTTCATTATGAACATTGCTCCACCTATCAATACCCATGGTTACAGACTGATCATGTAGCAAACCTGAACAGCTAGTTAAATTGTTTGTGTGAACAGTATCTAGTAGTTTTCAACAAATTTCAATTCTATTAGGAGAGTCACATCCTCGGCGAAAAAAATGGACCATTTTGATCAACTGTGGAAGGTTAACTATTCTGAAAAGAAGAGTTAGTAGCGTAAATCATTCTTGCTATTTGCTCATTGACGGCTTCTTTTTCTGATTTTGCAGTTTTAATAAGGTATGAGTCCAACTTAGTTGTCACTGTCTTGCCACTTCCTTTTTGTTTGAACACAAAAAAACTTGTGTATCTACAGCAGATTGACTAAATTCAATTTTCTTGACAAAACATTGACTAGTTTGTGGTTCTTCAGTTTCCTGGTTGATATCTCGATAACTCAAGTCTTCGATTACTCGAACATGTGCCTGATAAGTCAAACTATTTTATTTGTCCCGGTGGCTTATATTTTACCTATAACTATTTAAAAGAAAAATAAAACATCATCTTATTAATATGAATAATTATAAAATGAACATTTATATAATGGCTTGAAAATGAATAAAAACTTCAATCTAACCAATAACTTTTTGTTTAAGTTGTGGGAGTTCTAAGTTCTAAGTATACGCAAACATCTTCTATACTCCAGTTCACATAATCTGCCTTTTTTCAAATTTTAACGAATGATATGTTTTTTTATCTAAATAAAACCATTCACAATTAACTATGGTATGTTTATCCAAAATATGCATAATAAAAGCATATACTATAAGCTTTTATCATGCGTATTTTTGAGCATTTTTCTGATTTCTATATGATATAGGAATAAGAAAAATGATCAAAAAAAAAAAAAGAAAAAAACACGTTGCTTTTATAATTTTAACAACGGTAATAAAAACAAATCAAATATTTAAAGCACAAATTAAATATTGTCGTGATAATCATTTGCTGTTGTTACTATACTATTCTTTATAAATTTGTACTAGTCTATCTATATAAAAATGTTAACAAAAAATATAACACCGTTTACAAAAGATTTGAAGAACCCTAAGTTAATGTTCTTTAAGGTTTTCCGTATTTCGATTTGCAGATCCTTGTGGGTTTTTTGAATTACTTTGTAAATAAGCTGCCGGTACTTCAATGAACCATTAGAGAATATTAAGAACCTCTAGGTTCTTTAAAGTACCTTAAAATATCTCCAAGAACCTTTTGGTTTTTCAAAGTTTGCCAAAAAACTGCGAAGAACCCTTTATATATAGAGTGTATATTATCAGTTAACATTGATAAATTTCTTGTAACTCAATTTATAAGAAGAGTTACACCAAATTAGAAAATAATTATTGTAAATATTTTGTGTTTCTTTATTATTATGATAGTTTAGAGCGTTAAGATTAAAATCTCCTCTTACATTTATTTTTTTTTTTCTTTGAAGCATTCTAAAACTATATTTTGAAGATGGTTTGAAAATATTTCTATATTTTGTTTGCAATTAACTTGAAAGACCCTATTGATCCGCAAAAATTGATAAAAAATGCCATGATATATATGAGAGGTTGTTAGAGACATATTATTAGTTCAAGATCCCAGCTTCCGTTCACAAAATATTAGCACATGGTTAAGAAACTAATATTAATTCAGCAGTACCACCAGCAGTTAAAAATCGATACATAATTTATAAATTTACTTGTGAACAACATGCTAGAAAAAAAAGTGAAGAAACAAACTTATTTGATATTTTTATTCGAGGTGTACATTCTTTAGATTCCCTAGTTAGTCAATCTCATTAAATAAAAGATTGAAAAACAAAAAATTTTGTGCCTACCGGAAAAAGTGAAAGGTTAGTTAACATAATATATATATATATATATATATATATATATATATATATATATATATATATATATATATATATATATAATTATATATATATATATATATATATATATATATATATATATATATATATATATATATACATATACATATATGTTGGTATGTTATGGAGAATTCGGATTGTTTTAACTATGTTATTAATACCTAATAACACAGGTCAACAAAAATTTTTTTTTTTCTGGTGCCGAGCAAACAACTTGTTTTTTGTATATCATTTTTCATTTTTATTTCAAATATACAATTCATTTTAAACGATTAATTTTGGTGTAAAATTCATAATATGAATTTTCCACCAAAGGTGTTAACCTTGGTCTCAACAGATGCGCATTTTCACCAAAATTTTAAATACTTAATATAAAGCGGCTTCCTTATTTGAGTTCCTTTAAAACGCTTGTTTGTCTTGACGGATACGTGCCTGCCGAGGCAATGATACAGTGACTAATATAGCTAAATATATATAAAATATTTAGTATTTCATTTAATCTTTATAAATAGTATATAAAAAATGAAAAGTAAATAGATTTAAATAGTTTTTATTTAACATATATCTAGTTTTATACATAATTCCAATACTATTTGAAATTTTATTTTCTATTAGATTAAAATGCTTTTTCCAATACATTTGCTCATCATTTAGAATATCCAAGAGTTTAAAACAGAATGTCCATTACAACTTGTTTTTTTTTTATTGAAATATCCAAAAGTTTTAAAGGCATCAAATATAGAAGATTTAGAAAAGAGAGTATATTTGCTTTTGATAGGGTTCAGAGAGAGAGTTTGTTTACTTAAAACATTTAATTGGGGCCATCAAGTTCACAATTTATAGTAGTAAAGATTGTCCGAATGTTAAAGTGTGTATAAACTTGAGTGTCATCTGCAAAAAGACTGAAGTTCAGTATTTCAGATGATAAGTTAAAATTGTTGATATATACTCTTTATATATTCTCTTTCTTGTTTCCATATTAACAACTTACGAAAATTTTGAAGTAATTTAACTTCAATTTTAGTAGCCTATAAAACAAACTTATTTAGTTTGTTATTAATTTTATCATATAAAAACAATCAAGTTTAACTTATCTATAATAATGTGTTATAACATTCTAATAATTTGTTGTAAACGAGTTTTCATTTCAACTTCATTCATTGTTTTAAATTTATTTTAGTAAAGATTTTTTATTTTGCGGTCATTATTATTTAAAAAAACTTTGTCTGAGCAATAAAATTTTATTGAATCCTTAAAGAAGCGATTTGAAGAAGCAGTTTACAAAAAAAAAGCTTCAAAACGTCCTTTACACCCTGAAACAGCAGCTCTTCATGTACCATATGACTAAATGTCAAAACCAATATATATATATATATATATATATATATATATATATATATATATATATATATATATATATATATATATATATATATATATATATATATGTATATATATATATATATATATATATATATATATATATATATATATATATATATATATATTGCAGCTATTCATAATGCCTATAATATTCTGAATATAAATGTAATAAACAAAAATATAAAAGAAGAAATACAAAATCTACCTCTGAATTAAGTCCTTAACAATTGGTTTGATAACTTTCCACCAACACGTTAGAGTTTACCTAAAAAACAATATGTATAAACATAAGGCACATTGAAATGTTTTAAATATAAGATCTTATCCACATGTGTATTTTCTTATTAACTACATTCTTCAAAGTCAAGTTTAGAAAACCCAAGCTTATCTAATAAACAATTATAGTAAAATATGTAGTTCTGATTAAATCGCCGCAAAATCATAAATATAAAAATATTTTTATTCGCTAAATTTTGTAACGAAAGTAAAAGATTTAAATAATTCAATTACCAATTTGTTTTGCTGTAACCAGTCTAAATCGTTTGAAAATTTTTATAGACTGAAAAAAAAAGGCTGGTATAAGTAACAGCAAATAAAGTACAGTCACATTAATAAAATAGCTGTAAATGTTTTGCTGTTAAAAAAGATGAAGAAAAAAATTTATTAAATTTATTCAAGTTTTCATTCTATAATTGAGTTAAAGATATTATAATAAAATTTACAAACTTTTGTCACCCTTTCTTAGTGTAAACTCATTCAAATTTTCTTTTGCTCAACAGTTGAGTTAAAATTTTTATGAATAAATAATGTGATGATGTATGCTTGAGTCTCCCTGTTTTTATTCAAAACACCTTTATAACTTTGTACTATTACTCTGTACATAAAAAATTAAAGAAAATATAAATAGCATTCAACAAAAATGTACATTAATACTGCATGTATTTTATTAAACTATGAGAACAATTTTTTTTTACGAGCAGCGCTCTTGTTCGTCAAGATTCGTGTTTTCTAGTTAGAGCGTTAAGAGTATAAGTAAATGATAGCAGTACAATGATATATATATATATATATATATATATATATATATATATATATATATATATATATATATATATATATATATATATATATATATATATATATATATATATATATATATATATATATATATATATTAGGGTGGGTCGAGTCTTTTTATCTTTCCTGTACATGAACAAAAAGTTGTTTTGGCATCAGTACAGTATGAAAATAATATTTAAAGATTTTTTATGAAACGTTTATGGGTCCCAACTTTGATTAAAGTCTTACCTTATTTGATGTATTTTAACCATTTCCTTGGTACAATCTAAATACGTACCAACTATAAATCATTAACTAAAATGCATTGGCAAATGGTTTAGCACCTAACTACAAGTGTTAAAAAAGAAATGGAATAAATTTTATAACGTTATTTATTTTATTTTTATTTTTTTTTATTTTTTTATTTTAAGTTTATTATTTGTTCCTTAATATAACAAATTCGTAACCACATAAAAAAGATTCGTTAACAGTGAATATATAAATAAAAACAAAGTATTACAAAGTGGTTTTACAAAAATAATAAATTCACTTTAACACTGTAAAAAGAACGCGGAAAACTTGCAGAAGACCAAATGGTCTTATCATCAAGAACCGCTTTACATTGCCGTAAATAAAAAAACATATTCATAAAATTTTTACATAAAATTATTAAATTATAATGGTATTAAAATGTCAGATAACAAGTATACAAATATATTTTTACAAAAACCTTTTTTTTTTTTTTTTTTTTTTGAAATAATATTTACACATTTATTACTAATGCAATGTTGAAAATATATTTATATTAAATAAATTGAAAATATTTATAAATAAATTTAAAAAAAATCACTAAATTTTTATACTTTAAAATACTCTTTCTGATAGTTTTTTTAAAGCAATTTAAGTTTTTTAAATCAATATTATTTAAATTGATTAGTAAAAACTTATTCCAGATATGAGGTGCACGATAAGTCATTTTGAATTGTTCAAGTTTATTTTTGTATGAAGGCTCTAACAGGGTACTATTTGTACGCAATAAATATTTGTACTCTGGTTTTTGTTTATAAAGACTATAGAAAATTGAAGGACTTTTTTGCATTTTGCTATTATACATAAGACTTAGAACATTATATACATTTAGTTCAAACAATGTTAATAAAGACATTTGTTTAAAAAGAGGTTTTGAGTGTTCTGTTTTATTTTTAAAATCAATCACATGTATAGCATGCTTCTGTTTACGATAAAGTGGTTCTAGTTTAGTTTTACAGGTACTACCCCAAGCTATATTTCCGTAGTTTAGGTAACTTTGAACAAAACTATAATAGATTTGTTTGAGTAGTGGTTTTTTTAATAAATAACGTGACTGGTATATTATTCCAATGCTTTTGGATATTTTACTACCTATATAAGCGATATGTTTATTCAATTTAAATTTTCGTCAATAAAAACACCCAAAAATTTCGTAACAGTATCTCTACCTATTTCTCTATTTTCAATAAACAATTTCGGAAAAAAAGATTGAACTTCTTTTTTTTTAAAAGAAGGATGAAATAAAGAAAACTTTGTTTTACTTGAGTTAATAGAGAGTTTGTTTGCCCTAAACCACTCTGAAATCTTTTCTAATTCATTGTTCATTTCTACGCATAGCTCGCTATTATATTTTCCAGAGATAAAAAAAGTTGCTATCGTCAGCAAACATTATAGTTGAAATTCATTTTGAAGCCATACAGAGGTCGTTTACATAGATTAAGAAAAGCAAGGCCCAAGTATTGAACCTTGAGGTACACCACACTATATTATAGACGGATTAGAGAGTTTATTGTCTCCTTAATATACATAATTACAAATACGTAATATACGTAAATTACATGTGACGTCACCAACATAGCAACAAACCATGTGCTGGATTTTTTAGAACCAAGCAAAATATCTAATATATTATTTTGTAATTTTATTTTCTTCTTTGAAATAATAGATCTATAGTAAAATTTAAGTAGGCTAATATAGATATATACTTCAGTAGGCTATAGTTTAGACTGTAGAAAGATCACCTCATTTAACATGTAGGCCTATTTATGAGAGGGCTAAACATATTATAGTCTGTGTAAATATTGGAATATTTATTGACTAAATTCTTATGAAAAATTGTTTTCAAAAACAGCTTTTATTTATTGTAAACATAACTTGTTGTAGTTTTTTTTATTATTTTAGACAAGTTATATTAAATATGGAAAGTATATGTACACGAAGTGCAACTAAACATCCATTGTTTGGGCAGTTAGTTGATTTTTCTGAAAATCAAATCCCATCATAAGAAGATGTTATTAAGGCGTTCTATTATAATCAGAAAACAGTATTTGAAATTAGCTTGCAAGAAAGATATTCAATTTTAGCAGACAGAGTGAAATGTGTTTATTCAAAAGCAAGTATTCCCACAAAAGAAGTGAATAGCACAATCATTAGGATTAGAAGACTTATTGATAAAGTACATACACTTGAAAAATGTTTTGATGCAAAAAGAACATCAGACACGTTCACTGAAAAGTTGAATTCTATTAAGCAGTTATTTGACATTTGTACCTGCAAACGCTTTGATTTGGGCATTAGAGATAGGAACTTATGCACGTGCCCACTGCCAAGTAAAATTCCATTGATAGAGTGGGATTTCTGGGTTAACCAGAAAACTGTTAGAAATATGATAATAGGTGGAGTAGACGAAGAAACGACAGCAACACTGGAAAAGAGACAAAAACGCAAATTTATGAAATCAGTGTGTGATGAAGCACAGTCAAAAGAGGGTGAATATGAAACTGAGGAAGATATTGATGAGGATGAGGGTAACACGTCTGGAAGTAATTATACATCAGAGGAAGAGACAGTATCAGTGCAGAACAGAAACAAGTACAAGGAATTATGTAAAGCAGTTGATGGAAGCAAAATTAGCAACAGAGATACATGTCTTATTGTTAATGCTGTTTTAAAAGACCTCAGTACGTTGTCTTCAGCAACAATTCTTGATCCTTCAAAGCTACGTTAACAAAGGAATTTTTGGAGAGAAACTCTGGTTGAAGAACATATTACAGAGCAATTAGGAATTGTGGTGTATAGGCTTTGATGGAAAGCAAGACGTTACATTAGTTGAGAGTTTTGGTTGTAGAAAAAGTAAAAAAAAAAAACACTATAGTATTGTCTCGTATCCAGGAAACATATACATCGATCATGTAGTTCCTGAAAGTAGTAAAGCTGCTAAAAAAACAAAGGAGTTAATGTCAGTTATTATAGAGACAGACTCCGTAGAAAACATTAAAGGTGTTGTGTGTGATGGCACAAATAATAATACAGATAAAGGCAACGGAATCATAAGAAAATTAGAGGAGAAGTTAGGTAGACTAATACAGTGGTTGGTATGCCTTCTACACTGTAACGAGCTGCCATTTAGAAGGTTTTTTGCAGGCGTGGATTTTTCTCAAACTACAGGACCTTCCACATTGACAGGTACAATTAGCTCGCAATGTTAAACAACAACAACTTTGTATTGTTGTTGTTTAACATTGATTCGTTACAGTTTATATTCTTTTTAATTTGAAATACATTGCAATACATTACACTAACATTGGGTATTTATGTAGTCTTTCTAGTCAGAGTTGGGACCTGTAGACACTGTCCATAAAATAGAAAGTGAGGTTTTTTTAAACGAGTACATCAAAACGCAAGTTTTTAGACATGTACAGGATTTCCAACTTAATATTTTTTACATTTCGACCCACCCTAATATATATATACATATATATATATATATATATATATATATATATATATATATATATATATATATATATATATATATATATATATATATATATATATATATATATATATATATATATATATATATATATATATATATATATATATATATATATATATATATATATATATATATATATATAATAATATATATATATATATATATATATATATATATATATATTTATATATATATATATATATATATATATATATATATATATATATATATATATATATATATATATATATATATATCATCATATTCGTATCACTTATTACATTAAAAAACTCATATCACATATCAATATCTTATCCCATAAAATATAATACATCAAAATCAATATTATAAAAAAACTATATATCACATACCAAAAAATATATTATGCATAAACTATATCATATAAAAAAATTAATATGACATACAAAAAATATACTAATATGTGTTGTTGAATTGTATTTTATTAAAGTATTTTCATCTTTCAGAGTTATAAAATTAAAAGGGGGTGATATCTAAAATTAAAAAAGGAGTCTTTTTTATTGTTAATGCCTTCATGGGTTTTAGAATATGAATTAAATTAGAAAAATTCAAAATCTAAAAAAAGTTACTTTTAATCATAATTTGATTAAGGTCAAATTTGGCCCTTTGATTAAAGCCTAAAATTAAGGGAAATTTATGATTACGAATAATTTTAAAAATTATATAATGACCGAGTATAAACTTGATTCAAATCTTTTTTATGTTTTTTATTACTAAATTGGTGAATAATTTAGGAGTGCTGTTGTTGTTTCCGTAGGATATGTTTTACTATTCCTAAATTTAATTTTAATTTTAGGTTTCAGAGAAAACACTTTGTACTGCCAATTACTGAAAACAACGTATTGAAAATAATAACTAATAACAAACTTATAAGTCAAAAATTGAAAAAACAAAATGAACACTTAATTATGCAGTAGTAGTATAGTGGCAAACGCTTTCGTCATAAATGAGAAATTTGGAGATTGATCCCTATTATGTCCGAAGAAATAATGCGGAGGTGAATAACAATAAAAAAAAAAATAAAAAAAAATAGCCTAACACAAAACACAAAAAATATTTTTTTTACCAGTTTTTGTTACCGAAGAGTCAATATCCGTTACAATACTTTCGGAATAGCATGTTCTAAGGTTTTAATTAATAAATTTAATTTTAAGAATAAAAAATTTATACAAATCAACTTATGGTTTAATCTGCTCACTTACTTATCGCAGCTCTTTTCTTTGGCTGTCTCAAAACTTTACATTTGAATCAACCTAAAGAAAGAGTTTTAGAGGACACCTTTTCTTGTTCAAGCCACTTTAAATGACATCATTTTGATATAAAAGCAATCTGTTTTAAGGTACCGGAGATAGATATAGTAGCAATCTGTTTTAGGGTACCAGAGAAAAATGAAATTTATTTTTCAGAATTAAACAAATTTAAGTTAATATCTAGTCTAGAATAGGGTTCCACAAGAAACTAAAAATAAGAAAAGCTTTCCACTCAAAAATATAAAAAGTTATTAAAGCAGATGAACTAAATATCATATTAAATAAATTCTATATTTTTATTGACATTTAATTAAATTTTAAACAGTTTAAAAATGGTTATTTAAAATACCCATCATTGCATTTTTTATTTGTAAAAAAATATTATGTGAACTACTATATAAGTTAGAAATTTTACAATAAAAAAAATGTTGAATATACAAAGTATACAAAAACCTAAAAAATTTCAACAACTTTTAAAAATCAAATAAAGTTTTAGCAACTTTTATTTATCATTAAAATGTTGAAAAATTTGAAATATAATTCGACTGCAGAATATAAAGAAATAATTTATTAAATATTAGTATTACTTCATAAGGCTTTATATTCAGGTTAAAAAAAATATATTACTCGATAACGGCTTTTTAACCATGTAGAAGCGCAAGTTTTTTGGTTTTGTAAAATCAAATTGTGTTTAAATTAGAATGCTGACGTTGTTTTGACGTTAAAAGTAGAAACGTAAAAAAAACTTTTGTTGACAACGTCGTTCTAACGATAATCAGATTTACGTTGGTTTATTGTTAAACAACCAACGTTGTTCCAACGTTGTTTTATCCCATTAACAGTCCATGTATTGCCGTATTATTACGAAAACTTAAACTGGTTTCCAAATGTTCATGCCGTAATACTAGGCAATCTAAAAGTGGTTTACAAATGTCCATCCGTAATATTACGGTTTTATACAACTCTTTATATTTCTTTCTTGTTCATCAGCAATTATATGTCTACTTTGTTAATACATAATTACCTACTTTTTAATATATAAATACAGAACGTTTGTTTTAATGTTTACTTTTAAACGTGTTTACTTATTTTAAATATGACTTCCTTATTTTATAATAAGAAAGTTTTTTCAGTGCAAAAATAATTATCAAAGAGTAATTATTTACTCACGAAAAGATAGAAAATTGTATATTTAATGAGTCAATAGTAAAAATGTTTATATATAGATAGTAATAGTAATAGTAATATTCATTTCTGTAACAACTACAAATTTGTTTAAATATAAATATTTAAAAATAAAATAAATTGTGGAACGCGATGCAAGCATCGGGTTATAGTCAGCCAACACAATTTAAAAAAAACACAAGTTATGAAAAATGTTTATCTATTCGCGCTTTGAAAACATTCAACGATCTTGCTTTAATTATTTCATTTGGTAACAAATTTTAGTTTTTACAAACTCGATTGGTAAAGAAATTATATCTCGGTAAACATGATGGTAATATTCTCTAACCTGTATTTATTGCCCCTTACTAAAAAAGTCGGGCCTGAACTAGTCACAAATGATGCCGGTTTGGGATTTTTGTACCAATTTATTTGTTCTGTATTTTGCTTGAATCTGTATTGTTATATAAGATCTTCTCTTGCTCGTCTTTTCTCCAATGTTGTTTAACCCTTTGCTTTCAGTTTTTTTTCATATGAAACATTTTTAAGTTGTGGAACTAACTTCGTTGCTCTTCTTTGCATTTTCTCTAACTCATCAATATCCCGTTCTAAATAAGGCTGCCATACAGGTATAGCGAACTCAAAAAGCAATCTCACAAATGTCTTATTTTCCATTTCCACATCAAAGTATGTAAACGTACGTTTTATTAGACCCAAAGTTCTTTTCGCTTTTGATGTCGCTGAAGTCACTTGATCATGCCATTTAAGGTCGAATGAATTAATCATTCCTAAATTTCTTTCACTTACTGTTGTTTTTAATTTGTTTTCTTTGCCATCGTGAGTCATACAATAACTCAATCGTGGATTCTTTTTACCTAAAGCCATCATCATGCACTTTTCGATGTTCAACATTGTTAACCAGATATCTTTCCTTTTTACAAATTCATTGATTTCATTCTGCAAAGACTCATGATCTTCAACATTTTTTATAACTTTGATTAGTTTACTGTCATCTGCATATAATTTGCAATTGGAATTAATATTTGATAGTAGATCATTTACGAATATCAAGAAAAACAAAGGACCAATTAAAGAGCCTTAAGGCACACCACTTAAAATCTCAATCCATCAAGACACATTTACAGCCATTATAACTCTTTGCCTTCTTTCGTTAAAAAAAGACGATATCCAGTCATTTAATATACCCTTGATACTATATGCTTCACACTTTTTCAACATTTATTTGGAACCTTATCAAAGTCTTTGGCAAAATCCATATAAATCAAATCTATCGCTAAACTGTCACTTATAATTGCTGTTAAAATGTCTAATGTTTCTAGCAATTTTATTACACTTTATTTTTTACGAAGCCATGTTGATTTTTTGATAGCAATTTATTTTCTATCAGATAAGTCATTATCACTTCTTTTATAAATGCTTCCATAACTTTGCATGGTATAGATGTTAATGATACAGGTCTGTAGTTAGGCGGCTCTGTCGTATTACCATTTTTGAATATTGGAGTGATAATTGCTTCTTTACGTTTGCTAGGAATTTTTTTCTGTTTCAATTGATTTTCGGTAAATTAAAGCTAATGGAGTTGCTACACTATTTGAGCAGTTTTTAAGTACGTACGAGGTAATACCATTACTACTACACGCTTTGTTGACGTCCAAAGAAATCAGTTTTTGCTGAACTGCCTCATTTGTAACAACATTTTTGCAATCCCATTCAAAATGGTTTGTAATATGTGGTTCAAACTCGGGAATTTAACCATGCTCTTTAACCATTTCACCATGCTCGATTGAAGAATTTTGTTTAATGTATTAACAATCTCATGCCTGTCAGTTGTGAGTACACTTGCGTAGTTTTTCATTGATTGTATTTTACCCATGTTTTTTTGGTTCTCTTCCGCGTATTTGTAGGTCTCGCAATTTTTTTTTATTTTATAAGTTTTTCTCATAATCGATAGTGAATTCTTTTAACTTCCTTTTGACTACTTTTTCTCTATTTTTTACTCATTTAACTTATTTAGATATTTAAATTTACCAGCTCTTTTTACGCTCGTTTAACGCAATAAAGCATTAACTTCGTCTGTGATGCATGGGTCTTTTTTAACTTTTTGATCATACCTAACTTTTTTCTTTGAATATTCAATTCAATCAACACCTAATATTTTTAAAAGCACTGTAGCAATGATCCACGAAAGCACTGTAGCAATGTTCCACGTTAAAATCCTTGAATAATTTATACCAGTTTGTTAAATTAAAACCAAGATTTACTTTTTCATAGTCTCCCCTTTGGTAATTTATATCTTTACTATTAAATTGTATAAGGATTGTGTCTGCACCTTGCATGTAATATTTGAATTGAATTACAGTAGAACTCATTTTCGATGTTCTTTTTGTTTTTATTTCTGCATTCTTCTCTTAAAAGCTTTGATATAAACCTTTCACTTTCTGTTAAATCGGGATTTATTTAGACATTCTCATATTTTTTCGAGTCTCGTAATTCTTTGGCATTTTTTAAGATAGAATTCCTTTATTATTTACCTTTCAATATGACAACAAATGGGGCTTGATTATTGGTGTTTCTTGGTTTTAGTTTCATAAAGTTTTGAACATTAACGTTTACTTGCAATTTTTAATAATGTTTATTATAACTCGTCTATTTTTTTCTTTCTCTTTTTACTTTTCTTCGTTCTCCGATGGTTTAATTCCAAAAATAACGACATTGTTCTCTCTTCTTTCTTGTTCTTTTGTCTCACTGGTAACAGTGTTTATCATTAGCATTTGTTCCGGTGACTTTTTTACCTTGATTGCACACGTTACATTGTTATTTATATGACTGGTACTTGATTTATTCATTTATAAATCATCTAATCTTTTTGTTAAATTCATTTTATCAGTTATTAATTTTTCAATTTGTAGTTTCAGATCTCCAATAATTTGTTCCTGTTGAGCGTTGTAGGCATTAAACTCTTGAGCATTTACCTTTTTTTTTTGAAATATAATATTAAATTTTTGAAAAATTTAATATTATATTCACTAGTCCTTCAAACTCTGTTGTTTTTTTCGTTAATAACAAAAACGTATTATAATATTTCGTTAATATAATGTTTAATATTATTTTTGATTTCAAAAATATGTCCACCATCTTCAATTCTGCCAAACAAAAAAAACAAACAAAAAAAAATTGATAGTTATGATATGATATGATAAAATTTGATAATTAAAAAAAAATAATAAAAGGTTAATGCTTAAAGAAGGTGTGTGTGGTATTTTACAAAAACAAATTTCAAAAAAGATATGATTGTGTAGTATGTGGTGTTGGACTTTGTGCGGCTCCATTCTTTTATTAATATCACAAAAAGTAAATATTATACACTAGCTGAATTGACCCGTAAAAATACGGGTCTTAGTAAGTCTATTCCACACAAACCTTTTGCTTTATTTTCTTAATCTAGCTGTCCGTATCGGTAAATGCAGGTCTTTTTTTCTACTTCTATATTTATCAATTCCACGCCAATCATTTCTTTACTTGTTCTTTATTTACTTCAATATTTTTTAGTAAACTGTGGAAAAAAATTCATTAAAAAAATTTGCTTTAAGAGCAAAAAAAAACTTTAACATACGAACTTTTTCCGCATGCGTATATAGCTTATTAAACCCCGTTTATTTATTTTATTTAAAAAAAATTCTGAACTAAACTACTTCCTACTTTTAGACCAGCCATGGACCATGGTTTATGGTTGCGTCCTAGCCATATTCAATAGTTCACTATATTTATTATTATTATATGCTTAGTTTTGAACAATAACGGTCTTTTATAGTTATCTTTGTATTAGACGGAAACGGTAATGCAATTCTTTAAAACGTTAGTCGCTTAAAGCGTCAAAAGTCATGCAAAAAAATAAATTATAAATTTTGTGGTTTAAAAGTTGAAAAACTAATAATATTATAACAAAATATTCGGTAATTTTTAAACGTTATTATTTAGCTCTTACTTATGGTATTTATTTTGTTTTCATTTTACATTTTTAAAAAAATGTTGAAGCACCTAACTACATGCATAACTTTGATAGCTCACAAGTTAAGTGCGCAGTCATCAGAGTCGCTGTGCAAGGCTTCAAATCCGCGCCTAAAAAATCTCAATACATTTTTTTAAATTTTTTTAATCTGGCTATATTTATAGCAAAAATTTAAATATAACAAAAAACCTTTTAATTGCTTTTTTTTTCCCTGCCTCCACTGCAATACCATGTGGAGTAGCACGAAGGTTTTATCAAATTTTTTCCTTATTAGGTTTTAGGACCTTTTTTTTTAAGACTATCCGTAGCTTATTAGGACCAATTATGCGAGAACAGTATCAAAATCGTGACACACACGCAAAAAATTTTCGCCACGTTTATTGGTGTTTTAAGAAATCCAAAAAATTTATAAAATTAAAAAAAAAAAACGGTTAAAGTGTATAACATTTAACTTGTTTAACTTCACAAATATTTTGTAATTTAAAGAAAAAAATCGCTGGCGGAAAATTTGAACCACGACTATTACGTTCAGAGGCTTAGCGCGCTAACCACTCGGCCATGCTGACACATCAAATATCGAAATTTTAAAAAAATATAAAAATTGTTTTTAACGGAATTGCTGTAGATCAAAAAATTAGGAGAGGTTGACGCAATGCAATTTTTAAGTCAAAGTCAAAGTATAAAACTTGAAAAATGTTTCAGTATGTTTTATCATTACTTAATTACGTACGTTAGATATTTGCATACACGTTTTCTTCTAAAAAAAAGTGTTGCGACTCTTTCTACTAACACTACTATTAAGTTTGACATTATTATATAGAAGATAGATAGATTATAAAATAGTTTTTCACTTAAAAGGACAAACTCTATTCCACATTAACCTTATCTTTATTTCTCACTCTAATATTTTTTAGTGAACAATAGATTATGTGCTAGAAAAAAAAAAAAAAAATTCACATATGCACCTTTTCCGTATATTTATATTTAGAGCTTAACATGAAGAAGGTAAATCATTTAGTTCAAGACAACCTGCCCAAACCCAAATCCTCTGTTGATTTATGCACACTCACTGTCGCTAGGCGTGTAAAATAAGTAGCTAGGCAAGTCAAATAAATTAACTTGATCTGTTTTTCTGCATAAAACAAAAACAGAAAATGTGAAGTACTTGATATAAGGCACTTTAATATTGGATTTAGTTAATTCAATACAAAGTGATAGGAAACTGCAAAATAAGGTAGCAACGTGAAAATTATTCAAATACTAATTTACAACAATTTGTATTGCGTTTTATTAAAATAGCTTTATTAAATAGTATGAAGATTGATGATTCTTCTTCTTCGCCTTTAGAAAATGATTAACGATTTGAAAGACTTTTAAATTGATTATAAAAGCATTATCTAAAAATGAAATAAAATCATTATTAATAACACTGAACGCACATTTATTTGTTTTATGTTAATTCATTTGAAAAATAAAAAATACGAAACGAAATTTAGTAATATTAAATAAATATTAGACACTTACTTTGTGAGGGTGCTTTTGTAAAAGTCTCTAATATTTGGTTGGAAAGCTGGAAATACTCTTTTTTTTAAAAAATTCAGTTTTATCAGCATTGCTAAAGATAAAAATTCCTACTGACACAAAAAAATATATAAAGTAACATATTTTAAAAATTTATGTAAATGATAACAAATATGAAAAAAGTAATGTTTAAGTTTCAATACACATAAAACCCATAAAACTGCATAAGTATGCAAACTACATTACCTGATGGTACTGCAGATGATATTGATGCTATTGTGAAAGTAAAAAAAAAAAAAAGTGTATAAAGTAACATATGTTATACATTTATGAAATTGTTTACAAACATGAAAAAAGTAATGTTTAAGTTCAATACACATGAAACCCATAAAACTGCATAAGTATGCAAAACACATTACCTGATGGTACTGTAGATGATATTGATGCTATTGTTAAAGTAAAAAAAAAAAGTGTATAAAGTAACATATGTTATACATTTATGTAATTGTTTACAAACATGAAAAAAGTAATGTTTAAGTTCCAATACACATAACACTCATAAAACTGCATAAGTATGCAAAACACATTACCTGATGGTACTGCATATGATGACATTGGTGCTATTGTAAAGGTAAAAAAAAAAGTGTATAAAGTAACATATGTTAAACATTTATGTAATTGCATGAAAACAGTAATGATTAAGTTTAAATACACATAAAACCCATAAAACTGCATAAGTATGCTAAACAGATTACCTGATATTATTGCTTGAGGTGCTAATGTAGAGACAAAAAAATAAATAAATAAAGTAATCTGTAAATTAAGATATGCTATCTTTAAGTTTTAACACACATAACACTCTTAAAACTGCATAAGAATGCAAAACACATTACCTGATGGTACTGCAGATGACGCTATAGTGGAGGTAAAAAATATATTTACATAAACTAACATATACTAATCAATTAAGCAGTTTATTTTAGAGTGATAAAACCGCACACAAACATCAAAAAATGTGTGTTAAAATTAAACAAAAAGAAACATAAGTGTACTTTCCTTACCAATTGAATTTTCTAAATTTTCTAAATAGAATAAAAAAAACTCATTAACATTAGGAAAGAAACTAACATGAAGAATATTTGTCAACTTTAGGAAATCTATAAATAAAGTTGGAACAAAACAAAAGGCAAAAATAACAATCACAAAACAAAACAAACCAAAAAAGAAAAAAGCGACAAAAAAAATAAAAAATAAAAGTAAAGAAACAATTCACAAGAACAATATAGTAACTTACTAAGTTGTTGAAATATAAGCCCTATAAAAAAAATGCTAAAAATTGTATCAAAAAAGCTAAAAGACCATAGAATACACCTTTTTTTTTGAAAGTAAAATGCTTTATCTATAATACACAAATGTAATATAATCAAATTCTGTTTACCCATTGAATGTTCTAATTTTTCTAAATAAAATGAAAAACTTATAAACATTAAAATAAACTAACTTGCCAAATATAGAATAACTTTATGTTATAAATAAAGAATAACTTTATGTTAAATAAATATGTAATAAAAAAAAAAAGAGCATTACAACAACAATAACAAATTGCTTACTTAGATTCTCAACAGAATCTTCTAACTTTTCTAAATAAAATACATTTAAAAGTTACAAAAGTCACTTGCTGACTGACAAACTGTCACAACTGACAAAAGTCAGTTGCTAAATAACTTTAAAAAAACTAAAAAAGCATAAATGTATTTGCACACAAAAAAAAAACAAAAAACAACAACAAAATTCCTCACTTAGCTTGTCCATTACTTCCGCTAAACATTAAAAAAAAGTTATAATTAACAAATTGCTGAAATTGGTGAAATATATATCTTTGTAACATATCCTTCTCATACAAAATTAGCTTACTTGGCAAGAGCTCTTCGGCTCTGATCTCTTGAACATCTAATATATATATATATATAGACAAAATTAATTTTCAAAATATTTACTTTTTCAATTAAACATATAAGATTTGTCTTAAATTATAAAACTGTTGCACAGTTTTATAATTTAACACATTCAGTAAATGACAAAAAGTTTCATTTTACGTGAAAGTTTAGTAGTTAGAAGACTTAAAAGTCAATTTTAGCTTAAACACGTTTTATGAAATTATAGCTTAAACACCTTAAATAAAGCTTATACGCGTTTTTAAGGTTCACTGCTTTACAAAAACATCAATCAAAATAGCGGAATAAACAAAAACTGAGTTTTGGGTCTACCCTTTTAAAGTTCCAAAAATTAATTTATATATTTTTTAATTTTAGTTAAATTTTAGGGGGGTGTACTTGATTCACGGGGTTAGGGGAGGGCGGCATATCTTGGTTGATTTTAATTAAAAACGGCTAAATTAAATCATCGTTTTATTCACACCGTAAATCAAGTACAGCTCCGCCACTTTTAGAACATATGTAACTGCTACTATATATAGTATATATATATGGCTTACTTCGAAAAAATGCAGAAACTTCTTTGTCGCCTAAAGATATACAAAATTTTCTTAATGTAATTTCTTAATAAAAAAATAAGCTAAATATCTCAGTATTATTGACGTATCATCTCTTTTTATCTCTTTAATTAATGTTATACAAAATTAAAAGAATACCTTCTGTATCTTGGCTGCTCCTTTCTATAAAAGAATCTTAATGTTTATTTTTGGATCAAAAACATATTAACTTCAAACATATTAACATGGTAATTATAAAATAAGTTTAATTTTTTAAATCAAGATTACAATAATTAAACTTGTAGATACAACTTACTTGTCGTCCCTCGCTTTGCAATTGTTATAATCGATATGAAGACCACATGGCCGAGTTTTATTGGTTTTAGAGTACAGTTGGCGCACATATCATAATACAAAAATCAGATGGTTTTGAATCTATTAATTAAGCTGTTTTTATTAACGGATTTGGTGGATTTAATTAGATAACCGCAAGGTAGTTTTACAGTGGTTTAAGAGTTGGCGTACGTTTCGTAATACAAAAATCATTTAATATTTGTTTATATCTTAATATTCGAGCATTTCTATTAGCGGATTAGGCGAAATTTTGTGGATTTTCTGTTTGTAACCTTCTGGAGTAACTAATTTTTTTTTTTAGGTTTCAGATTACAATTTTTTTTTTTCATACCCTTCCGTACTTTTTAGGACTCTTGACCAGTTAGTTTTAATAAAAATTTCAGATTGGATGTAAAACCTTTTTTTTATATATATGAAAGAAATTTATCTCTTTAATGTGTGTTGAACTCGCAGTTTTAACTAATTACCTAAAACATAAGTACCTCTATCATGATATATGCGCAACAAATTTCCAACAGCGTTTTTATGTTTTTAAAAATTTTTAAAAACGTTTTTAAAAATTATCTCCGTTTGCTTTCTTATAGTATATTATATCTTTATTTTTATGTAATGCGTATAACATCTATATGCATTTAAACTTGTTTTTCTTTGTTTTCTAGAAAACTGGAAAAGATTTTTAAAAAAAAATGTGTAAGCAAAAGGTTTTGAACCGAAGCGAAGCACTTCAATCGCTTTGGAACGCTATATCATCTTTTTACACTATTTAATAAACAGAAAACTTATTAAACTTTAAAAAACAACATTTAATGCTTTAAAATAAAGAGATATTGTCGCAATGAAATTATTAAGTAAAAATAAATCGGTAGAATTTGATGTCATCTACTTTATAATTATACTGATTGATAATTAAAGAACTTAAAGTTTACATATTTAGATATTTGAATAGACTTTCGTTCACATTGATAAAATACAAATCATAACGGATTGTGGATCCGAAAAAAAAGGTTGATAAACTACCATCTATAATTATTGGAAAGGTCATATTTTTTAATATCAAAGATATCAAAGTTTGGCGAAAAAGTAAAAACAATGTCTACCTGAATTATATGTTATTATCCTATTTATTAGGTTTACCAATAAAACTTCCCTGATTAGTTTATAATTTATTCAAAGCCCTGATTAGCTTTTAATTTATTTGCCTATTAATCACCCTTAACAACAATAACCGCCATAAATATATTCTTAGCATTCTACTTAACGACTTATCTAATTAGTCTATTTTGTCACTAAGTATAAAAAAATTTACTAAATATCAATTTATTTATCTATTTAATTTAATATATATAATATATAATTTAATATATATAATTTAATCTAATTAATATAATTGAAATACTACTAATCAATTTACTGATATTTTTTCTATAGCATTGTTTAAAATGGTCATATTCTGAAAGGTAAAGAAATTTATTGAAAAGAAAGTTGCACAAAAGAAAAAAAAAAACTAAATAAAAGTTATTCGTTTCAAAAAACGTTTTACGAAGAGTTTTTCCAAACAATTTTATTTTTAATTGGGTTTTTTTTGAATTACGTCATAAGCATTTTGAAGGCGTTTTGAAAAACAGTTGCTGCATAAATTTATAGTAAAAAAGTTAATGTAGCAAAATAAACTTTTAATTGTCAAAAGAAAGTTTTAAAGTTTTATCTAGCTACAGGTTTTTTTTTTTTTGCCTCCACAACAGCATCTTATGAAGTAGCAGGGCTGTCTTGTTAAGTTTTTTCTTTATTAAGTTTCAGACAACTTTTTTTTCAGACCATCCGCAGCTTATTAGGACTAATTACATTCGCACATTATTAACATAAGTGTCTCAATTATCATAGATACGCAACATATTTTTTCTCCTGGTGATGTTTTTTTTTTTTTTTTAATGTTTTATGAAGTTTTAGCATTCTTAAAATCTTTTCTTTAGTGAGTGCATAACATCGTTACGTTACATATGTTTATATATAATCTTTATAAAACTTCGAAAGTATTTTGTATTTTAAAATAATTAAAAAAAATTAAAAAAAACAGCCACCTTTGGTAGGAGTCGAACCTCTAGTTCCTTGTTCAGAAGTTCGCCGCCCTATCCACTCAAGCTACGCCGGCATATCATCAAGTGTAAATTTTATAAAAATGTTGTAATTTTTTTAAAAATGTTGTAATTTTTTTAAAAATGTTAGATCAAAATTAAGGAGAGGTTGACGCAATGTAGTTTTCAAGTAAAAATCAAACTGTAAAACATGATAAATGTTTCAGTATGTTTTAACATATGCTTTAACATTACTTAGTTTAAAGTTTACGTACGTTAGATATTCGTTCACGTATTCTTATAGTGCTGCGACTCTTTCTTGCCAATACCTCGGTTGCAATGGCTGCCAAGGGTTTCGTGTCAAATACGCTCCAAGGGACACTACTACTATTAAGTTTGGCAATATTATATAGAAGATTTGTAAAATTTTGTGTTTCTAAAGTATAAACTATATATTCTTAAACTTAAATAAAAACACTTTGTAGATTTTAATTAATGTTAAAAATAGTAAAAAACTCTATTTATTAAATAAAAAAAATCACGATGATTTTAAAAATACGGGACATTTAGGGACCACTTCCGAAAAGAAAAAAAAACTTGGACTAATAGTGACCGTATTAAAAAACAAACAAACACAGCACTGTTA
>NC_061169.1:30726061-30733561 GCF_022113875.1 Hydra vulgaris | reverse complement strand
TTTCTAACTATTTAGGAACAACATAGAAAAAAGTGCTGCTTCATTGACTAAGCGTTTGGGTTGAGGCAAAAATCTTTTTTTCAATATTCTTTTGTTTATTCTTCTATTCCCAATATAACCACACAAAAAGTGGTAAGGAAAAAAAAGTCAACAAACGTGACTCTATATAGCTATATATCTACGATAGCGCATATAAAGGCACATTAATTGACTTTTTTTTTTTTCCCTTACCACTTTTTGGATGGTTATTTTGGAAATAGAAAAAAAACCGAGGGTTAATAAAAAAAAGATTTTTGAACCAAAGAATAATAAAAAAAATCTTTTTGTAAAAGTTTCGTTGGGTTTTCCTTTTCATGGACTATATGATTTTTAAATCTTTATTTTTTATTAGAAATAAATAACAGTGATAAAAAATTGTCATTCAATAGTCTTATTTTATTAATTCTATTCGTAAAGCATAGGAGAGTGTAGGAATAGTTAAAAAAACAAGAATTTGTAATAGTTGTTTTTTTTGTTTAATAAAAATAAAATGAAAGTTTGTTCAAATTGTTTACAAAACATTTGATTCACAAATAATCAAGAAATCAGAATATACGAATCAAGAAAGTTTAGAATATATGGAATAACTCATATATATAGAAAAGTTGTCAAGCTTTATATAAAAAATAAATTTTACCCAGTTCATTCAATTAACTTGACACAACAAAAATTTGTTTTTAATATTTTCAAGTTTCTAAAAAACTTACTAACTCATTTCTCCTAAAAACGATGCAGGTTAGCAGTATTTAAATCTTTAAATTGGTCTGGATTTTAGATTTCTGATTTGACAATATCTTGTTGGGATTTAGAGTTAAACAGTTTTTTAGCAACACTTTCCTTAACTTCAGGTTAAAAGTTCTTTGTCAGTTATAGAGACAACATATGTTCTCTGGCCATGGAACCAAGAATTTCATTTAATAATGTAATTTAACAATAACAACTTCATTCTGTAAGGCCCCATATTCATTATTGTTCATCTAACTATGCAGCCGTACATTGTAAAAGAGCTCTTCAAAACAAATATGTATGAAAAAGATCTACAAATTTAGCAAAATTAGTAACATTTAGAATATTACATAAAAAAAAGATTTCAATCGAGGTGACTAAGCTAACTAAGGACTAAGAACGCTAAGTACTAAATTATGATTGGTTTTAGCAAGAAATACTAAAAAGGTGCTGAGTGTTTTAATAAACGACTGTCAGCTGACAATGGTATTAACTTTTGAAAAAGTGTGTTTTTGTAAAAATCAACTAAGAAGTTGTAAGTTTTGTGAGTCTTAAAAAGTACCTATTTTAATAATTTGATTTAAGTTCATAAAAAATATATATTTATTAATTTTATTTTCTTTACTATTATAATGTCTTAATCAATAATATTTTTATTTCAGACTATTTTTAATAAATGTTCTATTATTACTTTTCCTGGAATACTTTTTTATATTTTCATAATTTGTTTGTTTTTCGCAAATATGTTATTCCAGTTAAAGTTTTCAATAGTTTATCTGTTAGCTATATTAGCAACTTGCCTCTCCGTTTCTTAATAAATGACACTGCTCCGTTTATCTATCATGCGTTAATCACAGTTGTATCAAATGATACTCTGCAAACTGTTTCATAAAAAGTCTATTTAAACTCCTTTTTATTTTAGTAGACTCTGTTATTCCACACCCATCTGAATTCCAATTACTCTTACTAACATGGGATCACTAAGGTCTAGTAAACTCAACACCGCCAACCGTTCTCTTTATTGCCTTAATTAAGAATATTTGTAATTTATTTTGTGTCCAAGTGAAAAGTCAAAGATAAGTGTTAGATTTAAAGAAAAAGGTTTCGGTTATTTAAACTTCTTCAACTTAACAGATGAAGAATTTGAAATATACATTTTCCCAGTAGCGTAGGGATAATTTTTTGATGTTTGAGATAGCTAACTTACAGACATGGAGCAAACTTCAAACATTTGAATGTTTATACTTACGTCAATTAAGGATGGTTTGTAAAAAATTGCGATGATTGGAGCCTGGGAACAAAAAGCCTAAAACTTTTGCGCTCCCTATCCTAAACGTAAGAGCAGCATGTTGATAAAATATTTTTTTTACTACTTTTAAATAGACTTATATTCATCGGTAAATTTTAAATTTCATAAAATAATCACTCATGATTTAAAAATTATGACCTCACAAAGTTTGTATACCCTCAAATTGAGGGGGTCACAAAATTTAAATAGTCATAATTTTTGATCGCTAAGAAGTTATACTATAAAACTTTAAATTTAACAATGAATATAGGCTAGAGTAGAGCTATTAGGGGTCAAATAAGGTTTACTTCAATCACTTTATCACCATAAAAATTTTCTGGTTTGTCATTTGAATAATATTTATATTAACATATAATATGATTTTGCATATATTTTAAAAAAATACATTAAAAACGATAAGATAAATATAACATTTTGATAAAGCTTGGATATATGAATATAATCGGAGATGGTTTGATCGAGTAACCTAAGCCTACAAAATAAATTCAAGTCTATATAATAAGTAACCCTTGTAATTTATTTTACAAATTAGAAGATCTAATTGACTACGTATGTAATTTCTATTATTATAATCATTTTTAATCAAGTTTAAAAACTATTTATTATATGGAAGACTTTACATTTTATGTAAACATGTTCAATAACATCTTCCTTAACTATGCATACCATCAAAAAAACTTGATGCCATTGCTCTGTATAGGTTGTAGAAAACTGCTCTGTATCTTTTGCATAAATAGAGTTTAATGATTTTTCAAAGGTGAAAAGTATTTTATGCAGCTTGTTAAAGCTAGAAAATGACAATTTTGTTTTAATATTTATGATGTATTCAAGGTTATACCAATTTTTGAAATGTTTACAATGTTTTTTTTTTTGGGGGGATTAAATGTGGTTGTTAGGTAAACATTAAATTATTTCTAGATTTTAACTTTTTTTAAAAATACTTTTTCTTTTTCATCTTTTTTTTTAATTTTTTATTAAGGGCAAGTTGACACATCATTGATGGATTAACAAAATTATATATATTAAATAAAATCAAAAACTAAATCAAAAATTGAGATATAAAAGAAAATTTTGTTTTGCAAAAAACTCTTTGTAAAAAAAAAATTAAAAAATGTATATAGACTATTTTTTTGAAATCTCTTTGTATCTTATTGTAATTGGCAGCGGGATCTTCAAGACTAGATCTAAGAAAAAGAAGTTAATACCAGTCTATCTTTTTAAGTAACTTGATTCAAGCATTGCCCTTTCAAATGATCGTGTTTCTTGCAAGGTAGAGGTCAAATACATTTGATTTAATATTAAAACAATTACAATTTTAGACTTTCAAATACAATTTTAAAAACAATTGCATGTAATTGGCATTTTCAATATATACAAATGTTATATTACAATAAGATAAAAATTTGTTTGCATTATTATCATGGGTTTTTACCGCCCAGGGTGAAACCTGATTTGATCTGCCCCAATAAACAAACTTATCAAAAAGCTTATACAGGATATAAAATTATAAGTAATTTTATTTTTACTTGCAAAAGTTAAATTTTTTTAAACATTTTAGAGAACATTTTTAAACATTTTTTCTTACATTTCTGTTAACATAAAACGCAATGAGGTTTTCAAAGTCAATTAAAGTCAATGTTATCATAGTCATATTTCATAAGTTGTATTTACGTTTTGAAGTATTTGATGGAGTAAAAATATCTCATTTCCAGAGAAAGCATTAAGTTGTTTAAACCATTTTACAGTTTAATAAATCACTCTGTAAAATAAAAAAAACATTTTCTTTTTCAGCTCATTTTTTTATTAATCCAATTTATAATTTTTCATTTTTTTCAAAAATAACTAATATCTTCATGAATTGATCTCTGTTTTCAATTGAAAATAACTTTAAAGCGTCTAATTTAATTCACAATGTTGTAGTTCAACCCTTTTGTTTGAAAATAGGCCTGTATATCATTTATTTTCCAATGGATTGACTCCTACAATGCTAAATAGAACAAAAATTGATATTTTTGTAACAATACTAACTGCACCGCCCATTGTACTTCATTGTGTTTTATAACTCTCTTGACACTCTGACCAATAAAAAAGTAAAAACATCACGATGTTGTGTTAATGTAGAGAAAAGTGTGAATAACTGTATTATAAATCGAAAAAATGTAACAGTTCACACATCAGCATTCACACTAGCTAAATTCAGTGAATGGTTTGTACACGCAATTTAACTGTTTTGCTGTTGATTTCCATAATGCGCATCTGAACACCAGTTGGTGATCACGTATCACAGCAACATAATCGTATTCCTTTTCTCTTTAATTTTGAATATTTATACCATAACTATCTAACTTTTACAATATCGTAGTTGAAATAGACTTAGCATTTTTCAAAATGTAAAAAATGAGACAAATAAGAATTTTTGGAGCACTTAGGAACAAACGCAGTAAAAGTATGAGACTATTTTAAATGACGAGTAACACGAGAATAAGTTTTAGTAAATGGCTCAATAGACGCTAGCTCTTTAGAGCAGTGCCCATTAAATTATATATAGAAATAATAAAGGGAAGCAACATTACCCCAATATAATGATAACGGTTGGAGGTTGGTTTCAAGAACAAACAAAACTATGTTTACAATGCGGTTTTGTACCTAGTCTAAAAGAAAAAGAACATCATTTGAGGATCTGATCCAGTTATGGCAACAGTGATCCATACAAGAACGGATTTCAGGTTTATAGTGATGAAGAATAGAATCCGGAGTAAAAAAGCGGCGAGTACGTTATAGGGATGCAACCTTGGCAGGTGTAAAATTTGCAATCGATTTTATTTATAGTCTCCAAAAAAGATCTGATGTAAGACCTAATCCTAGAAGACAAAGAATATATGACTTATCGCATATATTACTGTTTATAAATATATGAAGGTTTAGATTTTTGAAATAATAATTACCTAAAACAAATTTAGTTTTATCTGAGTTACAGTTCAACAGCCACTGATAGCCCGATGCTATAGCAGAAGTGCAATTTTTTCAGGCTAAAACGCCCCCTACAAGCATACAGAGTGTTTCTTATCGAGACAATGCCACCTTATATGTGAAAATTTATGAGAGTTTTTTAATATAAATAAAAAAAGTATAGGGCTAAGGAGAGAACATGCGTAACACCTAAAATTATAGGAAATAAAAAAGTGTATTTCCTTCAAGGATATATTTTATAGTATGATTGATCAGAAAGGATTCATTAATCTTAAAAATGTTACCTGATAAACTGAAAGAAGAAAACTTTTGGAGAAAACCAGATACCTAGTTTTATCAAACGCTTTAGAAATGTTGAGAACGTTATTTTAAACAACTCCAGGCATGGACAATTTTCAAAGTTGTTGCAGCTGAAAATGTAAATTGAAATTTATATTTTTTTTAAATTTCTTGGTTTTTCTTAAAAAAAGACTGGTCAACTTAGAATATGAAATTGAAAATACATTCAAATCAAATACATATACTTAAAATTTTATTTAATCAAATACAGAACAAATACAAATATGTCAAATAAGTTCAAAACTACTAAATAAAAAAACGTATTTGACCTAAACCCTCTTTTAAAGTACTCTGCAGATGTTTTTATGGACAGATATTGGTTGAAAAACAGTGATCTACATTCATTGTTTTCAAAAATAAAATTTCATTTTCTTTTAAAACTTTGTCTGCAACACATAACAATATGTTTAGACCAGGAATATTTACAAATTCTATTATTTTTCTACTTTTATCCCTTATTATGGAGGGGATAGACCTGCATTTGTATACCTTTTGGATTTTTTAAGTGTGCACCATTTAATGTTTATTAGTTGTCCAGTCTAAATAAAAAATCTACAAAGAAATAATTACCTTTTTGAAAGTTAAAAGATGTGTTCATGAAAAAGCGGACAAGGTTTTTATTTTGCAATTTGTTTTCCGACCGTTTGAAGCCAAACCATGTGTACTCTAAAGAAAAAATGGTTAATAATATCCAAAATTATCTGCTGAATATGTTTTGTTCAATGAAGTCAAATTGACCAGTTTAATAATTAACACTTGAGTCGTTGAAATCTTTAAATAAATATCTATAATACTTGATTATTTTATTTGGGGATTTAAAAAAATAAAAATAAAAGTTAAATATTTTTTTAAATAAGAGTGATTTGAGTAACTTTAAAAAGAGGAAAAAGAATGAATGAAACAAATTGCAATCTAGTTATCTATATAAGTTGTTGGCACGAGATTATTTAACTTGTTAATTTCATTTACTCCTTGTAAGATTGGGGCTTTACACCATTAAATGTTTTCCCATCAGCTTGTTTTTCACAGTCAGTTTAATATTGAAACCAGATACCACATTTTTTTATCCTCTTTCAGTTTTCAAGGATTTCAATCATATTGCGGTTACTTAAACAAGTAATCATAATATGATTTTGTGTCAAAATTGTAAAACAAATTGAATTAAATTAAAAATATTCAAAGATTTAGTGTTTCCTAAGTTGATTTGTACTTAATGAGCCAAAAATTTTTCTTGCGTTGTAAATGATGATGATTTTATGAAGGCGTCTTCAATTCTTTTGTTTGTTTCTATTCCTACAGCTATACGGAATTCCTTCCTAACTAGCTTACGTTGGGCCAACGTATGTAAGTACATCACGAACGTCGGCGTTTTAACTAATATATATATATAATTGAAAACCTGAATAGCGATGTGAATAAGAAAAGCTAGCAAATTGACATTGGTCCAACGTATATAAAAACATCGCAACATCTTAAACGTCGATCCAATGTATATGGGTCATTGTTGATCCAAAGTATATGGATAAACGTTGACCAAATGTGCACAATCCCAAATTGATCCAATACATATGGATTAACATTGATCCAATGTTTATAACCCAACATTAATCCAATGTGCATGGATTAACGTTGTATTATATACAGTGGGTCAACTTTGTTTTTGCATCGAGCTAAAGCTAATTTACAAATATATATTTGTATAATTTTTAAGAAATATTTATTCAAATATTTCAGTTAATTATAAAATTATATTTTTCTTATAAAGTAATGACTTTCTTATACAACAAAATATTAGACTACAAGCAAAACAACATGAAAAATGCGTCTTTAATCTGATGTATTAGTTATAAAATATAAATATTTGTTATACTAAGTATAAACGTATGTTGTTTTATTAAAATGGATAAAATGTATGTATAAGTACATATATACATATATGCGCATAAATGCATGATATGCAATGTGCATATATGTAAACTAAAATATAAAACAAATAAATTTAATTTCAGTAAAAGTTAATAAAACGTTATGCATAAGTAAAATACAACGCTAAATGAAGTTAAAATCAACGTTTCTCCAACGTAAAATACAACGTTGAACAAAATTGTTTTATGGCT
>NC_061169.1:30701061-30721061 GCF_022113875.1 Hydra vulgaris | reverse complement strand
GAAAAAAATGACTTTTAAGTCACCCGGCTTCTTTTTTTCCTAAAAGCAAACTCTCTTTCTTTGGTACTGTATAGGGTTCCATCCCTCCATCTAATGGGTGGATTATCTTCTCCACTTAGGTAACAGCGATAGATGGTCCTCTGTAAAAGAGTACATCAAATCATATTCCAAGTTGATTCTGAAAAATATATGATTATATAAAATTATAAAAATCACAAATTAAAAGATTTATAATTTAAAGAAAAAAATGACTTTGAAGTCACCCGGCTTCTTCTTCTCCTACAAACAAACTCTCTTTCTTTGGTACTGTATAGGGTTCCATCCCTCCATCTAATGGGTGGATGATCTTCCCCACTTTGGTACCAGCGATAGATGGTCCTCTGTAAAAGAATACATCAAATCATATTCCAAGTTGATTCTGAAAAATATATGATTATATAAAATTATCCACTAGTAGATAATTGCATCTAATCATATATTTTTTATACAATTATCTAAACTTTAAAACTTTAGAAGTTTTATATTATTATTATTATTATTAATATTTTTGAAAATATTTTGTTTATTAATTTTTGATTATAGCAGATTTTTTTGATTGTATCTTTCTTGCCGTGAAGAAACAAATAAAAAATCTACTATAAATTTTTTTTTTTTATTATTTTTTATTTGCATTCACTCCCAACAAGGCTGCAAGCAACCACTATTAAGATGGGAGTTACTAGGAAAAAAAAAGAACAGAGTTATAGAGCAAGGAAACGGTTGACAGAAGACTTGAAACGTTAAAGGTTGTATGAGTCAGGAAAACATGAAGATGGGAGAGAGTTCCAAAGGATTGAAGTGCGGGGAAAAAAACTAGATGAATAAAAGTTTTTAGAGCATGCAGGGACAGATACAGTAAACGAGTGAGACTTAGCTGAATGACGAGTAAAACGAGAATGAATTTTAGTTGATGGAACTAGAGATGATAACTCCTTTGAGCAGTGACCATGATAGTATCTGTAGAAAAGAGAAAGAGATGCAACTTTACGACGATGGGAAAGAGGTTAAAGCTTAGCAGATAGTCCAGGTCCAACAACATTTACAATGCGTTTTTGGACCTTGTCAAGAAGAGAAAGTGAATCGTTAGAAGAACAAGCCCAAATATGACAACAGTATTCCATACAGGGACGAATAAGAAATTTGTAGAGGTAGAGAATGGAATCAGAAGTAAGGAAATGGCGAGCACGATAAAGAGAAGCAACCTTAGCAGAAGCTAATTTAGCAATCGATTGTATATATGGTTTCCATGAAAGGTCAGTAGTAAGCGATAATCCAAGAAGACGTAAAGAGGACAACTCAGTAAGAGGATTGCCATTCATTAATTTAGGAATGTTGACTATATTACGGTAGTTGTTTGCAGTATGCAATTGGGTTTTTTTAGAGTTGAAGTTCACAAGCTACTGTGAACCCCAATCTATTACTGAAGTGAGATCAGATTTAAGATCAGCTGCTTGTTCTAGGCGATCGAAAAGAGAAGACTTTTTGTCAAGACAGGAGTATAAAGTTGAGTCATCAGCAAAAAGAGCTACTTTAGATGAAAGGTTGTCAGGAAGATCGTTTGAGTAGATAAGAAACAAAACAGTGCCCAGGATGGAACCTTGGGTAACCCCAGAAGTTACTGGAAATAAAAAAGAGTGTTGGCCTTCAAGGATGACTTTAATAAACCGGTTAGAAAGAAATGATTTGATAATCTCAAAAACTTTCCCAGAAACACCATATAAAGCTTATGGAGAAGACCAGCATGCCAAACTTTGTCGAAAGCTTTAGATATGTCGAGAGCAATAGCCCTAGCCTCACCGCCTCCATCTAATGCACGATAAAATCTTTCAGTTACAGCAGTTAGCAAGTCGGCCGTAGAGCGAGAGGATCGAAAACCGTATTGATTGTCTGACAGCAGTTTATTTGACTCAAGATGAGATGTGAGGAATTTGTTGATCAAAGACTCAAAGACCTTGCTAATAACAGAAAGAAGACTGATCAGACGATAATTGGAGGGGTCAGAATTTTCTCCAGAGTTTTTGAATATTGGAACCACAGATGCCATTTTCCAACAAGCAGGAAAACAAGACTCAGTCAAACACTTGTTAAATAGTTTAGAGAGAATTGAAGAAAGTTCTGGAGAACAATTTTGCAAGACTGTGACAGGAATGTTTTCTGGACCACAAGCTGTAGACGAGTTTAATTGAGATATGACTTTAGCAACAGAAGCCGGAGTGATTTGAATGTCTAACAATGGGTCAACCTGTTTGACTAGAATGGAAGGAAGAGAATGTCCATAAGATTCAAGAGTGGAATTAGAAGAAAAGTTCTTTGCAAATAGTTCTGCCTTATCCTTGGGAGAGGTAATAAGATCAGCCCCATGAATGAGAGATGGAATGTTAAATCTACCCTTGTTAATAATGCTGTTAAAGATTTTCCAAAAGTTTTTAGAGCCTAACTTCTGCGATAAGATGCGAGATTTAGTGAACTGAGAATAATAGAGTTTAGCATCAGAAAGCACCTTTTGACATCAATTTCTTGCAATAATAAATAGTCGTTTGTTCTCAAGAGAGTTGTTCTTTTAAAAAAGATGAAAAAAATGATTACAATTGGATATAGCAGCCGCACAAGAAGGAGAAAACCATGGAGTAGAATGAGGCTTGACTTGAAACCGACGCGAAGGAATAAAAGCTACCATTCCAGCCTGAATCTAGGAGGTTACGTAGGAGGCGCATTTGTCAGCTGAGAGAGAAAAGACATCAGCCCAAGGACCATCACGAAGAAAATCACGAAAGGAATCCCAGTCAGCTTTAGGGTAGTAGTAGGTGGTGCGATGATAAGGTGAGCCCAAAAAAGAAGTACGAGAAGTAAGATTTATAGAGATAATTGCATGGTCAGAACCACCTAAGGGAGAAAAGAGAGAAACTGAACATAAGCTAGGGTCAGAGACAAGACATAAGTCAATGGGTGAAGGTAAATGATTAGGGTTGTCAGGAAAACGAGTCACAAAGTTAACTATCTGAGTAAGAGATTGAGAAATGCAGAAGTTAAAGGCTTTAGTACCAGCAGGATCAGTGGTGTTAGAGCCAAGCCATTTAGTGTGATGGGCATTAAAATCACCAACAACAACAATATTGGCAGAGGGGTAAAGAGAGAGGGCATGGTCAATTTGATTAGAGATAACATCTAAAAGAGTGCAATCATGGGAAGAAGAAGAACGATAAAGAACAAAGAGAAAGGTGATAGAGGGAAGAGGTGCTAGGCGAAAGCACATAAAAGAATGGTCAAAGGATTCGAACCTGATTTCACGACAAATAGGGGAATTAATGCGTATGTATACCCCTAAACCTAGCATGTGACTATTGGAGTCTTTACGAATCAAAAGATAGTACCCATCAACACTGACATCTGAAGAAGGAATTGCAGAACCTAAATTTGTTTCACTGAGTGCAAGCAAGTCTGGTGAATTTTGCAGGAGGTAAGACTCAACTGATGGAAAGTTGCTTCGTAGACCGCGAATAATTGTAAAAGATATATTAAAATATTTAGGTGGTGGGGGTGGTTTTTTAGGTTTTAAATTTTTGGTTACTTTGGTCATGATTTGGATTTAATGAGAACTACACTCATTCATAGATAGAGCACAATGAGCTATGCAGTTGTCTCAGTCCTGTTATTTAACCCTAAGCCGTGACATAGGGCTTCTTATGTGGCCTTGACAATGCACACCAAAAACATTAACAGGGATACCATCCATGCGCAACATGACACAGTTAATACTCTGATATTTTGCAGCTGTTGATGGAATTAGCCTCTCTGAGAGATACCACAGAGTTCGGAAACTCTACTACCAGCCGGCCTTAGAACCATTACACTGAGTTTTAGAGCTGTACCCTCATATGGAGATAACAGAAAGAGTTGCATAGCCATTATCAAGGAGGCATAAGCAAAATTCTATAAGTAGAGTCAAGGAGATCCAGCATTCATCATCCTAGGCAGGAAACAATGTAACACAGGTTACATCTACGCCAGCATAATAGATGAAGAAGGAGTTCGAGGCTGGTTGGCAGAATTTTTCTGCGCACCCCTCAAGTCTTTGCCCAGGAGGCCTTCTACAAGACAGTAGCAGGATGCAGTTATCATCAGCCCAAGATGAGTATTTTTATCGAAACACCACCTCTAGCCTTTACTCAACAAAGAGCCCCAAGGCAGGGGATGTTTAGCTGGATGCAGTTAACATCTGCCCAAGATGAGTGTTTTTATCGAGACACCATCTCTAGCCTTTACTCAACCAAGAGCCCCAAGGCAGGGGAATTTTTAGTCAGAGTTTATTTCTCCTAGCCTTTGCATAAGAAGAGCACACTCTGCAAGGCAGCAGGGCTTGTGGCAGGTGGTACTGGGTGCGTGATACCAGTAGCAAGATTGATCTCGATTATTCTGACCTGACCTGGAGTAGTTAAAAGGAGTTACTTCCCGCAACAGTACTTTGAGAAAACCAGGCATGACATTTTTGAAGTGCATTAGGAAAAACACTGCATCTAACAAAGTACAGGAGTCTAAGGTGAGTGTAGGTTCTGTAGTTGGAGTAAGTAGTTAGTTACTGAGCTCACGCTGCATTAAAGTATAAACAGAACACAAACAAACATAAATCAACTTACGTTGATTTATGTCAATACGAGTCAACACCGCGCCAGAGGTTCAGACAGAACACAAACATACATAAAAAACATAAAGTAACTTACGGGTGAGCGAACACCGCGCCAGAGGTTCAGACAGAACACAAACATACATAAAAAAACATAAAAAACATAAACATAAACATAAAGTAACTTACGGGTGAGCGAACACCGCGCCAGAGGTTCAGACAGAACACAAACATACATATAACGTAGATTACAGGTGAGCTAATACAGTAACTAAGGCACCTCCAACTATATGGAATAAAAAAAAAAAAAAAAAAAAAATTACTATAGGCATGACTGATATAAGATAGTACTGATGACAGGAAGAACACTCCTTCCAGCCTTTGCTTAGATAGTAAATCCTGCAAGGCAGCAGAACATGGAACATGTTGCACTGGGTTACATGTTACCAGTAGCAGGATGATCATGAAGACCATACTCCTGACCTGACACAAATAAACAAACAATAAAACAAAAAATAAGCAATTAATCAATTTAATATATGAAGTGTGAGTGAGTACATTAACTTATTTATAACACTTAAATAAACATGACTTATTACATAGACTCATTAAACAATTACAATTTTTCAATCCAATTTCAATTACATTCAATCCAAAACACATTATTCAGCAACCAAATTCTCAATTGCAAATCGAGGTCCTAAGCTGTGGAATACAATATTAAATAATGAGCTGAAATCTAATTATTCTTTAAACCAGTTTAAAACAAAACTTAAGCAATTACTGATGATACATGAAAATGAATTAAAGTTCTTCTAAAAAGCTTTTTAAACTAGCAAACAAAAACAAAAATTAACCTACTAATTACTCTTTAATATTATATTTAATATTCTAACAATAGTCTGCTATTGTAAATGTATTTCTTATCTTATAAGTTTTGAATTTACAAACGATTTTTTAAGTTTTATTATTTGAAATACTAATTACTAAAAATATTGTAAAATTTTATAATTTCAATTTTTATTATAAAAAGTTATTGTAAATTCTTTTTTGTAATATTAATACTTATATATCATCTTATTTTACTAATCAGTTCTTAAATATTTTAAACGTTATATATTTTATTTTTTACATTTTGTTAAAATATTTAATTTGATGAATATGCATTTTTTTTTTGGGGGGGGGGCTTAATGATAAGATGAATTTTGTCTTCTTCAAGCCCCAGTCATGTAAATATTTGTTTTTATAAATTACGAGTGTAAATTATTTTCAATCGGCAAATACAATACTACTACTACTAAAAAAAAAAAAAAAACCGGAGGACCATCTTAAGCTATATTATAAATTAAAAGTACAATAAAATCAGTCAATCAATGCAATATAAACATTTATAATAAAGTTTTATAAATTTTTTAATTAAATTTATATAAAATTATTAGCAAGTACAACTTACTTATTGTACTTGCTAATAATTACTGTACTACTTGGAATCTCTAATATATATCAATATTAGGAAACAAAAACAATTAAGCAAGGTATTAAGTCAAGTATAAATGGGTACTACAAAATAAACCGGAAATTTTAAAAAAAAAGTTATGATAAAAACAATTCTCTTTAAATCAAACATCCTCTAAACAAAAGTCCTAAAAAGTTAATGAAAGTTACTAAAACTTATGTTATAACACTTTTTATACTTACCTAAACATAAAAAAAAAAAATTTAAATTAAACATTTTTAGGCGTATCTGATTTACCAGTGTAACTTAAGTCAAAAAAAATATTTGTTTAAAAAGACTTTAGGAACTGCAAGCTAGTAACAAAAATTTTAATGATAAAATTCTTTATTTTATCTAATAAAAAGTTTTACTTTATCTAATAAACATTGTATAAATTGTTAACAAAAAAGAAAAGAGTATATATCTTTTAAATATACATTTTTTTATTTAGCAAAATACAAACTGTTAAAAAAAAACAGAATATAACTTTCAAACTAAATGTAGCTAAAAACTTTATAAATGTTGAATAAAGTATATATATATATTTTTTCAATAAATTTACTTAAAGATATAAATATTTAATAAGTAAGTTATAAATGTTAAAAAACTATAATTTAATAATAAGTTATAAATGTTTAAAAACTATATATCTTTTCAACATTTCTTTTTTACACATTCTTTAACAATTTTTTTTTCAACTCATTTTATTACTACACTATTTACAAACAGATATCTATATATTGAAGATATAAATATATATATATATATATATATATATATATATATATATATATATATATATATATATATATATATATATATATATATATATATATATATATATATATATATATATATATATATATATATATATATATATATATATATATATATATATATATATATATATATATATATATATATATATATATATATATATATATATATATATATATTGAAGATATAAATATTTAATAAGTAAGTTATAAATCTTCTAAGAATGTACCTGATAAATAATATATTGGCATAACAGAAGGTGAATGGAAAAAACGTTTTGCCAATCATAAGCAATTTTTTAAAAATAAAAAGTATTCAAAAGACACCATGCTGTCAAAATATATATGGGAATTAAAAGACAAAAATATTTATGATTTTACACTGAATTGGTCCATCCTTAAAACAGTGCCTGCATATAACAATAGTTCCAAAAAAAGCATACTATGTCTACAAGAAAATTTTGAAATAATTACACATACAAACCAAGAATGTTTGTTAAACAAAAAATCGGAATTAATTCCTAAATGCAGGCACGAAAATAAGTTTCTCCTAAAAAACTATAAAAATAAGTGACCTCAAATAATAGTTATATTAACTCCCCTTTGAAAAAAATATGTTATTTTTTAAAAAAACTTAAGTAATCATTTCTAAAGAATTCTTTTTACAATAGTGTCAGCAAATTACACAAATGTGTGAAAAATTGCAGTAGTTAAGAGTTCCTGTAATTTAATTTTTGGTATAAATTTAATATTTGGTATTATCTTAAAACTACGAGTGCAATAAAAATTCAAAAAAGAGAAAAAAAACAAACTAGATTGGCATGATGTAAATTTTGTCAAGCTTTCATTACCGATGGAGTTGCAACTACAAGCAACTTCATTCGCCATTTAAAAACACATCCAGAAAAATATGTCTAATATAAAAAGTTTATTCAGACAAGGCCAACAGCCAACATTACCAGACCAATCTAAGTTTTCAGACTTTTGAGCAGATTAATAACTTATACTAATTTATTTTTATTTTATTACATATTTAAAATATATTAAACCCTCGAGTCCGTTCTATGTCCGTGGTAATCTTCTACTTTTAGTAGACTAGTAGTTTACTAGAGGTCTGACATTCCATAACAATTCTTATAATTCTTATTAGCTTGTACGGCAATACGTTGAAGTGTCGTACTACATCTGACCACTTAACTCTAAGCTTTCAAATAAAGATTTAAACTTAGCTTATAAAGCATGGCGTTAAGGATTATTACTTTATAGAATAAAAAATGAAAATGACATTGCATTTATTATTTGTAATTGCTTTTGGAGGAAGTTCTATGACGAGATACGGCCGCACCCACTCCAAGCAACGAAGAATTTTGGCAGCCGTTATGAAAAATTTAGTAGTTGGTGCATCACTACCTATTCTATTGTCTATTGTAGAAAGTGAACATTTTAGACGATACAATAATGTTCTTGATACTCAGTGCTTAAATATAAGCTGTTTTGCTTTAAAAACCTATTTAGAGAAAACGTATATGAATGCAAAGAAAAATTAACTAAAAATTTATGTCAAACTGCAAGCATTTCCCTAAAACTTGATATTTGGTCAGATAGAAATTATTCGAAATAATTTAAAATATCAATCAGCTTAACCGACGATGAGAGGTTACAAGACTAAGTTGTTTTGCTCACACCCTACAATTAGTTGTTGGCAATAGTCTCAAAAAGGCAAAAATTAATTCTGCTCAAGCTAAAGCATTCAAAAAATGCACTTTGCTTCATACTAGTCAAACATTTAAAGAGGCTTTTGATAAAACATTTGGCTCCAAACATAGTATTCCTCGAGTAAACGCAACAAGATGGAATTCCACATTCTGTCACATAAAAAGTATTGTCACTTTAGATGAAAAAAAATTTAAAAACGACTTGATGATTTAAGTCACCGCAAACTAATACTAAATGAAAAAGAACACGTGCAACTTAGAGAGCTCGTTGATTAATGAAACCATTTCTTAAAGCCACCGATATGACTCAAAGTGAAAAAAATATAACAATTTCATAAGTAGTTCCCTCTATCGTTGAGTTATATAATCACTAAGAAAAATTTAATACAACTTATCTGTCCGGTATGAAACAGGTAATGCAAAGCAATCTTCAAAATCTAAACCCGTCTACGCGGGATATGCTGATATAAAAACTGTTATACGTCAAATAGGTGTTTTATAAAAACGCACAATCTTAATTATTTTATCATGTTCTTCTTCTTTTTTATTTTATTATGTTTATTCATTTCTCTTCTTCCTTGTGAATGAAAATGTCATTGTATATAAAAATTTCTAGAAACTACATTTATTAACAACCCAGTAAGCACAAAGACGTTTAAAAGACGTTTTAAAGATGTCTTTAAGGAGGTCCAAAAGGCGCACTTGTAGACGTCTAGATCATAAGGCTAAAAGACATCTAAATGAAGACGTTATAAAAACGCGTTTTAGACGTATGTTAGACGTTTTTTTCAAGATAAATTTAAGTACATGACGTAACAATTTCGCGTAGTATGTGGTATATATTCATTGTATTCATAACATCATATATTGTTATAATTTCGTATATACAAAATATACATAGGAACCAGTAATCAAAATAATGTTGCTGTAATCACCACCAACGGTTGATGCATCAAAGATGAAAATAATAAATAACACTAACAAATATATATCAAAACAGTATTTAAAATATTTTTAATTTACCTTTAGTCATAATAAAATTTAACATACGTAATGCAAGCTAATTTTTGACCGCATACTTGACTTATTATATGGCTTGTGGGTGTATAAAAACTAAAAGTACTGATATTTAACTTATATATTATTCTTGCCATTTTCACTTATTATCATGATATCTATTAAAATTAACTATCTATTAAAAAAGCAAAATAATTATTAATAAAAAAAAGATATATTATTATTATAGCAATTATTTTAGTGATTCCTGTGTCAACAATTTTAGCAATTGTGCAAAAAAGTAATTTAATTTAAAGTAATTTACACTTAAAACTTGAACAAATTATTGAAAATAATAAAAACTATGTTTTTACTTTGAATATACGACATCTACTTAACGCGTAATGACAAAGCCGTCAAAAAGAAGTCATAATGACATATTTATAAACAGGTCTCACAAAAGACGTCTTTTAGCTTTGATTTAGACGTCTTTTAATGCGTATTTTAGACTATTTATTACGCGTCTTTTAAACGTATTTTTAAACTTTAAAAAGACGCATTTTAAACGTCATGTTAAAATTGCATTTATTAAAGACGTCTAGAAGATGTCTTAAAAAAAGATATCTTCTAGACGTTTTTTAACGCTTAAATAGACGCCTTTTAAACATCATTTTAAAAACGCCTTTATAAAAGACGTCTAGAAGATGTCTTTAAAACGTCTATAAAAGTGCGTCTATACCTAGACTAGTTTTAGACGTCTATAAGTGTCTAAAATGCGTCTTGTGCTTACTGGGAAGTAGGAGAGTGACAAATCATTTAAAAAGACTTTAAAAATGTCCATTAATTACGTCAACAAAATAAAGGGGGAGAGTGGGTGTAAACTTTTTTGACAATTGTTGACAGGGGAGAGGGGGGGGAGGTCAATTAAAATTGATGTGAACAATTTTTTTTTTTTGGAGTTTCATTGCTTAAATTACGGAAAATTAGGCTAATTTTGTAGCTAAGTTTCTTTGTATAGGTGGGCAGGGGGAGGGTATTCAAAAATTGACATAGTTTTATAGGGAGGGTCTCTGGAAATTTGACAAATTGTTGACAAGGGGGAGGGGGAGATAAAAACTTCACAAAAATAGTTGAAGTAATTAATGGACAACCCCTTTGGTAATTAAACTTTGAATTGTTGTTGTTGTTTGAATAGTTGTTGGGGCTTAATGATAGGACTAAATTTGTCTTCTTCTAGCCCCGGTCATGTAATTATTTTTTTTATAAGTTACGACTGTAAATTTTTTTTTATCGGCAAAGTGTAAATAAATAAAAAAAAAAAAATAGTCGGATACTTGTAAAACTGAGATAATATTTATTCGAAGTTAAACTGCAGTTTTTATCTTTCGCTCAGAGTTATTAGTGTGCGCTCTACTTAGTGAGTTTTTGTTATGCTTTTGTTTTGGCTTTGTTTCTCAATTTTTTATTCAGACTTTATTTATATATTTTCCAGTTTTATTAGTTGTATAATCGGATTTTTGTTGAATTTATTCCAGATATAATCAAACCAAAAGTAACGCATAAAATGGCAAAAAAACAACGTTTGCAACCATCACGTTTCTTTATTCAAGCATCTTAACGTTTGCATAAAAAATTTTGCAATGAACGTAGCAATTTGCAGGATCTATTTGAGTAATAATATATTGTCTTATTAAAATAAAGGAATAAAATATAACATTTTTTATTTCGCTTCTTTAGTTAACTCATTTTTCTTGTGCTTTGTAAATTAAATTAAATTTTATAAATTAAACCATGATATCTCTAAGCTAAAAACACATAGTGCCAATTATATTGAAATCCTTTTTTAAATAAACCTTAAACCAAGAGTTTTATTCTTTTACAATTGTTTTTCAGCTATTTAGACTAAATTTTTATTTATTACTATTGTTAGCATTAAATTTACTATCATACTCTCTTATGAACTCGTAATTGATTTTATATTCTTTCCGCAAATTAGGAGAAGATATGTTATGTTGATGTGATATGCAAGTTAAAATTTGAGATCTAATTTTTTAATATCTAAGAGACTTAGTACAAATAGATTTTTTAAGATTCTGGTATATATACTTCTTAAATAAGTACTTTTTATTCTTATATAACATAGGCGTTTATAAAAAAAACCGTTATATGAATTGGATAATCTTTGCAAGGTCATCGCAGAGGGCGGTCGTGTTTTTTTTACCGTTGAATAGGAAAAAGGATTTGAAGACAGGTAATTAAAAACTGAGTTAACTGCCATTTGTTTCAAATAAAAAAATTAAAAATATCAAAATAAAAGAAGAGTAAAACAAAAAAACATATAAAAAAAGGAACTTTTAACAAATAAACACTCAAAAACAAAGAGTGTTGTGGTAGATCATCGCAAATGGCAGACGTATTTTTCTAACGGTAAAAAATAAATAAAAAAAAAAGGATAAGATAAACAGTTAATTTTTCATTTTCAACTCCCTAAAAAGCTTTTGTAAAATAGTTAAAAATCTGATTTAATTCAAACGCTTAAAAAAAAATCAAATAAAAAAAAGAACTTCGAATTATTAAAAAAAAAGAACACTTTAAACAAAGAAAGGAACGAAGAAAAAAAAAAAAAAAAAAAAAAAGGAATGAAAGAAAGAGAAAGTAAACGAAGAAGAAGAAAAAAAAGAAGAAATAAGTAAACAAACAAGAAAGAGAAGAACTAAACCAATTTTAAAGAGAATAAAGAAGATTATTTATTCATTTATTTTCGCGATTTAATTTGTAATTATTATTTTTTAATATAAATATTTAACTTATTTGTTATTTTATTATTATTATTTTATAATTTTTTTGCTTTTTCACTTATTTTTTAATTATTTATTTATCATTAATTATATTCACTTAGTTCTAGCTAAAAAGGTTTTCCCGTTATCTATCTAAGTTGTATTATCACATATTATTAATTTATTTATCATTAGATTATCTATTTAGGAAGTTTTGTTATATATTTTATTATATTTAAATTATTTTACTATATGTAATTTTATTATATTTTTTGATCATTATTATAACTTTGTCATTATTATATATTCTTATACATTTATTTATTATGGATTTATATTATTTTAATTTTATCTATTGTTTATTATTTTATCTTAGTTATTAATTAATATTATAAACCTATACTCTTTATTTATAATTTCGATAATAATTAACTACGTACTACTACTGATTACTGTTGCTATTTATCCATTTACTGTTTATTGTTTGATTATTTTCTCTTTTAATTTTCTATATTTTCTGTTCTGTAAACGGCTTTACCATCTATATCATGAAAATTTGTCACCATTGCAAGTTTTGCAATAAAAAAATAAAAGATAATCACAGAGCCATCCAATGCAATTGTTGCTCCTTTTGGATTCATGCAAAATGTATTCCAGTTTACAAACATGATTACAATCTGCTTTCCAATGACTCTTCTGAATGGTTTTGCCCTAACTGCATATCAAACAATATGCCATTTGGCGTACTCTCCGATCTGGAGTATAAATCAACTCTTTCCTGCAAGAATCCTTTTAATAAAATAAAATTTAATAAACCCCCTGATTATCTCAAAAACTTATTTAAAACCATGAACAATGTTTTTAATCCAACAACTAAATGCAAATAACTTGACTTTAATGAACTAAATAAATCTATTAATCCTGGTACAGAAATTTATCTTCATCTAAGTATTTCTTCTTTTCCATTTCACATAAATGATCTCTCCAGCTTTGTTGGTACCATTAATACTCCTCCCATGGTTATAGGAATTACTAATATATATAACCATGGTTATATAATTATATAGGAATTAAGTCTAATTTATATGCAAACTATTCTAATATAACTGACATTACCATACAAGGATATAACATTGAGCACTGTCCAACAGAATCAAAAAAAGGTGGTGCACTTCTTTACCTAAATTCAAATCCTAATTACATAGTTCGTAGTGATCTCCAAATTTATGCCTCCAAACTTCTAGAGTCTATATTTGTTAAAGTTATATATCCACTTAAAAGTAATACCATTTTTGAATGTATATATCGGCATTCCTCTTTAAACATCACTGAATTTTTATCTATCCATTTTAATCCTCTCCTTGAAAAGTTAAGTCATGAAGCAAAAAATATTATACTAAAGGGCGATTTCAACATAGATTTATTGAATTATAGAGAATCACAAGTCATTTCTAATTATTTTAAATCTTTGTGCTCTTATTCCTTATTTCCAACCATAATTCTTCCAACACGTGTAACTGCAAAAACTAAAACCATTATTGATGACATCTTCATGAATTCATTTTCTACTGATATAATCTCTGGTAATCTTACAATTTCAATCTCTGACCACATGGCACAATTCGTCTATATTCCTAATAACCCACCCATTAAAAAAAAAGTAAAAATGTTTAAAAGATGCTTTAAAAAAATTAATTCTGATTCTTTTATCCAAGAAATTTCCGATATTAACCGGGAGCTTCTCATAAAAGACGATGATAACATAAACAAATCTATAAATTTTTTTCTTAAAACATTCGAAAAAATATTTGACCGATATGCTCCTTACAAAGAACTAACAAAAAAACAAATTAAACTTCAATCTAAACCCTGGATAACTTCTGGTATTCTTAAATCAACTTCTAATAAAAATATACTCTATAAAAAATTTACTAGATCAAAAAATGTGGATACAAAATATATATTATTTACTAAATTTAAGTTATACAAAAATAAAATTAGCAATTTGTTAAGGTATTCTAAAAAACTATGCATCTTTTTTCAATAACAACATCATTAATGTAAAGAATACCTGGAAAGGAATTAAGGAAATCATAAACATCAAACCATCTACTTCTACTGAGTCTTTTAACCTCAAAATCAATGAAAATGTCATCTCAAATCATACCAGTGTTGCTAATATATTTAATAATTATTTTACGACTATTCAAGACGAACTACTTAAAAATACTGTTCTCTCTAAATGTGCTTTTGGCAACTTTTTTAAAATACCTAGTATTAATTCTTTTTTCATTGATCCCGTGACTTAAAATGAGGTGGCGAATCTCATAAAGGTACTCTTAAAAATAATAAAAGCCTCGGTCCCAATAGTCTGCCAACATTTTTACTAAAGCTGGTATCTCACATAATCTCCAAACCTCTTTGAACTAGGATGAATAATTCTTTCAAAAATGGTATTTTTCTAGAAGCTTTTAAGGTAGCCAAAGTAATTCCTATACACAAAATGGGCTCTTATCTAGACTACTCCAATTATCGACCTATTTCACTTATTTCTAACTTAAGTAAACTATTTGAAAAAGCAATGTTCCAAAGACTCGAGCATTTTTTGGAAAAACATAAATTTATTTACAAACACCAGTATGGTTTTTGCAACAAACATTCAACAACTCATTTATTAATAGAAATAACAGAGAAAATTAGACAAGCCATCAATAATAAACACTTTGAGTGTGAAGTGTTTATTGACATAAGAAAAACATTTGATACAGTTGAGCACACAATCCTTTTAGAAAAAGTTAAACACTACGGTATAAGAGGTATTCCTTTTCTCTGGTTTTCCTCTTATCTTTGTAATAGAACACAATTAATGGTATCAACTCAGGACTAGATAAATTTTTTAATGGTATTCCGCAAGGCTCGGTTTTAGGTCCATTACTTTTTCTTATTTTTATCAATGATTTAAATGTTTCTCTTAAATTTTCTACTGCTTATCACTTCGCGGATGACACCAACTTACTCCTAATTAATAAATCACTTAAAAAACTTAACAAAAATATGAATCACGATCTAGCTTATGTTGTTCAATGGCTCCTCTCCAATAAATTATCTCTTAACTCTAAAAAAACGGAAATTATTATATTTAAGTCTGCTCAAACAAAAATAAATAAGCAATTTAATTTCAGATTAAGTGGCCAAAAAATAAATCCAGGTAAGTCTATTAAATATCTTGGAATCAAAATAGACTCTAATTTATCTTTTGCATTGCATCTTCAAGACTTAGCATTGAAATTAAGCAGATCGAATGGTATTTTAGCTAAAATTCGTCATTTTGTTAACCATGAAACTTTGCTTAATTTATATCATGCTATTTTTCACTCTCATCTCAGATATGCTTGCCAAGTTTGGGGACAATCTAAGCAGCTTGCTTTTTTAAGACTAACTTATCTCCAAAACAAAGCTCTAAAATTAATTTACTTTCAACATACTAATTCGAACTGTAGCATACTCTATTTTTTATATAAAGTCCTTAAATTGTGTGACCTTATTCAGCTATCAAATTGTCTATTTGTTTGAAACCAAAATCATAATAACTTACCTCTTACATTTATCAACTTTTTTAGTTATAGGGAAAACTGTAAATATACTCTACAATCTACTCTCAACTTTAATTTATCTGTACCTAAATACCGTACTGTTCATTACGGCTACGAATCCATACAACATAAAAGCATACAAACCTGGAACAGTCTCCCTTCCCAATTTAAATCTCTCAAATCATTCTCAAAATTTAAAACTGCTCTCTTTAAACATTTTTTAGAAAAATACTCTTTATAAATCTTATACCTTTTTACAACTTATTATTTATAACCCTAACGCGGTGCTTTTAAGTAATATACTATAATAATAATAATAATAATAATAATAATAATAATAATAATAATAATAATAATAATAGCAATAATAATAATAATAATAATAGCAATAATAATAATAATAATAATAATAATAACAACAAAAATAATAACAACAACAATAATAACAAATACAATAATATTCATTATGATGAAAATATAGTAATGATAACAACAACAGTGATAAGAGAATACTATAGAAACATATCAGTTTATAATAATAAATTTAATAATTGATATTAAAATTATTAATATATCACGATAGAAAAGAGAAAAAATAAAAGATGAATTCATCTTTTATTTTTTCTCTTTTCTATCGTGATATATTACTAATTTTAATATCAATTATTAAATTTATTATTATAAACTGATATGTTTCTATAGTATTCTCTTATCACTGTTGTTGTTATCATTACTATATTTTCATCATAATGAATATTATTGTATTTGTTATTATTGTTGTTGTTATTATTTTTTTGTTATTATTATTATTATTAAATTTATTATTGCTATTATTGCTATTATTATTATTATTATTATTATTATTATTATTATTATAGTATATTCTTTTTATAATCGCTACTATTATTTTTTTATCACTATAATCACTACTATTACTTTTATTTTTCCTACTTGTATTATAATTATTATTATTACTATCTCCATCTTATTTTTATTTAGTTTGACAGGTGTTTTACTTTATATTAGTACAAATTACTATTTGTAAATATCCTTGATGTAACAACTTTATTCAGAATATATAAATTTGATTTGTTTTGGTTTTGATTTTGAAAAAAACAACATTTAAAAACAAACAAACAAAAGAAAATTCAAACATCGATTTTTACTTAATAAAAAAAGAAAAAGAAAAGAAAAGAAAAATAGGTAAAAAAAGAAAGAGATAAGTTGATAAGAAAATCAGAAGAGAAGTGATCTTCTATTCTGATTTTCTTATCAACTTAAAAGAGTAGATAACTTTTATAGTTTTTGTTTGTATCTATTATTTTTTATCTTATTTTAAATATTACACTGAAATTCTGTTTATATTACTACAATTTATTACTAGATTACTTATTTTGATGTATAATATTTAATATTTATTTTTATTATTGTTATTATATTTTTTAATTTATATTTCTAGTAACTTTAACCATTTTTTATTCTCTTTTATTCTGATTTTATGGTTTTCTTTAAAATTTTTGTTTTTGTTATAGTTTACTGTTTGTTTGGCTGTTGCGTTATTCTTTAACTACCATTAGTATTATTTACTAGCAAAAAGCAACCCGTAATACGGGTTATGGTCGGTCTGTTATATAAATAATTTATAGTGGCTGTTTTCCACAATTTAATGTTGCAAAACCTTAACTAATACACTTTTAGAAAAACGTTTTCAACTTGAATTAATCCATCTGTAAAATTCAAATGATAGTATGAGGAAGTAAAACATTTTGCCAATAGGTAAAATAATTTAACAACTACAACTTAACATTTACGATTACTACTTAACATTATTTGAGTAATTTACAACTGACATAAGTCATTACAGTGTGAGGCAGAACCATTTTTCTCGACATTCCTAAGTTCAACACAATACGTTTTTAGTTACTGACACAAAATAATAACACTTCATCATGCTTTAAATTGACGAAAGTGTCAACTAAATCTTTGTAAATAATTTTTATAACATGAGCTTTAATTATTTATTAGGATTAAGATGAAGTTAACTTATATTATACAGGAACTACTAAGCAGCTGAGTAAAAATACGATTCAAACAAAAAAAATTTAATTTAAAATCAAACACGTGTATAACAAATTTAAAAAAATATGAAAACTTTGATCTTTTATATTGCATTAATGCGTCATATGGCGAACCTAAAATAAAAATTGTAACATATATGTAGACATAAAAATTTGTAAACCAAGATCAGGTGACCCGGGTCTTGTTAAGTCTGCTCAACACAAACCGTTTCTATATTATTTGTTTGGTCTCTTTATTTCATTAATTTTTAGTAAACGGTAATTTACTACCATTTACTAAAAATCCTTTTTGTTTCTCAAAATTTAATTTTCCTAAATAATTTGACGCTAATAAAGAGGATTCTCCCCTCTTCTTGCTTTAATGGTGGCCTGGTAAGTAGAGATTTTTTTGTTAAGAGTTTTTGAGGAAGACCTTTAACGAAAATAATAAAACGTAAAACAATTATTTGCATATGAATCAATGTTTACAAAAACGTTCTCAGTCAATTTTTTTTTATATTTGACTTTTTGATAAATAATTGTTCTTTGAAGACAGTTCCACCATTGTATAGTAAAACATTCCAAGTCAGACCTTTCCGTTGAATAGAGAGCTGAAAAACACGTTGAATAGAGAGCTGAAAAAATTCTTTTGAATTTATTAAAGTAATAATTTTGGATTTATACGTTTTTTCTCGTTTCCCGAAAATTTAGTTTTTGTGACTTAGAATGTTTTTGTATACATCGATTCAAATATAAAAATGTTTTCTTTCCTCAAAAGTGTTGCGAATGCAGACTTAGCTAACTAATTAAATAAACATGTAAATATAACATAAGTAAATCGATATTTAATAAATGCGCAAAACTACAGCATTCTCCATGCATTTAAAAGTTTTTAGTTACGACACCGCGTTTACAAAGATCCCCTAAGATACCTACAACAAATTAGTAGGCATAAAATATAAAATAAATTGAACTAATTGCATATATTTATATCTATTTAACTAACAAAGTTAACAATAAAAGGAAATCAGGTTATTTTTTTATAAATCTTTTAAATGCGTCATAACGTAAATCTAAAATAATAAGTACATAAAACACCACATAAAAATTAAAAATCAATTTACCTATTTATAGTTACTTATTTTGAAATTGCAGTTAATTCAAACATTTATCGAAAATGTAACCAAAAATCTGTTTTGAAGTACAAAAGGATTAACAATACTAAAAAAAAAATTAAACTAAGATATAAATTGCACTTTTTAGCAAAATGTTGTCTTGGTTTTTAGCAAATAAATAAAAGCAGTAAGTTCCAATTATAAAACTACCTGTTATTCATTTTTAACAATAGACGCCAACGGGAAGGTAAGCCAAGCTGTCTATAAACACAAACATTACAACAATAACATTAAAACAATAACACATAGTAATAAAATCCAGTGAAAATAACAAACTAAGTTAAACTATGAAAAGCAAAATTAAAAAACCAATTTAGAGTAAACTATATTTATCTTTTTACTAAACTTTAATAAAGTGTATTTGTTTTTATATTCAACATTAGTTATTCAATTATTTCAAATTTAGGACATTAAAGCACGCTAGATTTAAAGATTAAGGTAGCATACTCTCTCATACACATTACGCTGAGCATTAACAGACAATATTATGTGTTTCCAGAATAATTTAAATAGGTTAGACAACACAACCTAGCTCTATAGCAGTAACACTGCCTGGCAATAAATGCTGCCAAGTCTCACCTTTCCTATAAGTACACTGCTTGGCTAGCAAGGTTATCAAACTAGATCAACATAATACCAAGTCAAACCACTTTGAAAATATGGAAACAACATAATTTAAACATATATACAACTTTAAACAAATATGACTTTATATAACACATATAAACACATTTTATAACAATATTAAATGAAAAA
>NC_061169.1:30691061-30698561 GCF_022113875.1 Hydra vulgaris | reverse complement strand
AGGACAATCATTCAAGCCGAGAAATCTTTCCAACACATTCCCGAAGTGTTTTCAATCTAATAATTAAATATAATTACATTTAGTTAATCTAATTATATACTAAAACTAGATAAACAAAATCATTTAAACATATCAACATCCATTTGCTTTAACAATCAAAAAGGCATTCCTAATGCACAATCAATCAAAATAAATATTTATTGTGTTCAACCAACAAAAAAAAATAAATAAAAAAAACAACGTTTTTTATGAATAGCGAATCAAAAAAGCATTTTTGTTTTGTAACCAATTAAAATTAGAACTTTAATTGTTCAACCATTTATAAAAGTTATTCCCAAATTAACAATACTTCACAATACGTTTAAATGCAGCATATTAAAATCCAACAAATCCATTTATAATTAGGGCTAATATAATATAGTTATAGCTTAAAAAATTTACATTAAACTGTTTTAATACATCACTCATAAAATCGTAAAGATTTTATAAAGAAAAATGTTGCTTTAAATTTTTTTTGTTCTATAACATTAAAAATAATGTAAAAACTCATTTTAAACAATAGTATTGAAATCATTTTTAATCTTAGAGATATTCTAAATTATTATTTGTTGAGATTATTATGGTGCCGTTTATTTTACTACATAAGAGAACTAAAATGACATCATTAAAATCTAGATTAATAAAATGAACTTACTTGAAATTAACAATAAGTATTTTAACATAGTTTTGATGGACATAAAGAGTTACTCTTGTACCCTTGGTTGTTTTTCAAGTGTTGTTTATCATTTTAGTGAAGGTTTTGTTGATAATATTATTTATGTAAGTACTTACATAAATAATAGATAATGCTTAATAAAAATAATTGCTAGATAATGCCTATAGACTTGATGTTTATATCACCTGATTCCTTTCATTTTTTGGGTTGGAAATTAATTTTTGTACTCTTATCTAAACAGGATCATTATTACAACAGTCTGACTGCACTGAAACCCCCTATAAAATTGATCTCCATATTACCAGTTTTAAAAAATGAATGTTTTCAAGAGTATTTGTTAAAGTGATATTGATCATAGTTTTTAAGCATATCTTTGTAGATATTTAGTATTTCTATATTTACTCTATCTGCTAGTATCAAAATTTAAACATCTTCCCTTTTTATATAGTCTTATTAAAATTATTTTAGCTTTGTACTTGTGCCGTTTAAGGCTACCATTAAAATGTGCAATTTCACTCCAAACAAAACTAAAAAATGTAGAACATTTATTTCTTGAAATTGAACTCCAAGAAGTACTCCATAGTTAGGGCTATGGTGGATCAATATTAGGTTTCCTCAAAAACGAAAAAGACTTGTAAATGTTGTTGCATTTCGCAAGTCCCTAAAAATTGATATGCAATAAAAAATTTGTGTTATGTTAGTTTGAATTTGGCAAATGGGACATCTTTGATTGTAACAACTCACTACTATGAGTCTCAGAAACTGTTTAAAGTCTACAAAATCATTTGTTTGGTTTCTGCAAGTACAACAGAAAATTAATTTTACGCAGATATTTTTACAAATTTGTAAGCGCCACTTTTTTAACTGTCAGAGGAACTAACTTTGTTGAACTAGTATCTTTTTCCGTGATGACATTTTAAAGTCTAACGTTTGCCGATTTTTAAATATCATAGAGCAAATACTTTACAATGTCGGAGTTACGATATCTTTCACAAGCTCAATAAATATTTTTGATTGTTTTGTGCTCAGATATATAGAATCTCAAAGTTAAGATTTTTGATGGAAGGGTAATCTGCAAATATTTTATGGGCAACAATTTTCATCAAAATACTTTCCAAATAAAAAATGCATTTAATATAAGGCGGCTTGCTTGTTTTTTTTTTTTTTCAATAAACACGTTAGTTTTGACAGATAAGTGCTTGCCGAAGCAATATTACAATAACTAATATAGTTATGAATAAATAAAAAGAAAACCGATTTTAAACAGTTTTTCTAACATCTATCTAGTTTTATACAAAACTCCAATACTATTTAAGCTTTAATTTTATATTGAATTAATTTGCTCTTTCCTACTTTTTTTCTCATCGATTAAAACGCTTAAGAAATTAACAAATGTCCGTTGCAACTTTGTTTTTTCTATTGAAACATCCGGGAGTTTTAAGGGCAAAGTTTCGAATTTAGAATATTTTGGAAAGAAAGTTTATTTGCTTTTGGTAGGGTTCAGAGGGCTATAAACCATTAAGGTTATTAAGTTAATATTCTACTGTTTCACTTTCTGCTACTAATTATTAACAAAAATATTTCAGCCTTATATAAGATGCAATAGCTACAAACTCGAATTTAATGCTCACCTTTTATGCATATATAATTAGCAGTGCTTATAAGATTTCTTTTTTTCTTTTTTACTCTCCTTGCTTAGTAATGTCTGTATACCATGATAGCCTTTAAAACATTTTTAATTGCTTCTGTGGAGTCGCGACTTCCACCCTTTCATTTGAGTAACCTTATTAAAGAGTAAAATTATTAAAATAAATTAAAAGCATGATTTAATATTGAACCAAATTTAAACACAATGTAAAGTGAACACTTAGGCGGCCTTTTTTTACTAGCTTATAAAAAAAGCTTCACATGTTAAAACCTGATTATAATGTATCAGTATAAAATTATTTTTATTTTCCCCCTAGCAGCATTTTGTTTATTCCGTTGTTATGCGCTTCAGAAACAAGTTAAAACCATAAAAAAGCCATAAAATACTTACCTAGCCAACTATTTTAAGTGCAAAGTTGTAGACTGCAACGAATTCTTGTTAATTAGTTTAGCTTGATGATTTATTGACGTAATTTGCTTCTTGTTTCAAGCTGCATTCAAACTTTATTATTTATGCTGTAGTATATCTTTTATCTTTTTACAATAAAAATAATATGGGTGGATCAAAAAGAAAACAATTATCAAGCAGAATATACAATAACAAAAAAGCAAATTTTCGTGGAAACAGCTATAGATTCCTTCTTCAGAAACGAAAAGTTTTTCTTTTGTTGAATCTGCTACACATTCTACTTCTTCAAAAAAATTAAATATTGCTGATAGAGATTTTCAAGATTTTCAAAGTACAGATTTTAACTTTGTTTTGAACTCTAGTATGTTGGAAAACGTTATATCGTTACTTAAATGCCCAAATTTGTGTTAAGATAATGTTTTTTTAATGTTTGATTCGTCAAAAAAGTATGGTTTGAGTATTGGTTTAAAAATATGTTGTAACAGTTGCAATTACAAAACAGAGTTTTTTTCATCTGCTACATTTTGTAATAAAAATTTTCTTGAACAACAAGAACCTATTAAAAGCAAATGTAGTGGACAAAAACCATTTATTATTAACACACGTGTCATTGTGGCTTTTCGTGAAATGGGTAAAGGGTATCGTCATTAGAAAAATTTTGTGGAATAATGAATATGAAGCCATCTATGAACAAAAAAAGCTACAATAAAACTTTACATAACCTGTTAGATGTTTATCAAAATTTAGTTGACCAGAACATGAAAAATGCTGCTGATGAATTAATCCATGCAGGTGAAACATCAAGAAACATTATGTGTAGCTTTGATGGTTCATAGCAAAAGCGTGGTTTTACTTCAAATAACGGAGTTGTTTCTGCAATTTCAGTTGAAAGTGGTAAATGATTTGACTTTCAAATAGAAACAAAAACATGTAAATTATGTTCAATATGGAAGTTAAAAAAATACACACATCTAGTTTAATATGAAAAGTTCCAGTCATCACATTTCCAAAAGTGTAAAATTAGTCATATTGGATCCTCATCGGCTATGGAATCAAGTGTTGTTTTAAAACTTTTTCATTGTTCTGAAAAAAAAAAACAATTTAAGGTATCGCACATATCTTGGTGACGGAGAGTAGTTTTTATACCAGTGTTGTTGCTGCTAAACCTTATGGACATAATGTAGAACTTAAAAAAGTAGAGTGCATTGGTCAAAAACGAATTGGCACGCGTTTAAGAAACTTAAAAAAAAAGCAGCAAAAAAAATTTAAGTGATGGTAAAAAACAAGGAGGAGAAGGTCGTTTGACAGAAAATGTTATTAACACATTGCAAAATTACTATGAAAAAACAATCAGACAAAATGTTGGTATTTTGTATGCAATGAAAAAAAGTGTAGCAGCTGTTCTTTTTCACTGTTCTGAGAGTTATGACAATGAAACACGCCATCAATTTTGTTTGCGCACCAAGGATTCTTGGTGCAAATTCCAGGTTGATAAAATAACTGGAAAAAAAACATACAAAGAAAATATTTGTATTCCTGCTGAGGGATTTTATAAAACCAATATTTATAGATCTTGGCAGTGATGTTCTTTTAGAAAAGTGTTTGCACGGCAAAACACAGAATTTTAAGGAGGCGCTGAATCAATTGATTTGGAAGCGGTGTCCCAAAGATATATTTGTAGAAAGAACTGCTTTATGTGTTGGAGTAGCATCAGCTGTCCTATACTTTAATAATGGACTACAATTTTTAGAGACGTTATTTGATAAGCTTGAAATAACAGTAGGTTGCAATCTACATAACTTTTGTCTTATAAATGACTCTAAGCGCATTTCTAAAGCAGAAAAACAATGCACTAGTATAGTGAAATTGAGACGCAAGAAACTAAGAGCTATACAAAAAGGTTTTTGTGATCAAAACGAAATATTAGAAGGTGCAGTTTATGGAAGCGAGGAGTTTTGAAATAAAAATTTTATTTTATTTTTAAATTGAGTTTTTCTCTAAATCATGTTTTATAATCTGGCGACGGAGATATTTTTCAAACCGACTACCGATTTGATCTGAAATTTGACACACTTGTTTGAAACACATGTATTTGCAACCTCTACTAGAATTACGTTTACAGCTAATTGTGTTTTTCTTATGTGAGTGATTTTGTGTTCTCAAATAACATTTATATATATCAAGTTACACCTTATTTGCTATGATTTCTCTTTATACCTTCCGTTGCTTAAAGTAAATCAAATCTAAGGTGTGTATTGTATATCATTGCATTTTTATATAACTTTTAAAAGATGGTCTAGGTAAAATTAGGACGTCCTCAAGTCTTTCACATGAGACCAGCCAGAGATATTCATAGGATTTCTGAAAAGACGTCTTTAGAACATTTGCAAACGTTTTTAGGACATCTTGTCAAGAAGTCATTAGGGCATCAGGAAAAGAAGTCCCCAAGTCTTTCATTTGAGACAAAGTAAAGACATCATATGGACGAGAAATGAGACGTCTTATGGACGTCCTTAGGACGTCAATATACCCACTGGGTTGGATACATAGATGCATCTGGTATACAAATGCATGTCTCCATCTATCTACTTTTTGCTTATTGCTTATTTTTTTGATTTCAGGCTCTGTTTAAAATTTCACCACGCTTTCTTTATAGATTTGCGGCAAAACTTTCAGCAGATTTAAGTCTCGCAAGCCAAACCCTTGATATGCTAAAAAAAGATCGAACAAAGGAAAGTTGGAATGTTGAAAACATGAAAAAAAAACTAATAAGGCTCATTTTAGAAAATTAATGATTGATTCTAATGTTCACTCTTTGAAACCAAAAATCTATATTCCTTTTTTTATTACTAATTTTAGTAATAATGACAGTAGTTATAGTTATACTTGTAATAGTTGAGGTGTTGTGGTATAGCACACGCCATTCAAACAAAAAAATAAAAGTTTCGAATTACCGTCCTTAACGTATATCTCATCATAGCTACTTTGCTTTTCAGGCTTGGTGTTTAAGTTAAGAGTTCAATTAAAAGCTAAAAGTATATATATATATATATATATATATATATAATATATATATATGATATATATATATAGATATATATATATGTATATATGAAAATAAAATACAACTTTTAGATGGAGTTAAAAATTTTATACCATTCGGCAATCATCAGCCATATTATTCAAATAAAAATAAAAACCGTTATAAAAAATACAAATTTAGCGTTGCAACGGCATCTGACGTCATTTTTACGTGATGCGATACTTGCTAATTGCCGGAATCAAAGTTTTGCCGGAATCAAAACTTCCAAATATGACTTGAATGCATATATTTTTACTTTTTTTGGTCAAAATCCAAAACTTTTAGTGTATGTTGCTATTGCATAAGTAAAGGATCACAAGCCAAAATTTCAGTTCAAATTTATTTACGGTTACTGAAAAAACCCTGTCGCCAGTTATTCATTTTTAGGCTTTTGTCTGTCTGTCATAATTATGCGCATAATTAATTTTTTTAACTTTTTAAATTTTGACCTATATTTTAATCATATAATATATGTTATGCACTATTATTAATTGAAAAAAAAGTTCAATTGCAAGATTTTTTTGTAATGCTATACTACCACCTTAAATTTAATTGACTTGCATTTTCCATTACATCATAAGCTCCACAAAATACTTACAGAAACACAATAAAAATTAGTTACAGCTGCTTCTAATCAACAAATTTTGCGCAATAAACTTACCGATAATGATATAAACTGCAACTGCATTAATAAAACCACAGGCCCGTTAAATAATCAATGTATATCAAAAAACATTGTATATAAAACCACTTTAGAATCACCTAATATCAGTCTTACCGAAAAATTCTACATCGGAATTAGTGAAAACACTTTCAAGCTCAGATTTGCAAACCATCTTAAATCATTTAATGCAACAAGGTATAGAAATGATACGGAACTTTCCAAGGAAATCTGGAAACTTAAAGAGCGGGTAACATACCTATAATTAAGTGGAACATAATTAAAAGATGCCAGTCTTTTAACCCATCTACAAAAAATATGTAACCTCTGCATCAATGAAAAGTATTTTATTATGATTTTTGATAGTCGACTACTACTCAACAAAAAAGTGTATTGGTTTCTGCTTGTAGGCACAGGAAAAAACTTTTAATCGAACTTTGATTCCGGCAATTAGCAAGTATCGCATCACGTAAAATTGACGTCAGATGCCGTTGCAACGCTAAATTTGTATTTTTTATAACGGTTTTTATTTTTATTTGAATAATATGGCTGATGATTGCCGAATGGTATAAAATTTTTAACTCCATCTAAAAGTTGTATTTTATTTTCATATATACATATATATATATATATATATATATATATATATATATATATATATATATATATATATATATATATATATATACTTTTAGCTTTTAATTGAACTCTTAACTTAAACACCAAGCCTGAAAAGCAAAGTAGCTATGATGAGATATACGTTAAGGACGGTAATTCGAAACTTTTATTTTTTGTTTGAATGGCGTGTGCTATACCACAACACCTCAACTATTACAAGTATAACTATAACTACTGTCATTATTACTAAAATTAGTAATAAAAAAAGGAATATAGATTTTTGGTTTCAAAGAGTGAACATTAGAATCAATCATTAATTTTCTAAAATGAGCCTTATTAGTTTTTTTTTCATGTTTTCAACATTCCAA